>CM073582.1:66026043-66478543 GCA_037074715.1 Magnolia kwangsiensis | reverse complement strand
TCACCTACTTTAAAACACAATAGATCCTCAGGAAGATCAGAGGCATGATCCATACATAGGTGCATGTATTGATGCATGAAGCTCATCAATCAAATGGATGATACTTCAAATTATTAAGCAAATCTCAGTTGTTGTGCTTTGTGACATCAGATTGGATGGTTCTTTTAATTGATGAGGAATACTTAAATGTAAATAGCGTCCTAATGTATCAGTTTGCATAGGTTTAGGGCGGGACGCTTGAACCGTGGTCCCTATACACAGTTATTAAGTCAGACATGAAAACCTACGGTGTGAAGACCCTAGAGGGGAGAAGTGTGATGGGTAAGTTTCTAAACCTCTTTCCTATAAATAAATGTCTTGGTCCCCTCATCAACACAAGAGAGAAAACCCTAATCTCAGAGAGAGGTTTTTCTAAAGGTCTGAGGTGCAGAAGATCAAGATTCCCGTCGATGATATCAAGGCATCTGGAATGTCTTTCCAATCAGATACGTTTTTAGGTTATGGTATTAAATCTCCATTATTGATGCATAGATGATTTGTCAATTCCGCAATACAGATGTAACAGGCCCCACTTCAAATATGGGAGCCGATAATTTAAAAAATAAAATAAAATGCAGACCTGATGATTTCAACGAACAGTTGGAAAATGATCCAATCAACAGTCTACTAGGTATCTTCAGATGGGTTTGATTTGTCGAGTACAGACCATCCGATGTAGGGTTTAGGAACACATGTGCAAAAACATTATGATTATTATGATTACGTAGAAGAATGTGCTACTTTCGTGACCCAAACCCGAAATGGCGGGTATTTGGCCCATTTGATTTTGCAAGATTCACTACCCAAACCGGGCCTAAGAAAAAGCGCTTGCATTAGTATTTGCTAAACAATGCTGAATTCAAAGTGTATCACATCTTACAGTGTCTTGGTATGCCCGTATGTCCATAACGAAGAAATAACATGGACTTTCAAAAATTAATGGTTAAAATGTTAGTTGCCCAAATAAATATCGTGTTCAAATGCTTATCCCTTCACATATTCAGAAAATGATAACTGATGGATTTCTCTGCCCTTATGAAACATTCCGCCAACATTCTACTGTAATTGGCTTCTGAAGAGACCAACCCGTCGGAACAAATTAGCCTCTTTCAAATCACTTTGTAACCTTGTAAGCTTGCAAAACAGATAAACCTGTAGTGTGAAACTCCTTACCACAGTACATCCCTTTAATGGAAACCAAGATGGGATACTGGACACTTAAATCATTTGGAAAGAAACTTCTAATATAGTGAGGTTGAAAATCTGTATAGAAGAATGGGTCCTCAGGATCCGACGGTTGGTTTACAGGATATGGGACCTCTACAAAGCCGAGGATGAACGGTTTAGGTCTAGCAGTGCACCTGACCATTAGTTTAATCAACCCTCTGATTCTATGGTATAGATGGTTTTGGATTATAATTTATAGCTTAGATCGTTTAAGGGACAAGCTAAATGGACAATATTAAAATTTTAATTTTCTCTATGTACTCTCATTGTGTCTTGATATGATTTTTATGAGAGGATCTCTTCGACTGAGAGTTTGGATGAGACTAGAGATTATCCAGTCTTATCCTTATCTCCTCATTATATATATATATATATATATATATATATATATATATATATATATATATATATATATATATATACACAGAAAAATGTACTATGCGCTCGACCTCACGATAAGCTTATTGTGAGGTCGAGCTGTGTGGGCCGTGTCGACCATCAACACCGTGCATTTGATGGGTCCCCTTTAAATTATGGGATATCCCAAAAATCAGCGGTAAATGGAACTCAGGTGGGCCATACCATCTAAAATCATGTGAAGACACCGTTAAAACATATAAAAGCACTTGGTGGGGCCCACCTGAGTTTTGAATGTTGCTGAAACTTGGTATGACCCCTAATCCTAGTGGGACACACATAATGGATGGGTTGGATTTGCAAACCACATCTCGGTGGGACCCAAAAAATGATTATGAATGTTTTAATGGTGCACGGCCCCTCTCCACTTCTATATGTGGTGTGGCCCACGCAAGTCATGGATTGAATTGATTTTTAAGACCTAGGTCCATGATAGAATGGTGCATCTAATTGATGGGGTAGATGTTCGAAACGCATCATGGTGGGGCCCACACAGCTCAACCTCATGGGACGGATCCGTGAGGTCGAGCGCATAGTACCTTTTCCATATATATATATATATATATATATATATATATATATATATATATATATATATATATATATATAAAGAGGCTAAACCTCGTGGGACTAATCCACCGATGATTGCCCACAAAGAGGTCTCACGAGCCTATGTCTAACATCTCCCACTCAATCACATTGTGGGATAGTCACAAAAAAAATTATCCATCTAACTCGTCTCATAATAACCAAAGCCAAAGAATCAGAGGTATGGGACCAGCTAGAACATTGTTATCTTATTACATGTGCTTGAATACTAAGTGACCACCTAACTAGTACTCAATAACCTAAGCTTTACAATATTTGTCCTATTCCGCATGACTATGCCGAATGAAGTTAACTCCCAGTCTGAAGTACTCGACTAACATATGCACTTATCCAACTTATCGAGTTATTTCAAAACTCGATTTTTGCAAACTTCAATTTGAATCATTTTAAAGTAATACTAACACACACACACACTTAAAAAAATAATAATATCATTTGTAAAAGTCTATCAAAAATTCGATACTAGAGGTGGATAAGTCTTTAAGTGCGTATTTATAATTCGAAAAACCTGGTGTACATGTGACAAGATCTTCTCCACACAGATGTGTAATTTGGAACCGATCATGCCACTTTTCTAACATAACCGAGTCTGGCCAATTAAGGGTCTTTCGTCATAATACACTAAAGTAGTGACACTCAATCTCATCCCCCCTTAAAAAATCAAGGGCCTTTCGTCATAATACATTAAAATAACAACATTCAATCTCATCCTCTTATACATAACAGAGATGATGCAAGACAATTAACCACTTGCTTTAAAAGCTCGAACTAATAAAGCATTACGAATCAATCCCTTTATCTCTGGTGAATCAATCCTTATCTCATAGCCTAGGCCCTACATCCCATGTGTTAGAACCTCAGCCGAACCCCCCTCGTAGGCCCCACTTTATATGGGTTTCACTTTACATGAGCCACCCGCCTCACACGGGTGGGGTCCGCCTCACACAAGCCACACGCCGCACACGGGCTGCCCACCCCAAGTATGCCCTTGTATTAATTAGGCCCAGTGAGGAGTCTCGAACACAAGACCTCCCTCTCTGATACGACTTTGATGCAGAATAATTAACCACTTGCTCTAAAAGCTTAAACTGATATAGCATGGCGAATCAATTCCTTTATCTCATAGCTCAGGCCCCACATCCCATGGGTTGGGACCTTGGCCAAACCCCCCTCGTGGGCTTCACTTCACATGGTTCTGCTTCACACACGCCACTTACCTCACACGATCCACCTGCCTCACACAGGCCACCCACCCCGAGTGTACCTGCATCCCACAGGCCACCCTACTCAAGGCCGGTATGAAAATGTCCCTGCATTAAGAGGGTAGCTAAGGACACAATGAGTCACCTACGGTTCTCGCTACTCACATGTTACAATGATTAGATCGAATCAAAATAATATATAAGTAAAAGTTCCCAGCACATGGCTATAATCCATGGCGTAAAATAGACAATAGTAGGTATGTTGGGTCTATAATAAACAGGTCATCTCACATAAGATACTACTCATCTCATATCCTCACAACTTGGAAATTAATTCATGCCATAACATTGATCGCATGAAGTGCAATGGCGTGATTATGTTATTTGACTTGATCAGTCTCATCTTCAATCTTATAAGATTGAAGGTGGATACAACTCATTCGTATCCTCATTCTTTATTATTCATAATAAAAGAATGTTCACATCTCAATATTAAATATCACCTCAAATGTACCTCTCTTGTACATTAAGGGTTTGTCGACCCGTACAGTACATGACCGGCCTACTGACAAAAGTAGAAATCCTACATGATCTTAAGATAAATGTTGATGGTCTACACACATAATCTATATTAGTGCTCAATAATGAATAAATAGAATATATTATTCATTAGTGAAAGATCAAAGGTACATGATATAAGCATATCACTCGAACTCTCATCAATCCCATCTTCCTGACATGAATCTGAAATAGATCTCTAGCTATAAGTTTCGTCATGGGATCAACCATCATCTCCTTAGTAGGAACGTAACTGAGGGCAACCTTCTTATCTCTCACTTGATCACGGACCTAGTAATACTCGATCTCAATGTGCTTGGACTTCTGGTGGTGTTTGGAGTCCTTTTCCAAGTCGATGACAGATGTATTGTATATCCTCAATGATATAGCTCACGAACACTCGGTACAACACCCAGGCCTGGTAAGAATTTATGAACCCATACACTCTTCTGAACTATAACACAACATAGGTAGCGTCTTCACATAACTGTACTTGCTCTCATTTGATAATATGGGAAGGGTCAGGAACATATTTTTTCAACATTCACATGTGTGGAACATGTTGTGCACGCCTGCGAGTGGTGTGGGTAAGGTGAGACGGTACACCACCACACCCACTCGGTTTATAATCTGGAATGGGCCAATGAATCTCGGTGTGAGTTTCCATTTCTTGCCAAATCGAAGGACTTCCTTCATTGGGGAAACCTTAAGGAATACATGGTCTCCAACCTCAAATTCCAGCTGTCGCCATCTGGTATCGGCATAGTTCTTCTGTCGACGTCTGATAATGTCGATCTTTTCTGAGGTTGCCTGTACCAAATCTGGGCTAACCAAGCTCTTCTCGCCCACTTCTACTCAACAATGTGGAACTCGACATGGGCGTCCATACATGGTTTTGTAAGGAGCCATGCCAATGCTCGCTTGAAAGTTGTTGTTATAAGCAAACTCGGTATAGGGGAGACAGTAATCCCAACTGTCATTGAAATCAAGCACACATGCTTGCAACATATATTCTAATATCTTATTTACCTGTTCCGTCTGCCCATCAGTCTGTGGGTGGAACGCGGTATTGAACTTCAGTTACACTCCGGTTACTTCTTGGATTCAAGTCCAAAAAATAGATGTGAATCGCATGTCCTGATCCGACACAATCTCCATAGGAACTCCATATAGTCGTACAATCTCTTTGATGTACAGCTTGACTAATTCGTCTGCTGAGTTTGAAACTCTAATCGAGAGGAAATGAGCCGATTTCGTCAATCGGTTCACAATCACCTAAATGGAGTCATGCCCCATTCTCATCTTCGGTAACCCGAAAATGAAATCTATAGATATGAAATCCCATTTCATTCAGCTATAGGCATGGGTTGAAGTAAACCAGGGGGTCGGTGATGTTCGGCCTTAACCTGCTGGCACGTGAGATAGCGGGACACGAAGTCTGCTATCTAGGCTTTCATGTTGTCCCACCAGTACGAACGCTTCATGTCTCGATACATCTTTGTACTACCAGGATGCATCTCCATCTTTGAATTATGAGCGGCTTCTAGGACTTCCCTTCTCAAGTCATGGACATTCAGGATGCATAGGCGGCCATGATATCATAAACCCTCATCCAAACCGATTCTCCATTCGAATTCTTCACTGTCACTCGCTCGTTCTCTCATTTTCACCAACAGTTCATCTTCTTTCTGAGCCGCAATGACTTGATCATCAATAAGTAGTTATAAGTGGAGTTGTGTGACGCTCTCAAATGACTCCTCCACTGTCAGCTTTTGTTTGAAGTCTCGCATAAACTCTACCATATTCCACTCTTCTATCATCAGCGGAGCTGCAAATTCTATTGTGTTCTTGCGGCTCAATGCGTTGGACACAAGGTTGGCCTTGCCAAGATGGTAGGAGACCTCAAACTTGAAGTCTTTCAAGGTCTCCATCCAACGTCATTGCCTCATATTCAAGTCTCTCTGCGTAAATATATATTTGAGGCTCTTGTGGTCACAAAAGAGCTCGAACTCCTCTCCGTAGAGGTAATGTCTCCAGTGCTTTAATGCGAAGATGACTGCCGCCAATTTCAGGTCGTGCGTGGGGTAATTTTCTTCGTGTTTCCTCAACTGTCCCGATGCATAGGTAATTACTCTATCCTTTTGCATAGGTATACAACCCAAACTAACACGAGACACATCGGTGTATATAGTATATCTGACCCCTTACTCTGGCAATACTAACATGGATGCAGACATCAGCTTGTCCTTTAATTCCAGAAAGGCTGCTTCTGCTTTCTTATTCCAAGCAAACTTAAGATCTTTTCGAGTGAGTTGAGACAATGGTCTGACTATCTTGGAAAAATCCTTAATGAATCGACGATAATAGCTGGCAAGTCCGAGAAAACTCCTCACTTTTATAACTGAGCTGGGATGTTCCCAGTCCTATACCGTGGCCACCTTGGCAAGGTCCATGGCAATTCCTTCCTTGGACACTATGTGTCCCAGAAACTTGACTTCCTCTTTCTAGAAGTCACATTTCTGGTATTGTACAAACAACTGATTCTTCTTGAGAGTATTAAAGACTGCTCGCAGGTATTCTTTGTGATCTTTTCGACTCTTAGAGTATATCAAAATGTCATCTATAAACACGATGACGAATCGGTACAGATACGGCCGAAACGCTCAGTTCATGAGGTCCATAAACATGGCCGGTGCATTTGTAAGCCCAAATGGCATCACGAGGAACTCGTAGTACCTAAAACTGGTTCTGAATGTTGTTTTCTGCACGTCTTCATTTCTGACACGCAACTGATGATACCTGGACTGTAGTTTGATTTTGAAGAAATACTGTGTCACACCCCAAACTTAGAAACCGGGCTCACAAAATTTCTGATTGTTGAATCTGGCGCTGACAGCCTCCATAGTACCCTATTCTCGGCTCCCGGTACCCATACTTCAGGTTCTGATCATGGGATTCTATAAAGAGGTTTTAAACATGATCTTAATTCAGTATAAGCATAACCTACAAACAATAACTAGAAGAACACCATCACAAAATCCACTATGATTAAAAAATTTAAGTACAATGCATATGAAGGGAAATATAAGCTATTGATAATAACGGAAACCCCTGAAGCTCGACTGCACACTCTAACTGCGGCGAGGCTACGGCTGCGTTCGGGCGTCACCTGCACGCATCAATCGTGCATAAGATTATAGAAAGCTTAAAGGGCGGTGTAAGTGTGTGCGCAATATGAACGTGCTCAAAATACAAGGTCAGAGTAATGCAGAATCATCTGATGGATACATAAATGTAATCAGCTGTACCAAGGCTATGCGGTGTAAGATATGAATGCTATTGGACATATCAAGACCATTCGATGCGAGATGCAATTCAAGCATGCCAGTCCTCATCCAAATCCGCATATCAATCCAGCTCATCACTAGAGCATCGAATATCAGTATAGTTCTCATTCTGGATAATCATGGGAGTTTAATATAATCCAAATGGCACTGCTCCTTTCCCAAGTGTGCAGTCCAAGTGAGTCTAAGAAACCTCACTATCCGCCTGGCCAATAGTCTGCCAATACCTATCCGACACGTCGATAGCAGACCCATTCACGAGCGGGTTAAATTCAGCCTAGTATTGCTCCCTACCCTCGGGCGAGTAAGGTCACACCCCTTTTCAACCGACCACGACACAATGGTAGACCCGACCTCCTGGTATTTGGCCCTCGTGTGCTCATATATCCACTGGGTTTCGTCGTTGGAGTCATCCTCTGGTACCATCGAATTTAAGAATTTTTACCTAGGGACATCTATGATGCTCCGATGCTTAGTTACAATATTTTTGGTGTCCGATCCTGCCATCCCCGATGTGCCTATGGAGGTCATAGCCCTGATGTCGCTAGGGCGTATAGAAATTAAGTAATACAAATGCGAAGTACATGAATCATGCTACCAGTCATGTAACAATCCTGCACATACCGCGCACTCATGAAGGGCAACCCTGCCTATCAGGGGGGCCTATAAACAATCTGCCCAAAGGCATATACTATGATCAGTCACTCCTCATATCAAGCATACATATGATTCATATGAGCATGAATCATAGAACTATACTAAACATGTTATGTGGTGATGGGTCCTATTCATAACGAAGAGGGGCCTAGACAGCTTACACGCTATAAGTATGGGTCTATCAATGGGCCCTAGGGAGAGTCACAATGTGGACATTTAACCATCATTATTCCTACAATGTGGACGTCAAACCATTATTGCTCCCAAAACATGGTCACCAAAACATCATTACATACATCGTGGTGGAATCTTACCTCGCAATGGGCCTTATATACATCATAGTCAACCCACACAAATGCCTCACATACGTCTCATTGGGCCTCATATACTTCAAGTGGTCCGCATCATGTGGGCCGATCTAAGGGTCAATCATGCATCAGATGGGCTACATCAAATGGCCTGAATCGAAAGGGCCGAATCAAATGGCCGAGTCGAATAGGTCGAGTCGAATGGGCTGAGTCGAATAGGCCGAGTCGAATGGGCTGAGTCGAATGGGCCGAATCGAATATGCCGAGTCAAATAGGCCAAGTCGAATAGACCTAGTCGAATGGTCGAATCAAAGGGGCTGGTACCAATGGTCCGAATCAAATGGGCCGAGTCAAATAGGCCGGTACAAATGGGCTGAATCAATTGGGCCGATTAAATGGGCCAGTACAAATGGGTTGAATCAATTGGGCCAAATCAAATGAGTTGAGTCAATTAGGTCGGATCAAATGGGCTAAGTATATCACAGTGGGCCTCCACCCATGGGCTTCAAATACATCACAATGGGCCTCTAACCATGGGCCCCAAATACATCATATTGGGCCTCTCAAATACAACAAGTGTGCTGCACTACTTGGGCAGCACCATTCATCCATCTATAGAGATCCTTTTAGAGCATTGTCCAAATGATAAATCAGATCAAAAGATCAATTGGACCATACCACGAATAATAGTTTTGATAATGATTTCCACTGTTAAAATTTAAAGGGCCCACCATAGCATTTATTTTCCATCCAGACTGTTCAAAAGTTCACTAAAAACTTGAATAGTGAGGGAAAATAAATATCATATTGGTTCAAAACTTCTATAACCCAAAAGGGGGTTTTAATGGTGGGTGTTCAATCCACTATTTCCTATGGTGTGGACCACCTGATAACTAGATCTGTCTTATTTTTAGTCTCAAGCAGTGAGACAAGGTGGCCCAAAATAGATGGACGGTTCGGATGTAATACAAACATTAGGGGTGGGGTCCACGTACGTGGCCTACTAGAGGACTAAATTTGCTTCATTTTCATCTTGAGCCAAAGACGAGCTCGCCAGATGAATGGATGGTGTGAATATAAACATACATCACGGTGGAGTCCACCCATCCAGATCGCTGGACGGCATGGATACAAACATACATCAGTGGTGGGTCCCACGCACATGGCCCACCTTACATATAATATAATATAATATAATATATATAAATTATAAAGAGCCACCGTCCAGACCCCTGGATGTTCTGGACAGTGGAGATCTCATACATATTTACATGGTGGGTCCACACGTGTGGCCCACCTCATATCATGTAATTATATATATATATATATATATATATATATATATATATATATATATATATATATATATATATATATATATATATAACATATATCGTGTATATATAATACATGTCCAGCGTCTAGGAGGTCTGGATGCTCTAGACGGTGTGAATTAATCCACATCAATATGAGGGTGGGCCCCGCCATCCTGACACTTGGATTGTGTGGAGCGAATGCATATGCCATGGTGGTTCCGCACGTGTGGCCCACATCGGCCTAGGATCAAACTAATACTTGTGTTTTCCTTCGATTAGGCCCGTCCAAACGAATTGCCATGTGAGCCACTCGGTGGACGACATGGATGAAATACTTACTCCATGATAGGCCACACACGCCATTCCATACAAGAGAGAGAGAGAGAGAAACGGTGAGATAGAGGGACCCTGCCACTATGGGCCCCTCGTTACATTGCATACATCAATGTGGATCCCACAACAAGTGGGCCCAAAACTTGAAATCAACGGTGGATCACCCACCTGTCAGCCTTCTTCTTGGTCCCTTAGTCCCCTTAGCTCCAATGCTCAACTTTTGATGGTAGTTAATATAGTTTTGATGGTGAGGATGAGAGATGAGAGGGTGAAAAAGTGGGTCACACTTATGATTTGGGTGAGCTTGGGAGGGCTTGGACGTGGGGTGTTACTTGGGAGTGAGTTTTGAGAAATGAGAGAAAGAGGGAAATGATGGATTAAATTGATGGATTAAATTGTTATAAGGAAAGGAGATGGATATGTATGGGCTTAGTTGAAAATTGTGTAAAAGAGGGATGGGTAGGGAGAGAGAGAGTTGACTTGAGAAAAAGGAGGGATGGGTTGTTGTACTTGAGGTATGGTGTGTACTTAACTTGATTAATTGATTGATAGATGGGATATGTTTTAGAGATTCTCTTGAAATTCACAACACGCGACGTTTTCTTTGAAATAAATGTAGGCCCACATCTTCTAGCCTAGGTATCGAATCGGTGCGCGAGTTGGGAGTTGAAATCGGGCTATAGAGCGGTCGCTGAGATATAAGTTTTGGGTCGAGCCGACTTCGGTATGCAGGATTCAACTTAGGATCATGCGCAAACGTCGGATACAGGTCAAGGGTTGCCAGAATTCGACTGGGAGGACCGCGGAAGCCTACGAAACGATACGGACTAGGATACAGGTCTTACACTATGCCCATTTTAACTGGTCGAACAAGTCATCTATCGGGGACAGAGGATACTTGTTCTTGACAGTGATTTGATTCATTTTCTGATAATCAATACACAATCGCAGTGATCCGTCTTTCTTCTTTACAAACAATGCAAGTGCTCCCCAAGGGGATACGCTTGGTCGTATGAAACCTGAATTCAACAGATCATCAATCTGTCTTCTCAACTCCTCCATTTCACATGGAGGCATGCGATACATTGGTAAAGAGACAGGTGTCGCACCCAGCACTAGGTCGATGGTAAAATCGATCTCACGCTGAGGAGGTAGCCTAGGGATCTTTCTAAACACGTCCGTGAAGTCTTAGATTACTGGCGTGTTCCCAAGCGTCGGACCCCCAACATTTTTCAATAAAGAAGTGTAACAATGGACGCGGAAGGAGCAACTGACCTGAACTAGGAAATTGAAGGTTGTGCCCTCGGGCCCATGTTCTATCACTAATCTGGTTTCATAATTGATCTCTGCCTTCATTTCAGTGAGCCAATCCACGCCGAGGATGGCATCGTAATGATATATCATGATGATAATTAGGTCAATGCACACCACCCTACTTCATAAGTTTACCAAGCAACTCTTACATAGCTTAGTGGCGTCAATAAAAGTTCTTGCTGTTGTGATAACTCTCACCCTAACCATAGGGGTAGTATTCAACCCCAAATGCTTTACTATAGAGTATGATATCATCAAAATAGTGGACTTGGTATCCACCAACAGAAATACATGTGTACCTTGAATGTGGGCAGTGACTTCAAAGGCTAAAGGCACTGCAGTTGCTGACTCAGATGCTTCAGCTGCAAGTGCATGTACACGCGCTTGTTGAGAACAATTAGGTTACGCTACCATAAGTCATTGAGGCGACCTATTTCGGGATACAGGAGCTCGGTTGTGCAGCTGTGCTGGTGGTGTAGATTGTATAGGCGGAGCCGAAATAACTTATGGCAGCTGGCGGTTAATCTGTTAAGGAGACATAAATCCGTTCTCCCTCATTTTAGTAAAGCAAAAGGGCTCGTTATGGCTCGTCTTCTTATAGTAGGCGCACCAAAGATCTGATCGCCTCTGGTGGGTCGGTGGAGCTATAAGCTTGGGAGGCAAATCCACATGTGGCCTCTTGCCGAGGAATGGTCGGTTCGGTAATTCAGGCCGAGGCCTTGGGCCCACTGGTATACGTGTCCGAGACACTCTGTTTCCATCCTGCTCAGCTCGTAGGGACATGTTCACTAGCTCGGCATAGTTAGGAGTGCTAGTGCAACACATCTTAGTGCAGATATCAGGTCGCAGACTCTCTGAAAATTTCTGCATTCTCATCGGCTCGTCTGCTAGGATTAATGGAGCATATCTGGACAGCTCTGTAAAACGGTTCTCGTATTCAGCTATGGTCATCCCCCCTTGTCGAAGGCGAAGAAATTCACCCTCCTTTTCATTACTGTAAGTGAGGGGGAAGTACTTTCCATGGAAACGGGTATCAAATGCGCCCCACGTCCATACATATCCCATAGGGACGGTTCATAGGATGTTGTCCCACCAAAGACTAGCATCCTTCTCAAACATATATGTAACGAGCTCCACTTGCTCTGTCTCAGTAGAGTGCAATGGCTTTAACATCTTAGATATACGATCCATCCAATACTCTACCTCCTTAGGTCGGTGAGTACCCACAAATGTAGGAGGACGGAAGTGCTGAAAGTGCTCATATAGGCCACTAGCAGTCATAGGCCCAGTGGGCTGCACGGGTGGTATAGGCAGGACCATATTCATGTTCTGGGCAATGGCCTCCGCAATAGTGGCAAAAAATTATTATTGTTGCTGCATCAGGAGCATCATCTGCTCCAAGCTATCAGGAGGAGGAGTCGCCGGAGGCATGTGTGGCATCGACGAAGATGCATGATTCTGTCCCAGAACCGGTGGTGCATTCGATGTTGGCCCATTTGTAGGGTCAGTGGTTGGTTGTGAATCCGGCATAGTCTCAATATTCGGGCCCAAATTGGGGTCCGTAAGGCTATTGCTCAGGGGAAGTACCCCGTCAATCGATCCGTCAAGTGTGAGACAAGCTATGTTCCGAGTGTTTTTAGAAGGCATTACCTATATACAACATAGGGTGCAACATGTGTGAGATTGGGATAATATTACCCACTTTTCCAAACATTCTCTACATTCCAAATCAAAAGAAACTTCATGCATTTCATTTAGCCAAAACTTATCACAATACATGAGATGTAGCATTACATGAATTATGACAGAAGTACATGTAAGCTAATTTAGCAGAAGCTTTAACACTAACTACACTAACATCCAACTAAGTCGTCTAGGGCTATTACAAAGAAAACAAGAAACAAAGAAAACCATAAGATACTTGTCACGCCCCGAATCTGAAAATCGGATTCACACGAATCTCGATTGCCGAATCCGGTACTGACAGCCTCCGTAGTGCCCCATTCTCGACTTCTAATAATCAAATACCAGATTCCGATCCTGGGATCCTACAAGGAGGATTTTCAGAATGAATTTTTTTTTTTGTAATGGAGCATAACCACAAGCATAACCAAGTCACAAAATAACATCACCACATATCCACTATATCAAAAATTTTAAGTACAATGCGGAAAGAGAAATACAAGGTGATCAAAAGGCTCCAAAAGGTCCTGATACGTGCTCCTGTCTCAGCGTTGCTGCTGTCCAACGCTACCTACACGTAACTATCGTGCATAAGCTTACAAAAGCTTAGAGGGTGGTATAAGTGTGTGCGCAAAGAAAACGCCGAGTGTACAATATCAGGTAATGCGGAAGTATGCGGTAAGTTCATGAATAAAATCAACCATACCAAGGCTATGTAATGCAAGGCATGAATGCTATCGGCCTTACTAAGGTCATGCGATGCGAGATATGAATGTCATCGGCCACACCGATGCAATACAAGGCCTACATAGCCGAATGTCATATGCGAAATGCAATCCAAGTAAGTCGGTACTCATCAAGTACATATATCAGTACAGTTCCTCTCTGGATATCACCAGGGTCTAATACACTTCACAGTGACTGCCACCTCCCTAGCTGCACAGTCAAGAAAGCGGAATAGACCTCATTATCCGCCTGACCAGTAGTCTGCCAATGCCTACCCAGCTCATCGATAGCGGACTCATTTGCGAGCTGATCAAACTCACTCAGGCGGATAAGGCCACACCCCCTTTCAACCGACCACGAAACAGTGGGAGACGCGGCCTACTGGTATTCGGCACTAGGGCGCTCGTGTATCCACTCGGTTTAGACATTGGAGCATCTCCTGGTACCAAAAAGGTTTTAGGACTTTCACCCAAGGACATCCTAAGTGCCCACAGTGCTAGAACCAAGTATTTTCGATATCCGATACGGCAATCCACGATGTACCTGTGGAGCCACGACCCTGATGTCGCTAGGGCGTGCAGTGAATCAAGTCACACATATGCGAGATGAATGAATCACACCGTCAACTCATGCAGCAATCCAGCGCGTACTGCGCGATCATGTGGGGCACTCCGTCTCATAAGGAGTCCCGTAAGTGGTCTGCCCAATGGCATATGCTATGATCAGTCACTACTCAAATCAAGCATACATATGATGCGTATGAGCATGAGTCATGGGATTATACTAAGCATGTTATAAAGCGATGAATAGTAACGAGTATGGGTCTATCAATGGGCCCTAAGGAGAGTTACAATGCGGACATTTAACCAACATTGTACTTACAATGTGGACGTCAAACCAACATTGTTCCTTAGGCACGACCCGCCATAAATATCATTACATGAACCATGGGAAATCATACATTGCAATAGACCCTAAGGACATCCGTTGGGCCTCGATCCATGGGCCTTAGATACATCAAATGGGCCGAATCACATGGGCCTTACATTCATCAAATGGGGCTGCGTTAATGGGCCTCACCAATGAGCCTCATGTACATTGCAATGGCCATAACCCATGAGCCTTTGAATACATCGAAATGGGCCTCATAATATGGGCCTTACAGCTATCAAAGTGGGCCTCAACAACGGGCCGCAGATATATCGGATGAGCCTTATAACATGGGCCTCATATTCACATCAAAGTGGGCCTCAACAATGGGCCATAATTATGACAAGATGGGCCCAATCACTTGGGCCTTATA
The DNA here is from genome assembly GCA_037074715.1 of Magnolia kwangsiensis. Taxonomy (NCBI): domain Eukaryota; kingdom Viridiplantae; phylum Streptophyta; class Magnoliopsida; order Magnoliales; family Magnoliaceae; genus Magnolia; species Magnolia kwangsiensis. Next base: position 66,463,507 of record CM073582.1, on the reverse strand, counting down.
TATATACCAAGGTGGGCCTCAACAACGGCCACAATTACATCAATCATGGGCCCAAAACACATACCAAGGTGGGCCCATTTGAACCATAGATCTACCACATTCTTTAGCTCATGCAATAAAATAGACTTTCAAAATTAGATGGACAGTTTGGATGCAGCACATGCATTAAGGGTGGGTCCCATGTGAACTACGGATCTGACTTAGTCTTGGTCTCAAGACATAAATTAATAGCTGAAAATGGTTGGAAGGTTTGGATACAACCCATGCATCATGGTGGGGGTCCACAGAACTGTGGATCTGCTCATTCTTTAGATCACCATATGAAAATTAGCCTTCAAAAGTGGCTGGGCAGGTTGGATGCAACACATGCATAGTGGTGGGGTTCACATGAAGGCCCACCATCTGACATCAAGGGTGGGGCCCTACTGGCCGTCCAGCGACTGGACGGCCTTACCAAAACACATAGACTGTGGTTTCCACCGTCCACAGTAGTGGACGGTGCTAATAGAACAGATGCATCATTGTGGGTCCCATGTGGGGCCCACCATAATGTTCACATGCCATCCTACCCGTTGATAAGGTCACACAGACCTGGGTGAGGAGGAAAAACAAATTCCAGCTTGATCCAAAACTTCTGTGGTACCCAAGAAGGGATCCAATGCTAGACACTCAATCTGACTGTTTTTGGTCGTGTGGGCCACCTGAGTTATGTAAACGACTGATTTTTGGGCTGGGTCGCTGTTCAAAAGGGGACCCAACAAATGGTCGGTGTTGATGATCAACACATATCATGGTGGGGCCCACGACAGGGACCAACGTCCCTGCCTTTACCGTCCACACGGCGTAGCAGCCAGCGCCTGCTGCTGTCAGCGGCAGCAGGTGGATAGGCATATATATTATTTTATTTTATTTTGAAAAAAATATTTTTCTGAGGTTTTTCTGAGGTGGGGCCCACATTAGAAGAATCTAACCCAGCCATTGGACTCCATGGCTCGAGACCATCCAAAAGAGTCCAATATCCAGTATTTTTTTTATGAATAAATAAAATCAAGGTGGGTCCTAACTAATTTCAATGGTGAAAATAGTGGTTTTATATGGTATGTCCCGCTTGATTATCTGATTGACGTCATATTTTGGTTCAACGCCTAAAACGTTATGAGGAAAGGGATGGACGGCGTGGATTGAATACATTCATCAAGGTGGGGCCTATGCAGGTGGGCCACCTTCATTGCCTTAACCAAGGCCATTTCACATGCACGTCCAGAGACGTCTCTGGACTCTCTGGACTCTCTTTCTCTTTCTCTGTTTTTTTTTTTCCTTTTTTTTTTTTGGGACAGCACGTGTGTTAAGGTGGGCCCTTCATAGGTGGGCCACCACATGGTGAGGTGGTGTGGTTACAATACATATGTAAAGTGGACCCCACCTTTAGATGGTTTTGGATCCAATACATGCCCCATTGTGGGGTCCATCCAAGTGGGCCATAGGGTCATATCATCACCCAAAACTTAACAAAAAGGAGAAGGGAGAGAGATAGAGAGTAAAAGAGTGGGACACGCGTGATGGAGGGACCCGGGCACTATGGGCCCTCCGTTTCAAACATCCAATCATACATCAATGGGTCCCGTTACATATGGGTCATCCAAATAAAAGATCAACGGTGGAGGTCCCTCTCCACTAAAAATGGACGGTCCAGATGACCTCTTTATGCAAGAAAGTAAACATCATGATGGGGTCCATGGAGAATGGCCCCATCATGGAATAGTTTTGATAATCAAGATGGGCCATTGGTCACATCTTAGGGTCCCAAGTAAGATCCACACCATTGATCGGTGGGCCTCACTTAGCCCATCGTAAAAAAATAAGTAAACTACCCTATAGAAGCACCCACCTTATGATCTACTCGGTCCGTTGGAACGCCTATCTTCTAGAGCTTCACTTTGATGGTGGAGATGAGAAATAGATGGCTAGGATGATGGGTTTTGGAGTGGGAAGTGGGCCACCAAAAATGACTTTTCTCTCATGGAAGGCCTTGGACGTGTGATGCTCTCTTGGTTGCTTGGGTTTGGTGTGAGAAAAGAGAGAGAGAGAGATGAGATGTAGGGAGATGTGAGGTGAGTGATGGGGTGATGGTTGATGGATGTGAGTGATGGGTGAGGTGATGTATTAGTTGACTTTGGTGGTTGCTTGACTTGTGGAGAAAGGAAGTATGGGTGCTTGTACTTGACAAAAAGTGATTGATGGGTGATTAATTGATGGGATTGATTTGACACTTTGTAGAGATTCTCTTGGGATTTGCAACGCGCAGTGTTTTTCCTCGAACTGAACGCGGGTCCGCTCTCATCGTCTGGGTATCGGATCGGTGCGTGAGTTGCGGCGTTGGAACCGCGACGACGGTGCGGTCGCAGTGGTACAAATCTCAAATTAAGTCAACTCAAATGTATAGGATACGTCTCACAGTCGTGCGCAACGTCGACTACAGGTCGCGGGTTATCAAAATTTGACGAGAAGGAACGCGGGAAGTAACGGAACAGTACAGATTAGGATACGGGTCTTACAATACTGCAACACATGACTAGTCCTCTGACTCTAGCGAGAGTGGAGGTGCACCCTTATCCTACATACAGAACAAGAGAGTCTTCAAGGTGCAAGACATTCTCTTGAATTTTTGTTTCAAGCCTGATTCTCTTTGAATGTTTCAGGGTTGCTTGGTTCTCTTCAATCCTGGCCATGCGTGCTTCTAAGCCGGCCCGATCATGGTGGTTTTCGTGTGTAGTAGGAGGGCCCCCATCTGAGTCGTGGGCCTCCTCTACCTCTTCCTGCTCTTCCTCCTCACTACATTCTTCCTCTTCATTTCCTTCCTCATCTTCACTTCCATCGTCCTCTTCACTTTCTTCTTCTATTTCATCCCCATACTCATCAAGACAAGCTTGGCATTGCCCAGGGCCAATCCCTATATTGTTGAGTGTAGTCTCACTGATAAAGTAGATGGGCATAAGATTATCCATGTTTAGTCTGAAACCGAAGTTACGAGAAATCTTGTAAATAAGTCGGCCGAATGGGAGTGACACATCTCCTCGAGTAGAGCGTGTGCTCCTGATTATCTAAGACAGGGCGAATGTAGGCAGGCATAGCTTGTCTCCCTGTCTAGCTCCGTACATGAAGTCCACCATAAGGCGAGTGCACTCTGTATGGTTACTCCACTTAGGATACATGTTATACGTGCATATGTGATGGAGTAGGCAGAAGTCTGCTGTCATCTTAGTCAATGCAAGGCTATCGTCTCGCCTCCAATGAGCCAGTCGGCTACAAAGAAAATGTGTGCATCGATCTCTCTCTCGTTTACTAGCGAGATGAGTTGCACTTGCATGTACCACACCACACTCAATTCCCATAATACGGGCTATGGCATCCACATTGACTATGGCTTCTTGCCTCCCCAAAGGAATAGTAAACTAAAGAGGCTCCAGTAGTGAATTTCGTATGTGGGCATAGAAGGCTCACACGGTGCTTTCACTTGCATGCCCCTTCCCTTCAAACATGGGATCCCACCCGGTTTCCAACAGAAGGTCCATAACCGGATACAATCTAAATAGTCTCTCATCAACATGCGCTTCAAATACGACTTTGCGGTCACGAAATTTACCAAATCCGGTACCCGTCGGTAGAGATCTTTCGCGTGAGATTTGAGGATCGAGGTCCCGTTTTGTTCTTCGCTCTCTCTCAGTGCTTATGCCAACCTCGATGCTCACCTTCTTCCTCGAGCGTATTGGACGGCTCGGCCCAGCCTCATCCGGGGCCGCTCCTCTCTTTCCCATAAGGGAAAGGAGCGTTGGGATGGAAAAAATGGCGGTGACAAGCTCAAAGAGAGCCATGGAAGTGGAAAAGCTTTAGAGTGAAGTGGATTTGGGAAGTTTGAGAGTTATGAGGCACAAAATTATGGATTTTGTGCTCAAATGTGGAGAAATAAGGGGGATGGAGAGTTGTACGAGGTGGTTTTAGGGTAATGGTGGTAGATGGGTGCAAGATGTGGAAGAAGATGGAAGATTGAGTGTATGGGAAAGGAGCTTTGAGAGGGAAAGAGGGGTTGTAGAGATTTGGGGTGTTAGAAGGGTAAAAATAGGGTGTAAATGGGCAAAAGGAAGCAAAAAGAGCTTTAGAGAGTGGTCCCACACGTGGACGGGCCCCACACGGTCCGTCAGTGGGCGGCGCGCCGCCGCTGCCTTAGTACCACCGCGGCTCGCTATAGAGCTCGGAGGTGCGCCTCCGCGCCCCCCTGGGGTGTCCAGTGGTGGCTCCGCCTTAGGGTGGCCACCCTTTCCCGGGGTGCAAAAAATGCGCCGGGGACCCCCTGGGTCTCACTAAAATTCGTGGTTTGGGCCCCTAGGCCCATGAGTCCACTTTCGTCATTCAACATGCGCGTATTCATGCCCTATAGCTTGTTTCAAGTTTGGGATTTACTGATTTAGACTTCAAACTCATCGATTGACGGCTTAAAAGGGATTGAAATCATTTCACATGATCCCAAACGTATACGGGCTATGCTACAATAACCAATTTCACCCGCCGGTGAAACTTTAGGATCCTACGATCATTTCTACATTTCATGGCCCCCTTCCTAAGTCAGAGTGCATCGTGTTACCTAGAACTCAGGTCCAGTTTAATCCAAATCATGCTCTGATACCAACTTGTAACGCCCCAAATTTTTTTGAAGGTCAAGCAAAGCTCAACTCCTGAGATCCAGCACATCACTTATTCAACATGGATAATGATGTTTAAATGTTATTCATATTAATGTATTAAACATGAGTGAGATTATACTAAAACAGCATATCATACTCCAAACATAATTAAATTAAGCAAGCAGAAGACTGAAACATGTATATATCTGAACAGGTAAACGCTTTACAACCTCCAGAGTATGATTATGTAGCCGGGTTGAATAAGTACATGTATTGTTTCAAAATATGCAAAATGTCAAAACGTAAGTGTCCGACTAATCTATGTGTCCCTGTAATCCCGTCGAATCAGCATGAGGTCTACATAGACCCGCCTGATAGTTGAACATAGGAGAATTCCTCCCCCTCATCTACGAAGTTGAACTCAGCCGCATAAACTTTGTCCTCACCTGCATCTACAATAGAGTCTGGTTGGTGTTTTAAAACACCGTCCTAGGGTGGGAGTGAGTGATCAATTCAGAGGTACCATAAGGCAATTATCAAGTTAATTAAGCAGTAATATACAACAGTACAACAATCATATCCTAAATGCTCTTGTTAATGCAGGGATGATATGCAGTAATGATGCATACCCTCACACGAAAATTCCTTACAAGGGACTCCGACAACCAAGTTCGCGCATGACAACCTTCTTAAAGTGTAACTTCCTCATTAAAGCACATGCAATACGGTACATGGTTATGTTAGCCGAGTACTTAATTAAGTTTATTCATACAGCAGGTTCGGAAAGCTAAGGTACCTCCCTTTATATCATTAACCCAAATGGAGATCCATCTAGGGTCGTCAATCCTAGTTAACCACATACGATAGGCAAGTTGTAGGGCATCACTCCTAATGAAAAACAATGGATAGGCAAATTCAAAAGTTTATACTTGCGGTCACTACGAGAAGGCTCGTCACCTCAGTGTAGGCCGACAGCTCGAACACGGTGTCCCATACCACTATGCTCGACTCACGAGTTTGGATTGTTCACTGGTCACTACGGGGAGGCTCGTCACCTCAGTGTAGGCCGACAGGTTGACGACGGTATCCCATACCACCATACCCAGCTCATGAGTCTTAGTAGATCGTAGTACCATGGTTGAAACAAGTCTTTACATTGGTAAGTGGTATCTTAGATTCAAGCAATAGTGTCCATATATGGTAAACATACAAGAGGCCAATCGATTTGTTTGGTAAGTTTGATTGATACGAGCACACGTTAATTTAATCGACATGGAGCACATAAGCTCCCCTTGTGGCCTAACCACTGTCGACAATCGCCGTATGACACGGATTCGTTGAGTTACCTAATGTGGCAAGACTAATTCAGCCACCTGTACAAGGATTATTACCGGTTGCCTGGGCTAGGTTATAGCTCCAATCTTACTCAGATGCAATAATTTAGTACATGGGATAATCAATTCAGCATTTAACAGACAATCCAAGTGAAAATTCTCATTTGAGCATTTCATCAAACACATTGAACATATTACCAAACACCTACGATTTATCCATAAATCGTATTGACAAATATGGTTACATGAAAGAAACTATGCATATGAACAAGGTAATTAAGAATCCTATCTTAATACTATTAATAAATACAAACACTTAGGCTACACTTTACTAAATACGTAGACTAGGATAGTTACACCATGTGTTTTAGCAAATTCTCATATAAAAAGGTCAGCATGCATATAATAACAATGAATCCTAGATCAGTAGACATGGCAAACACAAATCATATTTTCATGTTCATTCAAACATTTCAATAAACACATGAGATGCATATTTTGTTTAACATAGTTCACACATGTATATTGTATTGAAAATGGCGTAACTAAGATTGTATGACAGCAATCAAGTCAGACATAAATCATTGCTAACATTAAAAGCATTGAAAATAATAATCTAAATGTTTATAGTCCGCACCTTTTGTCGAAATACTCGATTCGGACTCGGTTCGAATCTTACGTTCCCGAAAACAGAACTTCGAGCACCTAAGCAATAAAATAGGTTAGCTATTTCATCGATTACTCTATTTTGATCCCTAAATTAAGATTAGGGTTAGGATTTCTTACCCAAATCGTAGTTGAGATAGATCGTGTAGCGTAATAGGAAAACGATTCAGTATGCGGAGTAGCGGGAAAGAATCACAGTAACGATCTCCCAAACTTTCTCTTCTCTCCTCACCCTTTTCTCTTCTTTTCTCTCTTCTCTCTCCTAGGGTTAGAGAAATTCGTATGGAATGGGAATGAGGTGGTTTAAGGGCTTTATATAGGCCCAGAACTAATGCAAATGGCCTCAGGGCCATGATATACCTAGTTTGTATCCAAAGGGCATCTGTTTCGGGCAGATGGGGCTTATCTGGAGGTCCATTACTCACTTATGGCGTAAGGTAAATCCCATGACAATGGATCTATGCCAGGATGTGATTTCGGTGTGATCGGATAGGCCGATCGACCATGAAGGACTTGTGTTAGATCAACGGTTGTTGTCATTCAATCGGGGCCATGAGTATACAGATATGTGCAGGGAAATTTTCCCGATCCATGGGTAAAGTTTGGTCAGAAACTGACAGTCCGAAATCTTCAATTTTGCATGTGAGTGAATGACCCAATTCACTTAAGTTTCAATATTTTTTCTAAGGGTATTCGCGTTTCTCACACACTTCACTCAACATTCAAATTGAACATTTCTAGACATCATCTGGGCTCGATTCCCACATTGATTGTCAAGCCCAGTAAGGCGGATGTAACTTTATAGTTTTGTGGTCATCGGACTTTCGACGTGCGGTCCAGGTCCGGTACAGAGTTTCAATGTGCTTTCGAGAGCGGCAAGCTCTTGGGGTTTCTCCTAGGTTCTTAAGCAGTGTTGAGTTAGCGATTTTGATGGTTTTAGGTCCTGCCATTTGTATAGATAGTGGTTCGAGCAAAATCCACCGATTAATCTAGTTTAGTACTTAATTAATTTTCGCCTAAATTTATACTGGATACGATCCTTAGGTATTTCTACCTGAGGTGGTACTCGGGCCTTTATATGGCTTTTTTCGAGACGTTACATCTGGAATGGAACTTCATCTCTCAGGTGCTTAAGAAATTTGGGTTTAACCTCCAATGGATTGCTCAGTTGCAACGTTGTTGGAAGGATGTTTGGTTTTCTATTCTTATTATTAATGGTAGAAGTTTTGGCTTTTTTAAAGGCAGTAGAGGCTTAAGACAGGAAGACCTACTTTCTCCATCCATCTTCATCCTAGGAGCAAAAGCATTCAACAGGGGCGTCTCTAATCTATTCTCTTCAGGAAGCTGTTAACCATTCATTCTCCCCAAACTTGCCCCAAAATTAATCACTTATTTTTTGCTGATGATGCTATGCTATTTCTTAATGGCAAGCTATCTAATGTGCATATCATCCTCAGATTTGTTTAAGAATATGAAAGTGCTTCAGGCCAAAAGGTCAACGCATCCAAAACCTCCTTCATTGCTCCAAAGAAAGTCCAGACGAAAAGCCCAAAGACTGAGCAACCTTATAGGCTTCAATCAAAGTTACTTTCCATCTGTATACCTGGGAGTCCCTCTCACCAAAGGAAAATTCACAAGCCCGCTTTTGCAGCAACTCATCCAGAAGATTACAAGCAAAATCAAAGGATGGAAAGCTAAAGTTCACAACCCACATCCTATCTAGCATTTTTTTGGGGGCCTTGCACAAAACCTTAGGATCTAGCCCTCCAAAAAAAACCAGAATTATAGGATAATAATGCAATGGAAACAATCAAAGCAACAATCACACACCACACAAGAGATTTTTACGTGGAAAACCCTCAAAGAGGTAAAAATCATGGGACATCGTCCAAATCAACAATCCACTATGAAGTAGAACGTTTACAACCTTCGTCACTCACGTAAGAGCGGATAAACAATAAGAGAATAAAAAGAAAACCGGAGAGATCTCACCGATCACGAGGACGTTGAAGCGCTGAGACGACGACTCCCTTCCACAAGCTTCCTCTCTCTCTTTTCTCTCACTCTCTCACCCTAAACCCTTTAGCAAAACCCTTGAAAATCCTTTAGGAAACCCTCTTGTGTTTTTCTCATACCCTAGAAAAATTCTAGAGACCCTTTTTATAGTTTTAGAAAACTCTTTTCCGCATCCCTGTTGCGAAAGGACTCAAATCCGCAGTTTTCTGTAAAAACTGCGTAACCTAGGACTAGTCCTGAAAATTTCAGAACTGGTCCTAGCCACCTACGACTGGTCGTAGCTCACCCACAACTGGTCGTAGACCGCAGAGAAAATTAGCAACAACTCGCCTGAACTTTAAGTCGTGCTAGGGCTCAAACCTACGACCGGTCGAGCACCTTCCACGATCGGTCGAAGACCACCTACGACTGGTCGAGCAGCGCGATGAAATCCTTCAAAATTTCAACCACTGCACCGTCTCTCCTGTGAACTGAGGAGGAAAACCCTATCAAATCTTTTCCTTTTCGACTCAAGAGGAATTCACCTTCTTCAAGCCAGCCAAGTTTCTACAAACCTTAAACTTGCCCTTGAGCAAAGCCTTGGTCATCATGTCTGACCCATTATCGTCCGTGTGGACCTTCTCAAGCTGTAACACCTTCTGTTCCAAAGTATCCCTGATCCAGTGATACCGAATCTCTATGTGCTTCGACTTGAAATGCTGACTTTGATTCTTGCTCAAGTGTATAGCACTCTGACTATTGCAATAGACCACATGCTCCTCCTGCTTCAGGATAAGTTCCTGTAGGAACCTCTTCATCCAAAGCATCTCTTTACATGCCTCTGTGACTGCAATGTACTCGACCTCTGTCGTCGACAATGCTACGACCTTTTATAGCTTGCTCTGCCAAGAAATCGCTCCTCCTGCAAACGAAAATATGAACCCCGATGTAGACTTCCTGGAGTCTATGTCACCTGCCATCTCTGCATCTGTGTAGTCCTCTAACACAGGTTTATAATCACCATAGAACAAGCTCAATCTGGATGAGCCTCTTAGATACCGTAGTATCCACTTTACCGTTGCTCAATGTTCTTTGCCAGGATTGACAAGATATCGGCTGACAACACCAACAGCATATGCTAAGTCTGGGCGTGTACACACCATAGCATATATCAAACTTCCTACAACTGATGTGTAGGGTATCTTCTGCATCTCTTCCACCTCTGCCTTCGTCTTGGGACACTGTCTGTCGCTCAATTTGAAGTGACCATCTAGTGGAGTACTGACTGACTTCGCTGCATTCATATTGAACCGCTCTAGGACTTTCTCAATATACCGCTCTTGTGACAGCCAAAGCTTTCTGCTGCTTCTGTCATGGGTTATCTCTATTCCTAAGATTTGTTTAGCCGGGCCCAAGTCTTTCATTGCAAACGACTTACCCAACTCTTGTTTCAGCCTGTCGATCTTTTTAATGTATTTTCCCATGATGAGCATGTCATCAATGTATAACAGCAGAACTATGAAATCACCATCTGAGAACTTGCGCATGAACGCATAGTGGTCCGACTGCGTTCTTTCACACCCATGCTGTAACATGAATGAATCGAACTTCTTATACCATTGCCGTAGAGCTTGTTTTAGCCCATATAAGCTCTTCCTCAGCCTACACACCATATATTCCTTGACCCTTGACTTCGAACCCTTCTGGTTGGTGCATGTAGATCTCTTCTTCCAGGTCACCGTGGAGAAAGATAGTTTTAACATCCAACTGCTCTATCTCCATATCCATGCTACCTGCCAACCCAAGCAACACCCGTATGGATGTCATCTTCACCACTGGTGAGAATATCTCCTCGAAGTCTATGCCTTTCCTCTGACCAAACCCTTTTACCACAAGTCTGACCTTGAACCTCGTCTGTGAATTCTTCTGCTCAACCTTCTTTCTGAACACCCACTTGTTGCTCAGAGCTTTCTTGCCCTTAGGCAGTTTCACCATGTCATAGGTGTGGTTCTTATGTAAGGATTCTATCTCCTCTTGCATAGCTTTCAACCACTCCTCCTTATGCTCGTCGGCTAGGGCCTCAGAATAATCTTCTGGCTCTCCCCCATCAATCAGCATAATGTACTCATGCGGCGAGTACCTCTTGGACGACTGTCTATCCCTAGATGACCTCCTCACCTGTGGCTCAACAGGTGGATAAAGTGGGGGCTGCTCTCCCGGTCCATCTTCTGTAGGAACCCCATCGTCCTCTGCACCTTGCTGTACTCCCCCGTCATCAGGCACCACGGGAGGAATAACCGGATCCATGTCCTCTAGCTCATCTGAACTAGGCTGGTTCTTCTCTGGCTTACCAATGTCTTCAATACACTGATCTTCAAAAAAAACCACATCTCTGCTCCTGACGAGCTTCTTCTCAGTCAGATCCCACAATCTGTAACCGAACTTTTCATCACCGTACCCTAATAACACACACTGTCTGATCTTCATATCGAGCTTGGACCTCTCGTCCCTTGGTATGTGAACGGATGCCCTGCATCCAAACACCCTAAGATGACTGTACGATGGATCCTGTCCAGTCCACACCTTCTCAGGTACTTCTTCATTCAATGGGGCTGATGGAGACTTATTTATCAGATACACCGCCGTGTGCATTGCTTCTCCCTAGAACGTCTAAAGAAACTTTGCATGGGATAACATGCATCTGATTCTCTTAACAATGGTGCGATTCATTAGCTCAGCTACACCATTATACTGGGGGGTCTTGGGAACCGTCTGTTCATGCTGTATACCCAGGGACTTGCAGTACTCATGAAAGTCACCGATGTATTCACCACCATTATCATTGTGGATGCACTTCAATGATCTACCTATCTCTCTCTCGACCATAGCATGAAACAACTTAAACACACCAAAGACCTCATCCTTGGATTTCAATGTATAAACTCAAACCCTCCTAGATGCATCATCTATAAAAGTAACAAAATACAATGCCCCACCCAAGGTTTTTATCCTCATAGGACCACAAACATCAGAATAAACCAAATCTAATGCAGGCACTTTATTAACATGAGAAGCAGTTTTAATGAATGAAACTCTATGCTGTTTCCCTGATAAACAATCAAGACAGGTTTTGAGAGGTATACCTGTCACGTCTGGAAGGATCCGCTTCCTCGCTAGTAGTTGAAGTCCTTTTTCACTCATGTGGCCTAGACGCCTGTGCCACATGTTTATAGCTGAATCTTCCGCTGCGTTCAACCCACCCTTGCATACACTGACACTTACCTTGTACAAGGTGCAACACTTCTTTCCTTTGGCTGGGATCAATGAACCCTTGATGAGCTTCCAGCGCTCACGAGCAAACCGGCTTTCATAGCCATCATCATCCAACCTTCCCGTCGACATCAAGTTGAGGCGAAGGTCTGGGATATGCCTCACATCCCTGAGAACCAATGTGCAGCCCACATCGGTCTTCACATAAATATCACCAACTCCCACGATCTTCGATACGCCAGAATTTTCCATCTTCACGGTCCCATAGTCACCTGACTTATAACTTGTGAAGAAGTCCCTGCGTGGAGTCGCGTGAAAAGAAGCTCCTGAGTCAATCACCCAGTCGGTGTCGTGACTCGTAGCCGTGAGACAAACATCATGATCTGTGGAAAGAAGAATAACAACGTTGCCATTTGAAGCGACCGCAGTAGAATCAGATTCATCTTCTTTCTCCTTTTCTTTTCATTTCTTGTCGTTTTTAGCCTTACGACATTCATGCTTATAGTGGCCCTTCTTGCCACAATTTCAGCATTCAACATCTTTTCTGTTACTCGATTTGCCGCTTGATTTTCTCGGGCCTTCCCGCCCTTCCTGTTCTTTCCTCTCCCCCGTTTTTGTGTCATAAGTGCCTCTTGCTGAGTAGACCCCTGAGACTTCCTCCTTGTCTCTTTATTGAAGAGACAGCTAGTAACCTGTTCCATGGATATCTTTCCGTCTGGCGCGGAGTTACTTAGAGACACCACAAATGTCTCCCAACTGTCAGACAACGAACTAAGCAATAGTAAAGCCTGCAATTCATTATCCAGGACCATCTTCATAGAGGAGAGTTGGTTCATTATATTGCTGACCTCATTCATGTGCTCGGCCACAGAACCACCATCCTTGAACTTGAGATTCACAAGTCGCCTTATAAGAAAAATCTTATTATTGGCTGTCTTCCTCTCATACAGCCCTTGTAGTTTCAGCCATAGGCTAGCAGCTGAGGTTTCCATAGACACATGGTGGAATGCAGAATCATCCAGCCATTGTCTAATAAACCCCACCGTCTTCCGGTCCAACTTCTTCCAATCATCATCAGGCATATCCTTGGATTTTGCTGATATGCCTAAAATTGGAGAATATAGATCCTTGCAATAAAGCAAGTCTTCCATCGTAGCCTTTCATATGGTCCAGTTAGAACCATTGAGGCTGATCATCCTTGATGAGCCACCTTCCATAATTCCAAACCGATCCTACCCGTTCATTGAACTTAACGCTCTGATACCACTTTTTTGGGGGCCTTGCACAAAACCTTAGAATCTAGCCCTTCAGAACAAATCAGAATTATGGGATAATAATGCAATGAAAACAATCAAAGCAACAATCACACACCACATAAGAGATTTTTACGTGAAAAACCCTCAAAGAGGTAAAAACCACGGGACCTCGTCCAGATCAACAATCCACTATAAAGTAGAATGTTTACAACCTTCGTCATTCACGCAGGAACGGATAAACAATAAGAGAATAAAAAGAAAATCAAAGAGATCTCACCGATCACGAGGACATAGAAGCGCTGAGACGACGGCTCCCTTTCACAAGCTTCCTCTCTCTCTTTTCTCTCACTCTCTCACCTTAAACCCTTTAGCAAAACCCTTGTAAAGCCTTTAGTAAGCCCTCTTGTGTTTTTCTCATACCCTAAAAAAATTCTAGAGATCCTTTTTATAGTTTTAGGAAACTCCTTTCCGTATCCCTGTTGCGAAAGGACTCAAATCCGCAGTTTTTTGTAAAAACTGCGTAACCTAGGATTGGTCCTGGAAATTTCAGGACTGGTCCTAGCTGCCTACGACTGGTCGTAGCTCACCCATGACTGGTCGTAGACCACGGAGAAAATTAACAACAACTCGCTGGACTTTGAGTCGTACCAGGATTCAAACCTACGACCGGTCGAGCGCCTACCACGACCGGTTGAAGACCACCTACGACTGGTCGAGCAGCGCGATAAAATCCTCCAAAATTTCAACCACTGAACCGTCTCTCCTCTAAACTGAGGAGGAAAACCCCATCAGCATTCCCATTCATTTACTTTCTACTATCAATATTCCTAAATATGTAAGTAAATCATTAAAAAGAGCTTTTGCTAATTTCTTTTGAGGCAACTCGGATGAAGGCAATAAGAGGCATTGGGTTAGATGGTTGAAACTTTGTGTCCCATCCAAAGAAGATGGTCTGGGAATTAGGAGCATTGACGAAGTTACGCGAGCTTTTAGAATCAAAATGGGTTAGAATTTGCTAAAGGGCACGTTTCTTTGGGCCAACTTCTTCTCAGCCAAATACCTATGAAACTCATTTCTAACCATGGAGTGGTAGGCATGGTCACCTCTCCAAGCTGGAAGGAGCTCCTCAGAGCATTGCCATTCACTCTTCTCCATTCCAGGTGGCTCATAGGAGCAGGTAATATCAATTTTTGGAACTACAACTATTTGGGAGGTAGGATTCTGGCAGGCCGTTGTGAGACTTATTTCGCACCATTTATTGAATGCCACAGTCAGTGACTTCAATCCTCTTTCCGGCCAATGGAGTCTATCTGACATTCAGGACATTATATCGCCAATAGCTATGCAGACTGTATCGGCTACTGAGGTTGCTTTGTCAAACCAAGCTAACAAGCTGATATGGGACTTAACTACATCAGGTTCATTTTCTCTCAAATCAGCATGGAACGGAATCATATGGCACCATCCCAAGATTCCATGGACCGAGTGGATCTGGAATAAACATCTTCCCCCAAAATTGGTGATCTTTGCTTGGAAAACTGCCCACAGGGTTTGTCCCAGTTGATACTGCGATGCAGAGATTTGGAGTCTCTATGGTGTCGAGATGTGAATGTTGCAGAAATCCTCTCACGCTCCAAACGCCAACGGTCGGCGTGGAATTGGGATCCCAACTAATGTTCTTCCTTACTCTAGCAACGGTTCCCAGGGAACTCTGCAACTCAGCGGCCAGCAGCTCTGCCCTGAAAATGAGCAACCTCTATGCACTGTGGAGAGCCTAGACCATCTGCTTTTCCATGGCAGAATTGTTAGGAAGGTCTGGGGCTTCTTCAGCTGACTGTTCGACATCCCCTACATCCCCAACCAATCAATCTTCCAGCGGATCCAACAATTCTCATCTTCGGCTAGCCAAAAATCCCGAATCTCTATTTTGATCGGTCTCCTCCCCTGCTTCATCATCTGGGAGATGTGGATCAGCAGAAATGCTGCTTAATTTGAGGACCACGACATGTCAGAAAACCTCATCATCTCCAAAGTCTCTCACTCGCTAAGGGAGATCGGATTAACCATTCCAGATTCGGACAGGAATTCTATGGCTGAAAACTTCATCATCCAGGCCCTGATGATAAACAAATCCCAATCCATCTCAGGCAGGCAAACCATTCATTGTCATATGGACAAAACCCCCTAAAGATTGGTTGAAATTAAATATTGATGGATCGTTGAGAGACAACCAAGGGGAGAGTAGTAGAGGAGTATGCTAGGATCAATTTGGCAGGTTCCTTTTTGCCTTCCACAAATACTACAGGATTGCCTCTAACATGTACGTGGAAGCTCATGCCATGCTTGACGGACTGAACATTTGTTCAAACCTGGGCTTGCCAACATCATTGTTGAATCTGACTCCAAAGTCATTGTGAATGCTGCGGAGGATCCACTTGCCTCCAATCCCCGGAATATATGGTATACTTTGGAAGATATCCAACACAAAATATGGAGCCTTTATCTAACTTTCAATCATATCTTCGGCGAGGGGAACTCAATGGCTGATGCATTAGCAAGAACGGCAAGCGATGGATGCCCGGATAGAATTTTCAGATGTCGTTCCCACCTCCCAAGGTTAGTTATAGGTGCGCTAGTGCTGGATAATGTAGGTCTGGGTGCAATAAGATGCCCTTGACCAGGGGTCACTCTTCGTGCTCTCCCTGCCGCTACTTCTCTCCCTTGTCCCCTCCTGTACATGGTTGAGCAGATATCCTCTTGGAGGTCCTCTTCTGTATTGATAGGTGTGGTCCTCTCTCTTTTTGTAGGGACCCACCTGAATGGCTGTAAATTTTTGTTGCTTAATGATATTCTTGTGGCATGCATGCACTTTCCAAAAATAAAAATAAAAATTAGTAGACATTCAATCACTAATGTTTACTCATGGTGTGGTCCACCTGAGATTTAGATGTACCTCATTTTTAGGATCAAGCCCTAAAATGATACGTAAACATGGATGGACGGAGTGGATAAAACACAGATCACCGTGGCTAGTGGCAGCGTAACTAGCCAAACCACGTCCGGACTAACCATGCCTAGTCACACATAGGGCGTACCTACAGTGAACTCAACACCCACTTGAAGAAATGTACATAATATCCATACCGTCCATCAGGTAAGCCATTGTATTTTATCCGTGGACAAACGCCGGTCTAACCCAAGACCTAGGTGCTACACTATAGACAACGGTGTAATATCATGACTAAAACCTTAAAATTCATGTTGTGTGGCCCACATGAGTTTTAGAATGTTCTAAATTTGAGAGAATCCACTCATCTGGTATTTCATATCAGATTGGATGTCATGTACACGCGACAATAGACACCACCTACAATTTGATTGATTTAACGGTGGGATTTACCATCTCAAATGTTTCCATAGTGTAGCCCACCTGAGTTTTGAATTGGCTTGATTTTTTGGGCCCCAGTCAAAACACAGGGTGCCACACCTAATGGATGGGGTGAATCTCATCCACATGAAGTCCTTGATCCACATTAGCAAATGGTCACACCCCCACATGACTAGCTTCGTCGCTTAAGCTGTTTTCAAAATAAAAATTTATGGGGTTATGTCAGAGAAATGAATGGCTAGAAATCCAACACACATGTGGTTCTCATTGTCAACGGACGGTGATTTTCTGGCCCGGGTATCCTGGATCTATACAGTGGGGCTCACTTGATGAAGTGCACATCGAGTCGAACCGAGTTGAGCTGGCCTCAACTTGACTCGGCTCGAACACTGGCTGACTTCGCCTTGAACTCAGCTTGGCTCAGTCCTCGAGCATGACCGGCCAGCTTGGCTCGGTTTAGTCAACAACTCGGGCCAGCTCAGTCCGAATTTGAGCCTATAACGAGCTGAATTCGCCATTGAGGCATTTCCATAAACACTTAAACTACAACTTCAAAATTTCATAGAGAGAGAGATAGAGAAGGTGTTGTGGTGAGGACACCTTCAGCAGGGTCGGTGGTCTATTATCCAGCAACAAGCTGGATCAGATAAAGATAGAGGGAGTAGAAGATGAGAAATCCCATTGCCAAACACCAGCGGCAGCTCCACTTGAGTGATATGGTGACCCAAACAGCCTCTAGCCATTACAAAGTAGTTAGTTTTCTGTTTGTGAACGAGAGTGAGAGTGACGGTTTCGTTTTCCCTGTTTGAAAATTCAGGGCTGACAGAATGAAATGGATTGATCTACTTGACCAGGATATGGCCGGCTGTTCAAGTTGGATTCGATCCGAGTCGAGTCAAGTCAAGCTCAAAAAATCAATTCGATTCGGCTCGAACTCAGCTCCAAACCGAGCTTTTTCGAGTCGAGTCAATCCTAGCCATTCAAGTGAAGGGGAATCGCTAGGATTGACTGTGAAATGCATGGAATTAACCATGAAATGAAGGGAATTGACCGTGAAATGCATTGAATTGACCGTGAAGTGAAGGGGAATCGTCGGGATTGACCGTGAAATGAAGGGAATTAACCGTGAAATACATTGAATTGACCATGAAGTAAAAGGGAATTGACCGTGAAATGCATGGAATTGACCATGAAGTGAATTGGAATAGCCGGGATTGACCGTTAAATGTATGGAATTGATCGTGAAATGAAGGGAATTGACCGTGAAATGCACGAAATTGACCAGTAAGTGAAGGGAATTAACCGTGAAATGCATGGAATTGACCATGAAGTGAAGGGGAATTGCTGGGATTGATCATGAAATGCATTGAATTGATCACAAAGTAAATGAAATGAATGAAATTGACTGCGAACTAATTGAAATTGACCGCGAAGTGAATGAAATGGATTTTCGACCATCGACCTGATGGAATCTTGAAAAATAACTAGCTTGGTTGGCTAAAGTAGCTTCTCCTACCCCAAAATTTTATAGGGTATAACAAGCAACTAATTTTGGTTTAGAAAATATTCTTGTTAAATGAATAAAGAAAGAAATGAAAAACAGAGAGAAAAATTTTTATTTGCTTATGTATACATATTTATATAAATATGTATTAGAGAAAATTGTAGATATAATAAAGTTCTACATGTAAAAAAATAATAATAATAAAAAATTGCATAGACTGGTCGTACTACAGTTATAGTTACGGTTATAACCCGTAGCTATAGGTAAAAATCACCTTCGATACATATTGAATGCTCTTCGATATGTGTCGAAAATTGTTAGATTTTTGAAGCAAACTTGCTGGACAGTTCTGGACCTTTTTCGATCATATTGAAAGACCTTCGATACATATCGAAGTACATATCAAAATACCTTCGATACATATCAAAAGACATATCGAAAAAGCACGGGCTTCGGCTATGGCTACGGTTATAATCCGTAGCCATAGAAAACCCCGTGCCATAAGTTCCTAATTTTTTTTATTTTTATTTATTTTTTGTTATTGTAATCCTCACTTCTTTTTGTGGGTCGTATTATGAGGTATGTGTTATATCCAAACCATCTATCTATTTGGCAAACTTGTATTAATGTTTGAGATAAAAAATAAGATAGATCTAGCTATCAAGTGGACCACATTATAAAAGGCAGTGGAGGACTAAACGTTTACCATTGAAACCCTTTTAGGAGTCACAAAAGTTTTGGATCATTATGAAATTTGTTTTTCCTCTTCATTCAGGTCTTTGTGACCTTATGAATAGATTGGATGAAAAATAAATGTTATGGTGGGCCCTACAAAATTTTTAATAGTGAAAATCAATTTTCCCGCTGCTCTTTGTGGTGTGGTCCGATTGATCTTTGAATATGATTCTTTTTTTTATAATGCTTTGAAATGATCTTGAAATATGGATGAATATTGTGGATATAATAAATATATAACTATGGGGCCATGTAACTTTAATCTCTTTTGAACTGTTTGTACAACTCGGAGTTCGAGCAGCGTCAGCGCTCGTCTTCGAGCACCACCGATCCGCTTGAAGGAAAAAGCAGGGGCATTTTCGATCTTTGGCAAGACATCTAGGGTTTATTCTTGAGAGGTAAAAAGAAGAAGGCTTAAAAATGTAAATGGGCCATATATGGGTTATGTAGCCGTAAATTTCTCAAATTTATGGGGTTATGTTAGAGAAATGAATGGCTAGAAATCCAGCACACATGTGGTTCTCATTGTCAACGGACGGTGATTTTCTGGCCCGAGTATCCTGGATCTATGCAGTGGGGCTCACTTGGTGGTGTACATCGAGTCGAACCGAGTCGAGCTGGCCTCAGCTGGACTCGGCTCAAACACTGGCTGACCTCAGCTCGGCTCAGTCCTCGGTCCTGACCGGCCAGCTCCGGTCGGTTCAGTCAACAACTCGGGCCAGCTCGGGCCGAATTTGAGCCGAGTTCGCCATTGAAGCATTTCCACGAACACCTAAACTGTGACTTCAAAATCCCACTGAGAGAGAGAGAGAGAGGGTGTTGTGGTGTGGACACCTTCAGCCGGGTCGGTGGTCTGTCATCCAGCAACAGGCTGAATCAAATAAAGATAAGAGTAGAAGATAAGAAATCCCATTGCCAAACACCAGCGGCAGCTCCACTTGAGTGATATGGTGACCCAAACAGCCTCTAGCCATTACAAAGTAGTTAGTTTTTCGTCTATGACCGAGAGTGAGAGTGACGGTTTCTTTTTGCGTGTTTGAAAATTCAGGGCTGACGGAATGAAATGGATGGAACTAAAAAACAGCTCGACTCGGCTCGAACTCAGCTCCGAACCGATTCGAATCGAGTCGAGCTAGCTCGGTTCGTGCACACCCCTACTTGATGTACGAGCTTTCACTTAGGCCGTACATCACGTGCAACATGAATCTGTGTACCGGTCCAATTTTTGCCCCAATGATATTATGATGTGGCCAGCCTTAAATGGACATCTGATGTTGAAATTGGAACTTTTACTGGTCGCCTCATTTATCAACCATCAGAAGTCATCCACCATCAGCTTAGTCCATCTATGGTGAGACCCACCCATTGGACGCTTTGGATTGGAGGTACGTGTCATGCGTACAGCGGTGGAAGCCTCATCGATACACCAGCTTAATAGTTCTTCGTAAGATTAAAAGTATACACTAAAAAGTGGTATACACACGTGTATATTCCGCTTCTCTTATGCTTGCGGGGCCCTCCTGATGGTAGGTCTGATCTTTGGGCAAGTAAATGCTCAGGCCCACCTGATGAATGGTCTGAATATCCATGCACTGGTCACATGGTCACAATAAAAAGGTCCAGGGCCGTTAGGTTCATGGCTGCTATCAGACGCAGATTGCTATTGACACTGCCAGTGGCGAACGGTACTCTGTTAGCCCCACCACATTGTATTTGTTTTATCCACGCCGTCCATCCATTTTCAATCTTTAACTTAGGGCACGAGCCTAAGAATGAGGCAGATCCAAATCTCATGTGGACCACACCACAAGAAAACACTGGTGATTGAACGGCCACCATTAAAAGTTTCCTAGGGCCCACCATAAATTTTTTTTTTAATCTAACCTGTTGATTAGGTCACAGAGACCTGGATGAATGGAAAACACAAATATCAGCTTGATCCAAAACTTTTGTGGGCCTCAAAATCTTTTTAATGGTAGGCGTTTAATCACCACTGTTTCCTGTAATGTGGTCCAACTGAGATTTGGAGCTGCCTCATTTTTGACCTCATGCTCTAAAATAAGCTGGAAAAAATGATGGACAGCCCAGATAAAGCACATACATCATGGTGGGACCCACGTAGCACCGTCCAATTTTGACTCGCTACCAGTGTCAGTAGGCAACCTGCTTCCGTTGTGATCCTTCATGCCGCCTCTTATCCAAGAAATGGCCCATTGATTCGACGGCCATGTACACTGATTAGATAAAGCCAGCTAACGATAATTTCATTTTTGTGTATTTTTGTTAAAATTACTCATTTGATTGACCGGACTCTTATATAAATTCTACATTTTCATATCGATTCCCTGGTGGGGGTGGCTAACAGTGAAGTGCGAACTAACAATAGGTGCACTAACAAGCTAACCCAAAAAAAAAAATCTACATTTTCAATTGGTTGTGACATTTCAATTACACATAACATACTTGTATGGGAATCTAGAACAGCCAAATCACTACCACAGCTGTGATGCAGCATTACGAAGAACTCACACAGAGAAGGTATTTTTACCATCTTATTTTCTCAAATTTAGATTTACATCTAACCATTCATTTGATAGCCATTAATTAGATGGTTAAGATTGCTTGATCAGGGTAATTTTAGAGATATTCTCCATTAACAATGGGATCCACAATTTTCATGGCCCGAAAATCACAAAACCGGTGCCATGGCCACATTGAGAAGGATGGATCACAACCATTATAATGCAAAACTAACGTAGGAGTCAAACTTAAGACTCAGGCGGAGTATGAGCAATGATGCACGGGCTCTTAGAAATTGCAAGCATGACAAATAAATATTTCAAATTAAACCGTACAAATTAAAGTTTAGGCGATAAAAATAAAAAGATACAATCTGATTGGACGAATCAGAGATGGTATTGCTTAGACAATCTGATTGGACTGTAACTGAGAAACAACTAATTTTAATAATTTAGGGAATTTCATTCCATGTATTTTATGCCAAGTGTACAGTTTCGAAGCTGAGAGACTAGGATCATATTCTGCTAAATTGTTAAACATCTTGTCTCCTTCTTTCGGAAGAAAACTTTGATACTCTGGCGTACTGTTATAAATGATACCCATGCATTTAGAAGTTACATCATTCATGGCATACAATTAACCAAAATTAAATTACTCATATGGGTATTTGTTTATGTATCATGAACCAAAATTGAAGCATATAATTGATTATTAGATTGGTGGAAATTAATTGTACGGTTATAAATGAAAATTATATATTCAATGGTCCTAATTCAGAACGCCTAGATCCACAGCTCAACTGGCAGACTGAGTGGAGATACCTCGTTTCAACACTTGAGATCTGGGTATCGATCCCTATTGGGGTTGGCTAACATGGAGTGTGTGTAATGACATGGGTGTGTGCTCACAAGCTAACCCAAGGGTCCTTACTCTTGCTCGGGTGGTCGACTCTCAGCAGTTTCAACTCCCGGTCGAGGGTTCGAATACCCATAGGTGGTGAAATTCCACCAGCGTGAGTGTGTGGGGTGTGCGTGCGTGTGTATTAAAAAAAAAAAATAAAAAAAAACAAGCTAACCCAGAAAAATGAAAAACCACGCCTCTAAATGGACCTAATTACCCTCAACTTTGTTTGAAATCATTTTTATAATCCTTTTAAAGCCCAAAGTTCAATACTTGAAGACTAACTGCAGTGGAAAATATTATTTAATTGTATTATCAACTAGAAATATATGAATGGTTTTGCATGTTGTACTTGGATTTTTTTATATATAATATATGAATGGTTTCGCATGGCATACTTGGATTATATATATATATATATATATATATATATATATATATATATATGGGGGCAAAATTTATTGTATTATCAACTAGACATATATGACTGCGGACTCTGCTTCTAGATTATACTACACGTAAAATTCCAACACCTCAAGCAGTGGGACCCACTGTAAAATTCCAGCACCTCAAGCAGTGGGATCCACTGTAAATTGGTCATATTCCCAAAATCAGATTAACGGACATTTTTTTTTAATGATATTGGACCTTTTATTAGTTACCTCATTTACGGATGATCAGATGTCATGCAACATCAGCTTCTGTCCATCTACCCACTTTGGACGCTTTGGATTGTAGCTACATGCCACGTGCAGCAGCGGAGGCCCGCTGGTTTGATAGGATTTTGGTAGATTGAATATTTCAACCTTTGGCTATTGTGGCTTTTTTTTTTTTTTTTTTGACATCCTACAAAGTGAGACCCGTCGTATGAACGGCTCGGATCATTAGAAAATGACTTGGTGTAGCAAATAATGAATTCATATTATTCGTATTGTACAGATTTTTTTATTTATTTTTTATTTTTTAAATCATCGATAGCTCAACTGGCGGACTGAGTGGAGATACCTCGTTTCAACACTTGAGGTCTTGGCATCGATCCCTAATGGGGTGGCTAAGATGGAGTGTGTGTACTGACATTGGTGTGCACTAACAAACTAACCCAAAAAGAATTATTATTATTATTTTTTTTTTAAATGGTCCTAATTCAAAAAGAAGGTAAATCCGTCAGCGCAACGAGGTTGCTTCTGTGCGATGGTTACTAGCGTGCGTTTAAATAACTAACTCACGTGAGTTTTAATATTATGCAGATGTAAGTTTGGGGTCCACAGCATTGTATGTGTTATGGGAAATCTGAGCTCACGATACAATGCCGGTTCAAGCGCTAGGCTGAGCCGACGCATGACTCGTCCAACCTGTTTTGGGATGCGACCAGTCCGAACAGCCGACATGGTTGATGTGCAGCTCAGGACAGTCCTCATATTCCAAGCAGATGACCTGCTATACTGTAACCGCACTCTACTCGACGCAGCCAGCCTAGCCAACTACGATGAGACCAACCTAACGGGTCGGGTCAGGCACAGCACTAGATGCTGCATCCTTTACTCCGTGGTCAGATGAGCCGAGCCGAGTAACCCGAGCCAAGTAGGGGCATACGCCAAATGCGAAAATTATCATTATCATTCGTGGCCGATAACTTTGCTCGCAGATACGCACTACTCGCCCGATACGCTGCGCGATCAATAGATTGCGGGCAGTATCTCCATGATCCGAAAATCCCCGTGATCGTGTCGAGATTATCGGATTCAGACCATTCCACAGGCAAGTATAAATAGCCCACTACACCATATCTAAAGGTACGCAATAGTAAATGCTCTCCCCTCTACTCTCTACTGATACCCTGATTCCCGTCTCCTGACTTAGGCATCGGAGGGTCCCCCGGTATAGTCAGGGTCATCTTTGCCAGTTCTCTGGTTGCAAGTTTCAGGGGCGATACATCGAAGTGAAGACGACGGAGAGGGCCGACCGAATTTTGGCATCAACAGTATGTATTCCATCTAATTCACACATCAGATGAGTCCCACAATGATGATCAAATACCCGTAAAATCAGGTTTGTAGGTATCATTATGTGGCCACACCATGAAAAGTAATGAAAATCCATCCAAAAAATTTGTAACTCTAGACATAATGATTAGATCGCATTACTTCCCAACTTCTTGGTGGGGCTACCGTTTTGGACGGGTTAGATTCGATCGGCATTATCTTACAAATAGAATGGCAGGATTTTTATTTATTTATTATTTGTTTTTACGTTGCCCCATCATCAGTCTAAAGTTTGTTTAGCTGACATTGGGATTCGATCAAAAAAATGAGGCAGATCCAAAACTCAAGTAAACCACCCTTTAGAAAAAAGTGGGGATAAAATGCCTACCATCAAAATCTTCATGGGGTACACGAATTTCGGATCAGGTTAATGTTTTTGTTTGAATCTGTCTTACTTTTTGAACTTTATCCTTCATGAGCTAGACGAACTGATGGACCGGGTGGATTTCTCAATGACATCATGGTAAGCTCTACGTTGTTGCTTTTGACCACAGAAACTACATGTGGGCATGGGACACAGTGTAACACTCTAAAAATCGGGGGTCGTGTAGAAACCCGACTCCCGAGTTCCAGACCATCACTTATGCAACAAATATGTTGATGATTCAATGTTGTCTGAGTTAGTACATTAACATGAGTGAGATTATACCAAAAACTGTAATTCATACTCCAGATCCAGTGATAAAACGCAAGTGGAAGACTGAAGAATATATATATATCACTGTATGAAAAACAAAATAATCTCGAACTGTCTCCAAAGTATGAATACATCTCTGAGTCACATATACATATCATAAACCAAAAACAAATATCGTGTAATAGTCTAACTAGCCAAAAATCCCGCTGATCCAGGCCACCTATGCGAAGCCGTCAGAGAACTACATGTACGAGAACTCGTCCTGGTTCTCGTAGAAGTCTGGCTCTAGCTCCTGGATCGCCCATAACCTGCATCTAAGACAGAGTCTGGTAGGTGTTGCAAACACCGTCTCGTAACGTGGGAGTGAGTGATCAACTCAGTGGAATCATAGAGCAAAGATTAGCATGTTATCAAATCAATCACGCGATAATAGTAAAGCAAACAATCAGATATTCGTAGATACTGTTGTTAATGCAAGCATGAAATGATATGATGGATGCCCTCACCGACATACTCCCTCATGCAACACCATCTTACGTCCGCGGCATGCTTTCTTCCCTCAGTGCTCCATATCTTCCAGGCACATGTAGTGCGATATGGATATGATTACCAGGTTGTTATTAGTCCTTTCAAACAGCAGGATTGAAAAACTAAGGTACCTTCCTTATATCAATCCCAACACAGATCTTGTCTAGGGTCGTCACTCCTAGTAGTCTCATACGATGTTATATTTATAGGTCGCTGCAAGGGCTGTCAGGGCTGTTGCTCGCACTCGTTACACCGCTCCCCCATCACCTTATCAATACAGGCCTAATTGTACTTTTGTTGCTACGGAAGGGTCGTCACCTCCCGTAGACTCAGAATACGCTCGAGGTCACTACAAAGGGCTCGTCACCAATCAAAGTAGGCCGATAGCTCGAATGTAGTGTCCCATACCACCACAATTGGCTCACGAGTCTAAGGTGTTCACTGGTCACTATGGGAAGATTTGTAGCCCTAGCGTAGGCCTACAGGTCGACCACGGTGTCCCATACCACCATGTCCGGCTCATGAGTTTTAATGGATCAAGGTACCATGGTTATCAGGGTTTCCACTGGTAAGTTCAGTACCCTAGGTTCAAGCAGTTATGACCAATACAAGGTGAACAATCAACGGTCAGTCGGGTTGCTTGACGAGCTCGACTAGTACGAGTGCACCTCAAGCTGAACGACATGAAGTGCATAAAACACCTCGTGTGGCCTAACCACTGCCGTCAACCCAAAGCACGACTCGCGTTCGTCGACACATCCTTCGTGGCAAATAGAACCTAACCACGAATTTGAATCTATTACCGACTGTCTGGACTAGAGCATAGCCCCAAGCACTTGTAATCAACATCAGTGATCATATGAGAGTAACAGAAATGAAATACAAATAATACAAGCATGTTGACAACATGTTATAACATACAACGTAAGCAAATAAACCAAACACATGTATTCCATATATATAAGGAAATCAATTCATATAAAAACATGGTGGAAATCATATACATCATCATATTAATTGAGAATTCAATCTCAAAACTAATCTACAACAACATTTACTCAATACATACTAATACAAATATTTATACAAACACTTAGTCTATACACCTTTGTCCACATAGCGTATGTCGACCCAAAGTGTGCATTAGGGCGAATCTCTTCGCCAAACAGATCATACATGCATATCCAGTATAACAACATGACAAATATACATGGTAAGCATTTCAGCAAAATACGGTCGTATACAATATTTCCTACAAATGCCTAAAATACCCTAAATCTCATATTCTCTGTACGTAGTCTAAATGGAAAACAGACAGCATGTTCTACATGTCAAACGGCATTCTTATCGATAATCCACTATTAAACGACATTGAAAGCTTTGAAAACAGTCAATCTAAGCTTCTAAAATCCTCACCTTTCGCCGTAGAAGCGTAACGAATCGAATAGAAACTCTACGCTTTGTTAACGCCTGTATGACGACCTAATTCACAAGATAGGTCAGCTACTTCGCTATTTGTATCAAAGAAATCCCTAAAACAGGTTGAGGTTAGGGTTTTCTTACCTAGAGTGAAGTCGGAATCACCGGAGGAGTGATTAAAACATGGTGATTCGGTACGTGTAGAAGCAGGATCAAGTGGCAGGAAACTTTCCTCACAATCTCTCTCTTTCTCTCTCTCTTCTCTTTCTAGGGTTTCTTGCAAATTTATAGGTGAGAGATATGAGAGGGTTTAAAGCCCTTATATAGGCTAAAACCTCACCTACTTAGACTCTAAACTAAGGTATACTTGGGTTATAACCAAATCGGGTCTTTTTCGATCCAAAATGACACTTGTGGAGGTCCCCTGACTGAATGAGGTCGGACTTAATCTTATGGATGCCGGATGTTGATCACATTAAGTTTTCAGTCCGATAGTATTTCCAGATCGCACGTAGCGGACCAGTTTCAGTTCACCGATTATTGAACCTAAATCAGGACTACAAGTTTTATGACATGAAAGAGAAATTTTTCCTGATATGAGGGTGAAATTTGGCTGAATTCTGACGGTCAGAACGCTTAAAAATAACGCGCAACGACACATGCCAGATTTTGAATTATTTCTCTGAATCTTTACCTTTTCTCACTCTCTTCACTACGAACTCAGTAAAATGGTGTCGGGACATCAGTTGGACTTGATTTTTGAAGCGATTGTCAAGTCTAGCTAAGCGGTCATAATGGTCTAAGATTGTAGATATCGGACTCTCGACGCACGGTCTAGATCCAATATAAAGTTTCAAAGGGTTCCTAAGAGCAAATGGGTTTAGAGTTTGATCATAGGTTTCAGGAGGTTATAGCGTCATTGATTCTACAAGTTTTTGGTCTTGCAGAACGTATTTAAAGCGATCATTGCTAATTTTACAACTAATCCAATATAGCGTTAGTTAACTTACGCTTAATTTCTAAAGGAATTAATCCTAAGTGATTTCTGTCTGAGGTGGTACTCGGGTCTCTATATGGATTTTTTCAAGACGTTACACACAGGCAAGTGGCCATCCGAAGAAATGTCTCAAATCACTACCAAAAGCGTCAAATAAGCAAGGGTTTTGTTCAAGGAAGCGGATTGCATCTTGCCCCTGGCCTGGACAGACTAGGTCCAGGTAGGAGATATGTGGGGCCCACCACGATATATGGAACCGGGATAGACTAGGTCCGGGTAGGAGATCTGTGGGGCCCACCGTGATATAGATCTTATCCACATTGTCCATATCTATATATTTTGCTACATCATTTTAAGATATAAACCCAAAACTGAGGCAAATCCAAAGTTTAGTAGGCTTGAAGACTGTGAAGCATTCATCGTAGGTCCACTTGAACGGAGTATATCTTGATAAACTGGGTGGCCCTAAGTTACTTAGTCAGGGCTCCAATTGGGTGAGTATGATTTTTGGCCTATGCTCCTTTCCCAAGAGGGACACATGTATAGTGAATAATCCGCCACTACCAAATAAAATGTTACCATCCAGTTTGAATCAAAAGAAGATCAACGGTAAATTGGCCATAACTTTTCACTCAGGTATTATTGTGGAACACATAACCTATCAATCTTTAGTGTAATGGACCATTTAAGATCAACCGACCCAGTTAGTGAGCCATGTCAGTTCATCTTACAAGATAAAAGGTGCAATTTTAACTCAAAAACGAGATTCTAGAAAAAAAAAAAAATTAAATAATTATGCTTTTTGTGGTATTTTTTATTTTAGAGTTTTAGTTTTCCATATCTATTTTTTATTTTTAGAGATTTTTTATAATCATGCTTAAAACACTTGTAACAAAAGTTTATTTAGAATTTTTATTTTAGAAATTAGACTTTAAAAGAGTTTTTTTAGAATTAGGATTTTTATTAATGTTGGAATTGTGTTATTTTTGGTAATTATGAATTTTTGTTTATTTTTTCTTTATCAATAATAAATTAAGAAAAAATAAATGATTAGACAATAGACATTATTTAATAAAATATTTGAGTTTTATCTCTTTTTTTCTTGTGGATTGAAGAAATTATCTCATGAATTCAAGGTTCATATCGCATAGAGGAGACAGTGTTCTTCCTCTTCACTTTCCCATGCCATTTCTTGTGTCAGTTAGTATTAGCGTGCAACTTTTCCTTGTTTTGAGGATAATATCATCATTTGAAGCTTTCTAGTGGGAGAATTGGCAAGCCATTCAAGGATTGTAGGCGTCAATTGACCGTTTGACAAGAACTTTAAGATAGACTCGTGTTTGTAATGATAAACAACATGATATTTGTAATGGAGCTTTCTATCATCATGTTCATGGTGTGACACTAGTAGTGATCAATCACAAGCCACCATGAGATAGTGGTGAATCACGGTCATCTACTCTGATCATGAGAAAATTGTTCATGTTAAAGGAGGAAATATATCTATAGCAATACGACATCTTTCAAACAAGGTACATTGTGAAGCAAAGGGTTTATGATATGCTCATAAATGTCAAGAGCAACAAAAATTTTATGTTGAATACTATGATGGAAAAGCTACAGCTGAAGACAAGAAAAAAAAAAAAAACCTCTATGTATATTATTAGATGGAATAAGGAGATAAGCGAAACAAATATAATTGAACAATATCTTATTTCTTTCTCCATTGTTAAATATTATAAAGATAAAGTAATGTGTGATGTAGTCAATATGGATGCTTATCACATGTTACTTGGTCAACCATGGCAGTACTATGTTAATGCTACATATATAAGCAAGGATAATATATTTATTTTTGTTAAAGATATTAGAAAGAGATTATTATCATTCCTATAGGAATGGAGAACAAATCCAAGACTTCTAAAGCACAGGGGCGGTCTCTTATAAATAAACAGGATTTCATCAAACAATCTAAAAGGATGAAAAAGATAAATACATTAGTTGAAAATTAAAATGATGTGGAGACTGAAAATTCTTGATGATTCGAAACTAATGTTACATGAGTTTAAAGCAATTATGCTAGATGAACTTACTATGGAGTTACCTCCCATGTGAGATATACAAAACCATATTGATATTGTCCCAAGGACAAGTTTGCCTAATTATCTATATTATCAGAAAGAATGCGAAAAATTACAAGTACAAGCGGAAGAATTGATCCACAAAAATCAAGTCAATGAGAGCATAGGTACCTATGATGTGTCAGCTTAAGAGCTTAATACTACAAGTAAAGGCCTAATAAACACTGACACTAAAAGTTGTCTGAGTATCATAAGCCAAGTCTTTTAAATAACTTGATGATGAGTTTTTAATAAGTGAAAAGAGTCTGGTTTACGATGTGGGATATATACATTCTTGTATGATTGGACCTAAAGAAGATGAATTGTAAATTGGCCACAACTTCTGATCCAAGTATCGTTACGGAATGTACAATCCATCAATCTTTATTGTAATGGGCCATCCAGGGTCAACTGACCCACTATCTAGATCATATCAATTCGATTCTCATGAAAACACGTGGTTTCAGAAAAAAAAAAAGATTTTAGAAAAAATTTACTATTTTTAGTCATTTCAATTATTATAGTATTTTAATATTTTTAAATTTTTAGATTTTCATTTTTTTTTTAGAAATTACTTGTAATCATGTTTAGATTCTTCCAGTAAAAGTTTATCTAAAAGTTTTAGTTTTAGAAATTAAACTTTAAAAGAATTTTGTTAGAATTAGGACTTTTATTAGTGTTAAAATTTTACTATTTTTTGTAATTATAAATTTTAGTTTATATTTTCTTTACTAATGGTATAATTGAGAAAAATAGACAATTAGACAATATATATTATTTAATAAAATATTTAAGTTTTATGATTCTAAAAATTAGATTCAAAGTTTTTATCAATTGAGGAATTAGATGATCTTCTCTGGTTATCCATTTGTGCTCTTCTCCGTGTCATGATTGACTACTGACATAATACATGGACTGAATCTTTTATCATTTATATGGCTGTAATAGTGGAATCTTTGAGCCTCACATGGCTGGAGCAGTCCTTATAAATATCCTCTGCATGCATGACAATCCTAATCTCTCTCTTCGTGGCCAACCGATGGATTCCCAAAATCCCAATCTCTCTCTTCGTGGCCAACCGATGGATTCCCAAAATCCCAATCTCTCTCTTCGTGGCCTACCGATGGATTCCCAACAAGAGAAATACAACAATCGTATCCGTTCAAATGCAAAAGGTGATAGCATTGACCATTTGGATTTTTAATCTGATAAATTCAACATGCTAGTTAGATGGTTATCCTAAACAGATCAATGGTCTGGATTAGAAAATCATGAACCCCGTCTGTCAGAATTTAAAACGGATGGCATCCTATGAAGATAGGAGACCATGTATGATATTATTCTTGTTCCTTGCATAGGTATTCGCAGCGTGTATACAGACCAATGTGTTGGACTAAAATGTTATTGGTTGGTATTTGATGATCAGGTCCGTTCATCACGTGGGGTCCACCATAAATATTGTTGGGCGAGACCATTCTTCAGGTGGTCATGCATTAGAAGAATGGGCTAGTACAAGAAACTTCCCAAATTGTGTACCTCCTGATGAGTGGCTAGCCTGATTTTGGTCCAAGATATAATTATGGTGGGCCCGACCAGATGAAAGTTGGTGGGCTACGGTCCATCACATGATTGATCTACCAAAGTTGGTTTATTTCAACTGAAAAAAGGCCCAACATTGGATGGCTAAGATCTACCAAAGTTGATGGGCTACTGTCCATCACATGACTAGCATGGCTCACCGAGCCATAGGCCCCAACATACCCCGCATATTTTGTTAACAGCTTGTGCAAGTGGTCCGCACCTCCATGAGCAAACGGTCACTATATTGAGCTTTGACGTGTGCAAGGCAGGTCATGAACATTAGTTGTAGGGTGACTAACATGCGCAATAGCCAAGCCGTCCATCATGTATGTATGACCTTGTAGATATTCAGGCCCATTCGGCAGGGGGTCCATAATGTTAGAAACAGTTCAACGGCTAAGAAAACTTCAAGCAAGTTTTCTCATTTTTCTCATCCACACATAAATAATGAATAGGATTGGTTTTTAGGTCCCAGGCCTAAGTGTTGGTGTGGCATCTAATGGTTGGATTGGATTTCCTATAATTATCACAGTGGGCTCTATAAGAGTCAAAATTGTAACTCCTCTATCTCAGCTATTTTCTTTTGATAAGGCCACTTGAATAAGGTCATGCTTAATCTTAGACATCTAATGAATGGTGTGGGTTTTGCATAAACACCAAGGTGGGCTCAAAAAAAAATATGGGTAAGCTCTTGCCCAAATGTTTTCCTCATATGTGGCCACTTGAATAAGGTTAGCTTAATCTTTTAGTCCTAGGCATATCATGAGATTAGACATCTAATAAATATTGAATGGAATGAGTTTGCATAAACATCGAGGTGGGCCCTTTTTTTTTTTTTAAAAAAAGGGTAAGCATCCCTGCCCAACTGTTAAAAAATAGAGATCTGGTTAATATATTTAAAAGAAGTAATATTTAATGAAGGGCAACCTTCTTCTTTACACACTCATTATGATGGGTATGTTAGACCCATTCCGACCATTAGATATGTATTTATAGATTATGCCTAGGTCCAAAACATTAGGCTGAACGTTAACTCAGGCAGACCACATCAAAGGAAACAATTGGCAGAGAGAATTCCCTTCTTATTTTTAAATGGTGAGAATTATGTGAAATCCACTCTGACTATTAGATATCACACTTATTTATGCACGAGGCACTAAAATCAGCAGGTGAGGATATACTAAGGGAAATAGTTTATAAGGTGAGTGTTGCTGTATATACTTATTCCAATCATGTAATCCACTTGAATCTTAAAGAGGATTGATTTATGGACCCTAGGTCTAACATGAGGTGATGTACCTAATGGTTTGAGGTGAATTTTTTTCTCACACAGATAGACCCCAGAATGGGTAGTCAAACCCATGACCTTAGTGTTGAAACTCTTGAAAGTCCACCACTAAGCCATGAATAAGGACCCATCCAAGGTAGATTTAACATAAACATCACTGTGTCCACAATCGAGCCGCTACCCAACCGCCCTCCCTTTGCTTGCCCCTCCCATCTGGCTCCAAATGTAAGGGAAGGTACTCCAATGGGGTAGCTTATGGAAAACCTTTTTGAAAAAGAGTATTGGAATGCAAATTTCATATTAAGCATGTAAATTGGTTTTGTAAAATTCCCTTATTATTTAAGAAATTTTTCTAAAACATGCATACTTAACATGAAATTTATAAAAGACTATATAGTTAGAAAAGGTTTTAAAAAAGTCATCTCATTAATCAATATAATTATCATTCCACTATCATTAACCTGCCTTACCAGCAAATGAGTGGGTGAGCCCCTCCTCGATATTTATGTAAAACTCACCTCATCCACAAGGTGCACCACCCCATGTTAGGCCAATGACCCAAAAATTAGCTCCATTCACCCCATGTTAGGCCAAGAACTCAAAAATTGGCTCCATCAGTGTGAATCAGGTGGACCAAATGATAGGAAACAATATATAAGACAATGCTTATCCTCTAAACTATTTCCATTAGTGTGGTTCATGTGAATCATGCATAGGTATGATATTTTTGCCATATACATAAATTTTTGTGTAGAATCTACTGGTTGGAGTGGATTTAAATAATTATCATGGTAAGCTACATAAAAATCAAGGGTCAACATCTCTAGGATAACTATTTCCTTTGGTGTCACCAAGGATCAATCCTATATATCTTTACGTCGTTGGGCCTAATATTGGACTAAATATGTAATAGTTGGAGTGGATCTTACATAAACACCATGGTGGGTCTGTTAAAATCAATAGTGACATCCCATACAATTGTTCCTCTTAAATAATATATCTTTACCATTAAAGAGGGATGCCGGGACTTGATTTTTAGTGAGGCTCATGGTGATGTTTACAAGAGATCCACTCTGACCATTAGATGTGTAATCCCAGTTTAGTTTTAAAGTCAAAACATCATATTAGCTTGTAATTCAGGTGGGCCATGCCAAAGAAAACAGTTGGCAGATAGACATTCACCCTTGATTTTTTTTAGGGACCGCTATGGTGACTATACAAAATCTACTTCATCCATTAGATACCACATAAAAATTCAGGACAAGGGCATAAAAATCAGCCCATCTGTAATTCAGATGGCCATACCAACCCTTGATTTTATGACAAATAGCTCATCCCTTTTCAAATTTAGTAATGCAGCGGAACAAAATTGTACCATTGTGTCTTAGAGAAATGGTCCAGTGCTCTGAAAGCAATATAAGTTACAGCGCCCCTAGTTGCAGTCGGATACTTGGAAAGTCAATGAGTTACAGTGCCCCTAGTCGGATTTGGATACTTGGAAAGTCATTGCATTGATCTAAACTGCTCATTAACTATACATTTTGCATGGTAGCCCATCATGAAATATGTCCTGAACTAACAAACAGTTTAGATTGATTCGTCTGGCTATCCAAGTGAATCCATGCAACTAGCTGCACTATGAGTTAAGAAGTGACAATGGGCTGGGTTTGGGCCAGGTCAGACTAGGCCTGGTGCCCAACATTTAGACATAAGGCCTAGGCCTAGGCCTAGTCTGAAGCCAACATGGGCCTAACACAGCATGTGGAAGCCTGAGCGGGACAAAAAAATTGGGCCAACCCTGCCCATGACGAGTCTGCTTAGGAACCGTTTGGAACGTAAGTTACTTACGATGAGCTACTCGTGTGATATGTAACTTATCTTGGTTTCTTCTTGTTAATGAGAAAAGTATGTAGCATGTTTTGTATATACCATATTTATTAGCAAAAAAGTAGAAAGTCATGTTTGGTTTTCAGCAGCAATACAAGTATTTATCCCTCAAGTATGCTATATTCACACTACAAGAAAAAGAGCTGAGTCGTCGGTTGGGGTTACCCTTTGCCGACAGCTAGTTTTAACGGCCGCTGGTAAAGGAGCCGATGAAAAGATAAAAAGGGATGCCCTAATTCATTTGGCTCACCCGATCGACCCTCTCTCTTTTCTCTAGAGATCGCAATCCTCGTCCCTTCTCGCTCTCACCATCTCCTTCTCTCTCGCAACCTCGCGACCAGCAACTCTCTCTCTCTCTCTCAACAGCGGCAGTGGTATTCTCCCCTTCCTTTTCTCTGTCTTCTTCTTCTTCCTTTTCTAATAGGCGTTTCAAATTGAAAATATCTATTTGGGGATTTTTGAAATTCCAAATCCTTCATTGGGGCTTTTGAAATTTCAATCCCTAATTGGTATTTCTGATTTTGTAATCTCTTATTTCTGGATGAGCTCAATCCCAAATCGGGATTTTGTATGGTTGATTATCATTTACTGTGTTTGGAGGTGAAGAACTGGATATTTAAAATCCCTAATTAGGGTTTTTTTTTTTTTTTTTTTTTTTTTTGTTCTCATCATGGATAATGAATTGCTTATGATTCCAAGGAATCACTTTCAACAAATGATCCTAACCATCCATCCATGGTATACAACTTAGATAAAAGATGGTCACAAAAAAACAAACGGCTAGCTTTCAGGTGGATAGGATCATCTGGCTGGTGTGATTCTTTCATGCTGTCCCATACGTTGTAAGTTTGTAACTATAGACAATTCAGATTCATTCCTTGAAGACAGTTGCCTACGTAGAAATTGTTGATGGCACTGTATGATGGGCCAACCTTTGATGTGGATTGTTCATTGTGTGAGTCCTCTTGAGACTAGAGTCCTTACATTTTTGGGTCGTACCATAAAGCGAGCTGAAAATAAAAGAACAGTAGGGAAAAAAGGAATGACGAACTTGGTCACACAACACAAATAGCAACATAGGCTAGGGGGTTTCAATGGTGTGGGTTTAAATCCCCACGATTTTTCTGTTGTGGGGTTTACTCACTAGACGCTGGAGTGTTTCAACGTTGGAGATTCTATCCTCATTGTTTTTTAGTAGTGGGACCCACTTAATTAGCTTAGATGGCAAGCACATTACGGTGGATCCCAGCTGTGGGCTTCATTTCACCGGCCCCTGGGAAGGCTATGGTGGTGGGCATCGCATAAATAGGAAAACGGATGGATGGCGTGGATATACAAATTGTATAGAGAGGCGGGCCATCAGGGCATGTGCAATGGTGGGTGTCATTTGATGGACAGTGTGAATTCCTCAAAATTATAGGGGTCCCACTGTCCCATGCGGTTAGACCCACACTCAAAAGGATCTGACAAAAGGGATGGAGTATGATGATCTAACACATATGGCAAGGTGATACTTCAGAGAGAGGTTTCAGCGGTAGGTGCTTGGTCACCACCCTAAGATGGTGGCCCCCATGTCTGAGATTTAAATCTGCAACAGTTTGGGCCTGAAAATGGGTGGACGATGTGAGCATCGCATACATCGGTGGGGTACACAAACTGGTGGCCCACTAGTGATACATTAAGTTAGTGTTAGTGTTAGTGCTCACGTCAACTGCGTCTATGTACCCAGCAACAAGTTGGGTTGCAAATATTAACAACCTTCAGTGTGACCAACAAAAACAAAGAAAATAACTTGCTTTTGGAAGAAAAAAACAAAAAAACAAAACAGACTGAAATAAATATGGTATATTTTGTCAAAAGTTACTTATTCTAATTTAATAGTCAAACTAACTTAATTAAGAAAAGTAACTTAATGATTTACATTAGTTAAAAAAGTTATTTATTTGGTAGTATCTAAATGAGCCCTTAATGTTCTTTCCATCTAAATGATGGTTTAAAAATACATATTTGTTTCTCCACATCATGAAAATAGTATCTGAACTAGAGCCAAACAACAACAATAAAATGTAGCACTTCACTGCCGTTGGATTTTTTTTTTATCATGCTCAATATTTTAGGGCCTAAACCGAAGTTCATCCAACCATCAATTCAATCAGTTGAACCCTTGTTGAATGATTCCACTCAGAAAAATTTCCTATCTTAGAATTGTTAAATAGAAGCATTTGGCAATAATTTACTCATAACATTTGTACTTTGGGTGTCTAGTTTAGGAGCAGATGTCATGGTTTTGTCTATTGATAAGTCTAATTTTCATTTCCATAGGTAAACAAATGACCTTTTAATTGAATTAGGTTTACAGTGATCTAGCCTATTTTGGTGGACATTTCGATCCAAGCTAATCTAGCCATTCTGTCTGGTCCAGTATTAATGATGGATAGTCCAAATGGGTGGGCCTGCAGGATTCGACGGTTTACACAATCCTGTGACCTCCGCGCAAAGCTGAAAATGAATAATCTACATCCAAAGGTCCACCTAACTACTATCGAGCAGAGAGGATCTGATCACCTCCTCTAATTCTAAAGTTAAGATAGTGCTCGGATTACCGTGAATGGCTTTGATGGTCTAAAAGTGGGCCATATGGACAAACTGAGGATAAACTCTCCTCCCTCCTCTCTCTCTCTCTCTCTCTCTCTATCTTTTAATTTTATTTTTTAAAGGGAATTTTTTGAGAGGAATTGCATGAAGGATACATTCCCTTTTTTTATGGAGGGGCGGAAGGGATTAGATTAGGCATGAGTTACCTTATTGCATTGGATATCTTCCTGATCCCAAATGTGTCTTTGATTGTATTTAATTTCAAATCACTATATATATATATATATATATATTGGCCAACATGTATGGCCGGGGTATGTTGGCAATTTTTATGGTCGCCGTGATTTAAAGAAAAGAGCGCCCCCAATATTGATATCCGCCGGTTTGGGATTACCCTTGAAAAGTAAATAAATAAATAAATAACTCATTTCTCATTGTCGACTTCCCTGTTTCTCTCGACTCCACCTTCTTCTTGACAGTGCAAGATGTCGAAGAGATCGATCAACTTCTATCGGTATCGAGAGATAGAGTCACTGGGCATTTGGAAGGAAAGCGCCTGTGTGCCTCTCTCTCTCTCTCTCGTGCCTCACCAACCGCCATCTCACCAACCGCCCTTTCGACTTCCCAACCTGCACTCCCCAACAAATCCCATCCCTTCATCACCACTTCCAGAAAACCCCACCACCGACAGCTGCCGCCCACTTCAACATCTCATTCCAACCGCTCGTCTCCCCTCTATCATTGGGGAATATGGACCTCTCTCTTCACAGCTGGTGCATTCGGCCTTGGGTACTACTTCCCACCCATCGATCCTGCCTTGATTCATTTCTCCTTTCCTCTTTTTATTTTGAGATTTTGATTCAAAGATGTCTGTTTTGAAATGGGATCGGAAGGCCGGAGAAGACGAGCGCGCTAAGCGGTGCCTTGGTCAGCACTCTGGTGGCACTCGCCACGACCAACGTCAGCATCATTGCTAGTGAGGTCCCAGTGTATTCTGTTGTCTTGGAGTATCTACTGGCCATAACCATTCACTTGCTGCTCTTCCGAGCTGATCTGCATCGCATCCTGCGGTCCATTGGGACGCTGCTTCTGGTCTTCTTGCTTGGATCAGGTAACTCTTATTAGCGAATAGTAGGGCTTTTGATAGTGCTTTACTTTGGAAATCTACCAAAATTGTATATGCCATCGTGGCCCCACCATGAAGATCGCCTCGTGCACACATTAGGTTGGTACACTTGTCAGGCGGGCTACACATGTACATCAATTTTAGACTGTTGTCAGTTCTGATCTATATCTCCAGTGTTTCTGTATGTGGTGGCCCACTTGTTTGGTGGACTGATAAGATTTCATGTCAGGTGATCTTCATTGTTCGGTACACAGTATGCAGAGTCTTGAATGTTCTAGGCATGACTCATTTGCATATGAACTAGGTTGGGGACTAAATACATAAGTAGATTCTAAGAGGATAAGGTCTTTTATTAGATGTTTCTTTTATAATTAGAATTAAGGAGTCGGAAATGATTAAAAAGGGAAAGTAAAAACAATGATAAAAGAAGGGTAAAAGATAGGATTGAAGAATGTTTCAATGTCGCTACCTTTAAGGTTGCCCCTTACTATTATTACTAAGTTGTGTTATTCAGAATAGGATTACAGAATAGCAGAAAATAGATGCTCTACACTTCATGACTTGAAAATTACCATCCTGCAGTGACCGCATCACTTCCTGGATTATTCATATGTTTTGGGTGGAATCCATCCAACTTAGAGCTGTTTTTCAATTACGAGTTGTGATATTTCATATCTTCTATAGTTTCCCCTTCGAAAACTTGGAGTTTCCCTTTGCTGATGTGTGCTCTGAAGTAACCACAGTTTTCAGCAAAATTCAGAAGGATCTATAACCACAGTCCTTTTCTAAATGCTACAAATATGATATAAGAAAAACATATAACACTGAAACAGCATACCACTTAGTTCCACCAGTTGTAGCTATTGCAATTTTCAAAATTTGAGCAGTAAATACAAGCACTCCTAAAGCCTTCTTCTACTATTCTATGGGATCATCTTAAGAAGCTTCTTCACTGCTTTTACCTGAAAAAGAATTAAATCATTCCATATAAATGGTACCATATAACAAGAGAAGCTCTGTTCTTACTTGTTTTCCGCTAGGAACAAATTGAAACATGTGAGGCCTTTCCTACATAACAAATGGTAAACAATGTTGAAACTAGACCAAGGAAAATGATCATATACTGATAGTCAGCACAAATGAGTACATAAAGATGATGCAAGTATATCATGTAATTTGCAATTTGGCAACTGAATAAAATTGTTTATGGAACACAAAGTCTCATTTTCTAAAAGACTCTAATTGTCCAAAAGAAAATAAATAGTCCTGCAAGTCTGCACCATTCAAATGATGACTGATACTGCAGTAGAATTATAAAACATATGTAGCTTTGTTAGATAATATGTACTATAGGGAAGGTGGAAGAGAGTCAATCGTCTGCACAAAACTTATTCTACTCACAAGTCACAGCTATAGAGTCATTCTAAACCTCCTTAAGTTGTGGATGTCTTATGGTTAGTTTACACTTTACAATATTCTTCGAAATGTGACATCATTTTGTTGTTCATGGCTTAACCAAGAAATCTCGCAACAAAACCTTTTTCATGAGTCTCATGATCTTGCTCTTTAAACTGTAGAACACAGATAGATTTAGATATAGACAATCTACAATACTTAGATCATTCAGAAAAACTGGAGTACACAACTCAGATGCTCGGATATTTAAGGTATCCGCTACACAGAGACTTGGAATTCTAATTCAAATGGGATTTTGAACTCCTGAGATAGTTTTGTTAAACCATTGTTTCTTTTTTTCTTTTTTCTTTTTTCTCCTCTTCTTCTTCTTCTTCTTCTTCTGTTTTCTTTTCTTTTCTTTTTTTTTTTTGACAAGATTGCTCACTCCATTCAGAAACTGCATCTGCTAATGAGGCACCTTATATGATTTTTTTAATGTACTTAGATGATGCATGGTTTGTTTTAAGATTAAAATATGTAAGTGGCTGTTTTAAGTTATCAAATTTGAAGAAAAAAGTCAAACTTGTGTACTAGTTGCTATTTTCTATGGACTGTTTTGTTTTGTTTATCATCTCCTCACTTTATGCAATGGATTAAGGGAGCTATTGGTTTTATCCTCTATGAATTTTCCTTTTTTTGAACTTTAAGCATGAACTCTTGCAAAAATTGCATGAACCTGCAGCTGTTGTCTCCTCTAAAATTTCAGTGCACCCGGGAATGATCTAGGGTCATCTACTGAGTGTTTTATGTGTGCAGCTGGTGCCTTTTATTGCAAATATTATCTTTTTTTTTATCTTTCTCTATTACTCAGCCTGTGTACATCTTGTGCATGACCTTGCCTATGATTGATAATTGCAGTTCTTATCTTTGTTTCTGATTGCATGTCTTATTTAGTTGGGAATGATTTCGCAAAGAATCATGGATTAGATCTACACAAGCTTGTATTCAAACAGGCTATTGATGTAGGTCTCAAAGTTTGGTTATGTAAAAGTGGAGAAGCTTATGAATGTCGAACAATACTCCCATGTGATGCAAGTCAGCTCCATGGTGAGGTCTTTTGCTTTCAATCATAAATGGATGGAATATAGAACTTAGACAAAGTTCCAAAGTCTTATATATTACTTCTATGTATTGTATCAACCACTTGAAATTCTTGATGCATATTGGCTAATATGATATGAAGTTGTCAATAATCTGCTGACCTCTACCAAAATAAAAGGTTTTGGATCTTCCAATCTGATGGAGATTTATAGGACATCCTTCGTCTACAGTTCGGGCTCTGATCCTTTTATTTTAGATTACATCTTCTCTATAATTCTGGAAAGTTGCATTCCCATAGCTTTTATCATGACAATGAACCTTGAGTGAGCAATCAAGCCCTAATTCAAATACCTTATAATATGTTATTGAAGCTTTTGACATTGGATGTGTACTGTTTGGTAGCTATTTGCTCAAAGCCTGATAGAAAATTCAAGTCTTTTTTTTTTTTTTTTGCAGGTTACGGGGGAGTTGTTGGATCATGTAACTAGCTGGGATGTTGGAACATAATCTACTATTGTAGTTTGATGTAGACCAGTGTATTTGGAAAAGTTGCACCAGTCCTCTATCTAGACCAGTGTATTTGGATGTAAGCTATTGCAGATTGCAATTTGTTATTGATCGTGCTTAACAGATGAGCTTCATTTCTCTGGTCTACTGATCACAATCTATGAAGGGAAACAACTTTTTGAATTTGATTGGGCTCACATGATAAGATCTTGCCTTGTATTGTTGTGGACGATTCACAAAGAACAACACTTAACAATTGCCCGATGCAAAAATGAAGAAATTTACAAAAGATGCTATCAAATTCAAAATGGATGACAGTATGTGGATTCATAATTTTGCGTTTATGTTTTAATTGACATGAGCATAAAGTTTGAAGTTTGCTGTTTTTCTTTGGTTTTTCTATGAATGAAGCATACCTTCAATGTGATGTTTCCTTTCCTGGCTTTTTGCAACTGCTGAACTGTGATGTTTCTTTTCCTTTTTTCCTTTTAATGAATTTTTTGTTTGTTGCCTTCAAAAATAAATAAAAAAATAAATAAAAAATGAGAAGGTACATGTTGATTTCCCTAATTTTGATATTTGAAGATGGGCACTATGAGTTGCTGCTGATGTATTTTATTTTTTCGTAAGCTCTGTTTATTGATTTATTGCCTAAAAAAATGTTTCTACCATTTGGGGGTACCATTTGCCGATGCAAACTAAAACCGGGCACTGGCAAAGAGTCCCGAAAGCTAAAAGCACAAAATCCTAATCATCTCTCTCTCTCTCTCTCTCTCTCTCTCTCCAGCCATCAGGTTTCCTTCTTTGGAACTCCAAAAAACCCTAACAAACTAAAAATCTTCGTGCCCTATATGGAAGCTCTTTGCCCTAAATCGAACTTCAATTTCATTATTTCCCTTAATCTCTGAAACCTTCGCAGGGAGATTCTGATTCTCATCAATCTGTCTGTCTAAATCATCGGATCAATGTAAAATGGAGAAAATCGATCTC
Source organism: Magnolia kwangsiensis (assembly GCA_037074715.1). Lineage (NCBI taxonomy): Eukaryota > Viridiplantae > Streptophyta > Magnoliopsida > Magnoliales > Magnoliaceae > Magnolia > Magnolia kwangsiensis. The sequence goes on along the minus strand of CM073582.1, from coordinate 66,421,047 downwards.
TTCTACTTCTTCTGGATTATATTGATTTGTTGTCCGTTTGCAAAACCGATCTGATGATAGCAACTTTAGAGTAGTTGGATTTAAGACAGATGGATGGGATGGAAGTTGGATCAAGTTGATCGGGAGAAGCATTTTCAGTTTTGCTGCTGCAGCTGCTGTTGTGATTGCCATCAGCTGCGATTCCTTGGGCCTTGCAGAGTCTCTCATCATCTCTTTCCCTGCTTCTTGTGGAGAGCTTGATTGGCCTCGTGAACAAGATCAAGAGGGCCTATATGGTCCTCACCGACTATGGTGGCGACAACACCCTGCTAACTCATTGGGAAGCCCTTCTATTCGTCACTGTCGTCGGTGGACAGGTTTGTCTCTCAATTTGTTTTCATATACTTTAGCTTCATTTTTGTTGATTTAAGTGGTTTATACTTTGATTTTATTTCATTTGATTTTGCAGAGCATCGTTAGGTGGGATTTTCTTCCTAGGGGATATAGTTGGAGTTCTAAATTTTTTATTCTTTTGATTTTATTTTTTCTTTTCTTTTTTAAAGTTTTTTCTACAGTGGATCTTGTGGTATTCTTGAAGGGATTGTCATATGTCAGTCATTGGTTCTGCAGCTGCACAAGACAGACAAAGGAGAGACGAAGCATGTTGAGTTTCTTCACTTGCCAAAAGAGATTTTCAGGTTTCGGTAAATGTTATTTTTCCATTGCTTCGTAGATTCGATGTTTGATTTATGGGTCTCTTTTGCCCCAGCATCTCCCCTACATTGTCGCTGCTTCTTGATTTTATTTTCATCTTGAATTCTCTCAATTCTGACTCGACGAGTACACGCATACAACAACAAACATCTTCAAGTAGGCAGAGGAACTGCAAAGGTGAAATAATTACTCTCTACTGTCATTGATCCGGATCATTTTTTATGAAATAAGGTATTTCCACCAAGCTCTTTTTTAATAATTATTTAATAATAACATTGAATCATGAGCGAATGGAAAACTACATATTTCATCATTTACTCTGCTCTACTTTCTAGTCCATGAGTTTGTTTTTGTTTTTGTTTTTTTTTTTTTTTTGTTTTTTTGTTTTTTTTGGGTGAAATTCAATATGGTGGTCGATGAAGGATTATTTATTTATTTATATATATATGATGAATTCCGCCCCCTTTTCTTCACAGTAAGGAAAATTACAATTCCTCAAAAAATCATTTTCAGTTGAAGGTATTGAACTCAGATCTATTCGCAAGATCAAATTGGGTTAACTTTGTACATGAGTATGTCTCTCATTCTAGGATCTTTTGTTGCAAACTTCTCTGGAAAGTACAAATCAGCTATTGTTTCTAGCTTTTGATACATTGATGATACTAAAGAAATCTATTATTTTTTTATGGGATATGATTGTGGGATGTGCATTTCCAATATATTAACTGTAAGTTGCTGCTATCTTTGTTATCTACTAAAAATTTTCAGTAAAATGATTCTTATTCAATGCATAGAATGTGATATTTGTAAAGAAAAGCAATTGAGGCAAGAACTTATAATGCATGTTGCATCTTTACAAACAAGTCCGTCTGCAAACGTCTTAGGATAGAGAATGTTAAAATTTCACCCTACAACAAAAGCAAGGAACTTGTAACATTATGGTTAAGTTGGATTTCTTCCGCCAATAATGATCCAGCCTTCGGTGATGGTAAACAATCTCAAAATTCAATTTTCTTTATCTTTTTTCCCCAAAAAATCAATTAGATTCTTGTTTCATGGACTTGAAGTATTACTAACTTAAGCATCAGAAACAGAAAAATGAATGAGAATGCCTTATTAACATTATATTTGATAGTATTTAGTAGCAACTGGCAATGAGTATTGGTGCAACTCTTGTGACAGAGTGCTAGCAGTCAGTAGTGCGAAATCCTCTGTTTGTTGCAACTTAAAAGTAGTCCATGGGGATCTGTATGTGCTGATGAGCATAGGACTTGCATGTCATAGTAACGCTTGTTGTGTATCGCCTTTGTATTCTTTTTTACGAAAGAATTACCAATGGGCACTAGGTGTTTTTAGGATTTGGTTCATGAGGAAGAAGAAGTATCTTTTCCGTTATAGTTATTGTTAAGTTTGTAATAAAAACTTTATTTGTTTTGTAACAAATGATGATGAAGCTGCACGACAGTAGTTGTGTTGTCAACTCTGTAGATTTTACCTGTTCCCTATTCTACCTAGCCTTTGGTTTGCTTATTTAAAATGTGGTGCTATATTTTGGTTTCGTAGGTTAGTTTGAGAAAAGTGTTCACAATCAACAATTAATTTGATTTTGAGAGAAGAAAACACTCGTTTGAGTAATTCTTAACTGATTCGCCTGAAGCTAGTCCTCCCTGATGCACCATAACCATTGCATGGTTACCACATCCCACGCATCATACATTGTTATAAAGAATTAAGCTTTCCACTAAAGTTGAAATACTACTTTCTCACGTAAAGCAATTGGAACATTTCTGAAAAGTCTAAAAACAACGAATCTCCTCCTTTAAACTCTCCCAAAGTCAAGTATTCACCTAATTAGGATAAAACTCCCTCATTCTTACATAAGGGTATCAAAACCAAACATTTACCATATTTCTATTTTCCTAAAATCAATTTAATTATCATTTCCAAACACAGGTTTCAGGAAATACAAAACCAGCCACAAAAGTCCTGGAATATGGGTGTCCGATCCTTATGGCCAAATCGGAAAAGAACAATCTGTAAACCCAGCAAAAGGGACTGTAAGTCCTTGTAAGCATATGAAAGGAGTAAAAGTATATTCTATCAACTAAAATTTTGAACGAGGCAATGTTTATGTTCTATATTTGTATGTGGACCAACATGGCAACTTCTTTTGACAATATGTCACGAAATAAAACCGATCCATCAACCAAACTGTGGTGATAAAATATCTATAATTTTCCTCCCTTATATTTGTCTTTTTAATGCTTTTCCATTCCAAGAAACTTCGAAGAACATATATTGGAAATTGGATGTCTAAGAGATGACACCGGATATGAAAATTCACCTCAATCAAAGTATATTGACCTCCCCCAGTACAGGCGAGCAACACGTGTGTTCGCAGCAACCATTACTCACCAACAGTTTTGATTCTATTCACTCATCATTACCTTCTTGGTTTTCCACACTACTGATAAGCTGTTCAACATAAAATTTGAAAGGTATGATATGCAAACAAGAAGTGTTGTAATCCTAGCATATTGCTGTGTAGATTTTCTTTTATACATTGTTCAAAAATCTTGTAGCCTGATTGCAAGCTTGGCTGAGTTGACCTGTTCAAAAAGCTGTCAAAACATTCAAAGTTGATGACTTACTTAGATTATTAGTAGTTTTAACCCAACAATTTTCTGGCTTGTTGAAACTGAAGTGAAACTTTCAGTTTCTTCTGGGAATTGCTAGTATTTTGTTTGGTATCATTTTTTTGTTGATTTCTTTTAACTCCTTTCTCCTTCTAACATTATGGAAAACCCAATTGAAATTGGTGAACTTTTGGCTTGTATTATTGGTTTCTGTTGGCTTGTAATTGAAAGGTCCCCTTCACGATTACACTTGTAATCTGTTTTCTCTTTCTGTACCAATTTCTTCTGCCCGAGGTTTACGAATGTTGCAGAGGCACTCAAACCAATGGAAACATAATTCATGTCCCAAATCATTGTATTATTTTTCTCATGACCATTCAATTTCTTTGATACAATGTTTCTGCTACTCCAATATATGTTTATTTATTTATTTTGTTCTTTTTATTAGCAGAGATACCTGTTGGATTCTTTTAATTACACAACTAGCTCAAAGTGTTTGTTAGAGTCAAAACCTACATCGAATAATTTGATTACACATTGGATTGCAGGGATATGGACCACAAAGACAATCAGCCCAACAGTGCCATCTATGTTCAACAAGCTAATGCATGAAGTGGCTTGATGAAATGTTTACCAGTTTGGTCTTCTCCATTTCATTCGACAGTGTGGCCAATTTAGGAGTGGACCACATGAAGGTTTTTTATTTATTTTTATGTATTTAAGACCATTTTCAACGTATTTTTGTAAATATTATATATTTTATTGTAAAGTAATACAATTTTGTTTAATATTCATTTTTAATTGTACCCTAACATTTTTTAGGTTTCAAATATTAAAAAATACAGGTTCCAACCGAAAAAAATAAATAAATACTGGCTTTTGCCGTGGGTTGCACGGCTTTTAGCGGTGCTTCTCAAACCTTTGCCGACTCTTCCCAAACCGTTGTCGTGCTTTGGAAAACATTTATCGACACTCGGACAAACTTTTATTGACGTTTTTAATATTTCTAGGCACTTTTTCAGTGATTACTGGTGGCCAACAATGGTGCTTCAGAAGACTTTTACCAGTGTTTGGATAGACTTTTGCTGGCTCTTTTTCAGCTTTCCCAGGCACTTTTTTAGTGATTACCAATGGTTAGCAGATGCGCTGGAATAAGGAAAATGGGAGCTGGAAAAGTCTACTCAATCATAGTGGCCAGAAAAATTGCCGGTAAATGATTATGAGCACTGGTAAAGCCTTTGCCAGTGCACCTTTTTGCAGCGCTTGTCTGAGTACTGATAAAGCTTTCCACGGTGCTATTTTTGACCTTTACTAGTGGTTTTGACCATTGATAAAAGTCATTTTTCTTGTAGTATATTTAAAAATCAATTTCAAACCTCAGAAAAAAAAAAAAAAAAAAAAACCGCAAAGAAGGATTTAAAGGTAACGGCAAGATGCATCATAAAAATTATGGAAGAAAACCATAGTGGTCCATTCGTCCGGTAGGTTACTGTTGAACTCGATGATCGGCCAGTGGTCTCGCTCAATCTATGTGTGTCCTGCCTAGTGATGGGTTATTTTAACTTTTTTCTTCAAGTAATCCTAGTGGTATAACCACTAGTTTTATAGGTATGATGAGAGGTGTTTTTGTCATTTTAAGATATTAATATGAGTAGCCCGGCCAATGGGAAATGCATATACCCTGCACTCACACCAAAACATACAAGACTTCCACTTGTTACACGCAACGGGTAAAATACTTGTATTATATCTCTACTACCAAATTTCTTGTGTGACATGCACTTGGTGCAAACAACTCTTGTAGGCTAGACTCTTAGTAACAATCTAAAACTATGCCTAAAATTTCTAAGTTAACAATGTGTGGTTTGCATGTGTTTTGGATCAAGATGACTCTTGGAATGTTATCTATTCATCCTAATTAGACTAATTTGATGACTGGATTGGATAGAATATACACACCATTTAGGCCACACACATAACCTATGGTTGGCATTTCCTCTTGCATTATTTCTTGTGTCTAGGCCTAACTCAGTTGTGGATGGAGATGAATTTTTGTCTTATGCCCTAAAATTTCAAGCATACTTAATTTAGGGACTGGATGTCAGGCACACAAAATAGTGGACTTAGAGCTCAAGTGTTGTTCGAGTTGTGCTGTAGGCCCACCTTAAAGGCATGCATGAAAATCATGCATATCCATTCATTAGGTTGACAATACTGTAGAAAACTATATGTGATTTTAAAAAATACTCAATAATACAAGTATGGCCCACTTGATGATCTTTAGGTTGGTACCTACCTTTCTAGGGATGGGTGTATACATTGTCACTTTAGTTATATAAATTTTTAGATGTAAGGGAGCAACCTACTATTGGTGTGAAATTTGGAGTTCCAAGCTATGAGAAAAGCACGAACACCTTTTATTTTGCACGTTCCCTTTGAAAAGCGCCCATGATTTGCAAATGGTCTCATTTGCTAAGCCCTCGTGTCTGTGCAATAAGCTCATGTATGGCAACACATGTTGCAACATGGGATATATGTGTGAGATCCAATCCATCCATTAGGTTGGTCTGACCTTTTACATGTTTTCCTAAAATAAATCTGGTCCACTAAGCATGTGGCCCCTTAAAAGTAGATCAACCTGATTCTTGGGCTAGGGAATGAATATGGTGATACTTTTCTGATGGATGGATTGGATTTTGGCTTTGTAGTTCCATGTTGGCATTATGACATGTACATGAGCTTTGCTACACATGCATATGGGCTTAGCAAAGCTCTTGAAAGTTGGTGGATGTGAGATTGTAAATGGAATAGAAAAAATATGAAAATATGATATGTAACCCACCAACAACTATTAATTTGAGTATATATTTGATACATCAATCAACACTTCCTTTTCCCTTATGCTAGCTAACAGGTGTGTAGAGTTAAGCACTTGGACACAAGCATCCAGAATGAAAATTAAGCTAAAAAACTTATCTCTCCGCATCAGGTAGGATACATTTTTATATTTATTTTCCGTTTATTCTTCTTTAAAAAAAGGTGGGAGCACACCACCTATAATTTTATTGATATGGAAAACAGCCATTTACAATCATAAACAAAGACGCTAAAAACAAAAAAAAAAAAAAACAAAAACAAAAAAATCCAAACAAAGGCAAGGCTAAACCAAACAAAATCAGCCACCTCAAACCAGCAGCATACATACCTAAACGTTTCTCAGAGAAGCTAGGAGCCATGAACAACCATAACTTAAATCCAATTATGGTCATCACTTTAGAGCAAATATTGCTGAGGAAATTAAAAAATCAATGAAAGTATCTTATCTATAAATTTATTGTATTCTTTCCTTCCCTTTGCCCATAATGCTAAGAGTCCAGAAAAGAACTCCCATTCATACTCCATATCTGACTCCAAATCCTATCCACATGAATTTTTAGTACAACTCTGAATTTGAGTATTTTCAAAGTTTGGTTGGTATCACTGATTGTGGTGCAATGCATTTTCTCGATAGTGGAGGTCCACATAATCTTAAATTTCTTTGGAATGATTCATTCGTAAATGTAAAAAACTATTTAATTTGTGGTATGCTTCCACAAGGTGATTTTGTGAAAGGTTTAATATCGAGATGAATGTTAGCTTTGTCGGTTGCCAAGAAATCTCTCCTAAGATATTGATCTAATCCATCCATATGTGGGACTTTTTTTTATATTTATTTATTGCCAAACCATGGATGGGATGGTTAGGATTCTCTGATAAAATTGATTCTTTAGAACTGTAAGCAATAGATGATGGGCCTAACAGATGGATGGCTCACTGCTGAATAGGCCCACTTTCTCATAAATTTTGTTCACTGTCCACTAAATAGTTATTGTTTGGATGGTATGAATCATCTTATTGGTGAGATTTTTACATGGTAGCCTAAGAAATGTGTTATGGACGTGATGCACAACCCATATTGCTTGGTTAGACTAGCCAAGTGTCCCCTTGCAAGTAGAAAACTGCATGTTATGGTGCCTTGAGAGCAAATGATGATTTCCACACTTCTTTTTGGCATCACAAAAGTCCAACTCAAATATCACCAAGTGGTAACAAGTGATTACCCTTACACTCCACATACATAAATGTGGGAAGGTGAAAGAAGTTTGCGTGTGATGATCCAAAAAACACAAAATATAAAAATATACATAAAACACTACGCTTCTTCTGAACGTTTGCTTAGCCCACATTTGTCTAGACCATTAGGAAAAGACCACTGGCTAGGTAGGCTACAGTGGTAAGATCATCCAGCTCATGGATTAAGTTATCTCGTTGCTAAGGTGGGCCAAAATTTGAAAACAAAGAGACAGCTGAGACATTCTTTTTTTCTTTTTTCTTTTTTCTTTTTTTTTTTTTTGCAGAAATGTGGGAGCACACCACATGTAATTTTATTTTTTTGAAAGTGTTCCATACAACCATTCAAGTAGGTGCAAATGCAACAAACAACTGCAGCACATATGATAAAGACCAAGCAAAAACATAAAATTACAAAAAGGAGAAAACAACTAGAACTTTTTTTCTTGTAGCCACAGCCTATACAAACATACTTACCCCATCTCCAATCCTCTTACCATCGTTGCTATTTAGAAAATGCCATCGAAGTAAAAATCAAAGCAAGCATTCCATCAACAAATATATAAAATTCTCTCCTTCCCTTCCTCCAAAGTGCTAGAGTCCAGAAAAGCATCCCCACACCTGCTCCATATCCAACTCCAAATCCTATCCACATTAGTTCCCAATCGTATTTCCTTTCAGATTGCACAGACGATGGTGAACCCTCGGCATCTTTGCATTTCTTTGATAGTGGAGGTCCACATAATCCTGGATTTTCTTGGAATGATTCATTTGTGAATGTTAAAAACTGTTTACTTTGTGGTATACTTCCCACAAGGTAGTTTTGTGAAACGTTCAATACCGAGAGAAATGTTAGCTTTGTCAGTTGCCAAGGAATCTCTCCTGAGATATTGTTTTGTGAGAGATCCAATGACTCAAGCATCGCTAGATTCTCAAGTGATGTTGGAATTTGGCCCGTGAAACTGTTGTGCGACATATTGAGTAGATGTAGTGACTTGAGAATCCCTATAGATTTTGGAATATCCCCCTGAAAATAGTTGTTTGAGAGATCAACTATTGTGAAGATGGATAGGATCTTAGTGAGTTCCCTATCTAATCCTTTGATCATTACTACCACCGTGTCTTGATAGTATTGAGGTTCCATTGGTCCATATAGGGTTCTACGAAGGAAAGATTGAGATTTGTCCTCATCCATCATCGCCTTCCAATTCTCAAACATATTTGATGGCAAACCACCCATGAAACTATTAGAAGAGAGGTCAATGATCTGCAACATTGGGAAGCTTTGATTTATTTGTGGAAGTATAATGGTGCCATGAAATTGGTTGGATCTCAAGATGAGAACACGCAACTGGGACAAAGCTCCCAACCATAAAGGGAAGGTGTCATGTATCTGATTATTTCCAAGGTTTAACACCTCCAACATTTTGCAATTGGCCAAAGACCTTGGCACTTGGCCCTCTAATTGATTCCCACTGACATCAAGCGTTTGTATGTTACATCCCTCTTTAAATGTCTGAGGTAAGGTGCCATTGAAAGCATTTCCTTGAAGATTCAACACACTAAGCATACCACCAATCTCACCCAAACATGGTGGAATCCGACCAATGAAATGATTGTGAGATAAATCAAGGACTCTTAGGGATGTTGCATTGCAAAATGATCCAGGGATTTCACCACTGAGGTTATTGTTCGAAACTGAAAAGTAAAGGATGGAGGGCGGTGGGATAGGAAGTGAGCCATTGAACATGTTGAAGCTAAGGTCAAGAATGCTAAAGGCATGCAACAAAAGATGGGGAGATGGTTCTATTCCCTGCAGAACATTGTGAGAAAGATTTAAATAGTATAAAGACCCATTGCCAACCTCCCATATCCATTTGGGTATTTCACCGCTAATTTTATTGTAGGAAAGGTCCAATTGCTCCAACTGCTCTTGATTTCTCAGGAAATTTGGAAATGTAATGATGTTGCAAGAACGTAACAACAAATATCCAATCTGGGTGATGGAAACAAATGTGGAATTATCACTGCCATCTTGGACTGACAAGTTGTTATCTGAAAGATCCAGAATGTAAAGTTCTTTGAGGTTTTGAAATAAACCTAGCTCCACAACACCACTGAAATTATTGGAAGAAACACAAAGTTGATGAAGGTTGGTAAGTTGAAAGATAAATCTGGGTATCATCCCCTGCAATTTATTGCTATCCAAATGGAGGATCACCAGCTGTGAAGAAGAGGCATTGTAAATCTCACCAAGTTGTCCACTAAGTTGGTTACCTGTGAGGTCCAGCTCATATAATGATGGGAGTGAAAATAATGATGATGGAATGGTCCCATTAAGCAAATTATTCCCTAAGCTGATTGTTTCGAGATTCAGAAGCTCGTTTCCATAGGAAGAAGGAATTGGACCGCTCAATCTATTGTCTGAAAGATCCAAGTATTGCAGTTTGGAAAGGTTCAAAAGTGAGGATGGTAATGATCTAGACAAGTTGCAATTGCTGAGGTCTAAATGAGTCAAGAATTTGAGATTACTGAGAGAATCTGGTATCTTTCCTGAAAACCCTGCGCTTGACAGGATCAATTGCTGTAGAGTATTGTTTTGAGGGAACTCCAGCAAATTGATAGCTACAAGTGGATTGTATGATATGTCGATGATGTGTAGATTTGGCAGCTGGAAAACACTGTGGGGAAATTTTCCATGCAATCCACAGTCTGCAAGGTGCAGGGATGTCAAGGAGGATAAGTTCCCTATGAAATTGGGCACTGCAGAGGAGAGATTGTTTCTACTGAGGTCGAGTTCAGATAAGAAATGGAGCTGTGAAAGGGAAGAATGGATGGAGCCTGAAAGACCACAATCTTGTAAGATCAACTTGCGGAGTCTCCCTGGGAAGCTGGGCACCGCAGAGGAGAGATTGTTTCGACTGAGGTCAAGTTCAGATAAGAAATGGAGCTGTGAAAGGGAAGAATAAATGGATCCTGAAAGACCACAATCATATAAGATCAACTTGCGGAGACTCCCTGGGAAGCTGGGCACTGCAGAGGAGAGATTGTTATAGGTGAGGTCGAGTTCAGATAAGAAATGGAGCTGTGAAAGGGAAGAATAGATGGAGCATGAAAGACCACAATCTCGTAAGCTCAACTTGCGGAGAGTAGGGAGTGGCAAATCTAAGGTCTGGCCCTGCAGTAAGATGTCTATCGAGTCCAGATAGAGTTCACTCAGATTGGACAGGTTTTGGACGACTGCTCCAATGCTTGGGTTTTCGAGTTTCAGGTATTCAGTGGAGGAACCATTCCAATATTGATTGGAGGAAAGATCGAGGGAAACCAAAGTGGTCAAGCGGGAGATTTCCAGTGGGATTTGGCCATAAAAGGATAACGAAGAGAGGTTGAGATGGGTCAAACTGGTGAGCTGGTCAAACCCAGATGGGATTGGAGAGGCAGCAAATTCATTGAAAGCGAGGTTGAGCCTCTGGAGGCTCCGAAGACGAAAGAGGCTTTCAAAATCAATCCGACCCCTGATCCAAAGGCCACTGAGGTCGAGGCTGATCACGTGACCAGTGGGTCTATCGCACGTGATGCCTTCCCAAGAGCAGCAATCGGTATTCTTTGAATTCCAAGAGGGGAGAGTAGAGAGGGTGTAAGCAGTGAAGTTAAAACCATGCTTGAGTTGGAGTAAAGCAGAGAAGTGATGATGGTTGCATTGTTGGGTAGTGGGAAAGAGAAGAGATGCTAAAAAGAAGGGAATGAGAAATGATAGGTTTTTAGAAGAAAAGAGGGGAGCCATTAGTTAGTAATGGATGGATGTGGGAGTTTGGGATGTGTAGGAATAGAAAGAGTGAGCTTTATTTATAGACAAAAAAGTGAAGCGGTTTTACTGCTCTCAAGACTCATACGTGTGAAATACGAGAGCCGCCGCTCATAAGATTAGTCGTCAAAGGAAGAGAAAGCGTTGCGGGTCTTTACATACACAAAGGGAAGAGCTTTCTACTCGGTTTCCCAACTGTTAGTTTTCCACTTCGGGTTGATGAGAAAAAATTTGAAAGGAAAATTAAGACAAATCTAAAGATCAAATGAACCACACTGCAAAAACTAATGGGAATTGAACGCCTACCATTGAAATTGTTTCCGTACCATAAGGTTTTGGGTTAATATGATATTTGTTTTTCCTCTTCATCTAGGTCTGTGTAACCTTATGAAGTAATTAAATGGAAAATAAATATTGTGGTGGGTCTTACAAATGTTTTAACGGAGAGGATCATTTTCTCACTGTTATTTATGGTGTGGTCCATTTGAGCTTTGTATATGATTTAATTTTGGAATCATTCGCGAACATGTGGATATAATAAACACATCATTATGATGCCCATTAACTTTGATCTCATTTCAACTGTGCGTACAACGCAGGAGGTAAATGAGCGTCAGCGCTCGTCTTCGCACGACACATACCCGCACCAACCAAATCGGTGGTGTGTCGTATCCCAGTCAATCGGAAGCAGATTGGCTACTCCCCTGCCACACTAGCCAATGGCCAGTGGTGGGTATTATGTGAACCCCACCGTAATGTATGTGTTTCATCCATGCTATCCATCTATTTTTCTAGATAATTTGATGGTATAAATCTAAAAATGAGATATATCCCAATTTCAAGTGAACAACATTACAAGAAACGGTGTTGATTGAACGTTGACCATTAAAAACTTTTTAAAGGTTATAAAAGTTTTGGATCAAGCTGATCTTTGTTTTTTTTTTTTTTACCCTTCATTTAGGTCTATATGACCTAATCAACAGATGGAATGTCAAATAAATAGTACAGTGTGCCTTTGGAGGATTTTAACGGTGGATATTCAATCACTATTTTTTCCTGTGGTGTGGTCCACCTGAGATTTATGTGCCTCTCATTTTTTTTATCATATGCTAGAATTATCTAGAAAAATAGATAGACAGCATGGATGAAACACATACATCATGGTGGGGCCCACAGATCACCAACCGCTAGCCACCGGGATACTAAAAGGGGGGGAGTAGCCAATCCGTTTCCCAGTCAATCCGCTTACGCGTGGATAAGCCGTGTACAGGAAAGTGAATAATTGATAGAAGGAATTTTACAAAATAATACTTTATTAATAAATTATTTACATCCTGATACCTTTTAAATTAAGTTTTTTGTTAAGATACCTCATTAATCAAGTTAATCTCAAAGAATAACTTTCATTAGTTGTTTATAACGCATATTTTTTTTTTCTAAAATAACTAAAATACCTACTAATAAATGAGGTTGTGTAAATAAGTGTTGTTGTGGGAAAATATAATCCGGCCACTTTTTTAAGGTCAGCTCGGCTGACGAGCGCGTCCATCAAGGTGGCTCCGTTGATGAGGAGGTCAAGTCGACCTTCAGTCAATAATACCAGCGATGCATACGACCAAAGTACGACTCCCAGCTCCCTCAGGGCTCGGCTCGAATCAGTCCAGCTTGGATCGGCTACGGTTGACTGATAGAGTTCGGCTCGAATTGGCCCAGCCCAGGGATGATCAGCAGTCCAACGAAGAAAGATCCATACCATCTCAACCTATGACATCCCAACTAGAACTGTGCCAATCCACCCCCTCGGCTGAGCAAACAATCCTCGGTTGTGCGCGATTCAATTGTAACCATCAGTTTCCATGACCTATATATAACCACACACTGTGTGATTACAAGGTAACTATCGACATTCACCACTCCACACATCTTGCTTAATGGCTGAGATCGTGCCTAAGATTATAGGCAATAACACCTCTTGCTTAATAGCTGAGATCGTGCCTAAGATTATAGGCAATCTTGCCTTGTGAACACTATAAATGGAGGACTTATCTACAATGAAAGCTACGCAAAAGCTCTTTCTCAAAACCCTTGGATATGACCAGACTCAGATTCTTAGCTTGACTTTGGCACTTGAGGGTTCCTGCTTTAGTCAAGGTCTCCTTTGTTCCCTTCCTATAGAGGTGCTTGGAGATCACAACAGGACCCAGTCCAATTTCTTACCTCCACAAGTGTTATTATTTAAAAAAATCATTAAAAAAAAAAAGACCGATAAATCAAGTGGATGCAGATTACATTGTTGGTACCGGTTACTTGTCGATGTTCTATAAGCCCTACCATAATGTATATTTTTTATACACTTAGGTGGACCACACCATGAGAAACAATGGTGAATGAGTGTCCATCATTAAAAACTTCCTAGGGCCCATTGTAATGCCCACTATAATGTTTGTTTTCAATCCAACTTGTTGATTAGATCACACCAATCTGGATAAAGAGAAAACACAAATATAAACTTCATCCAAAACTTTGGTAGGACCTAAGAAGTTTTTAATGGCAAGCTTTAAACACTACTGTTTCTTATGGTGTGGTTCACTTGAGATTTGGATCTGCCTCATTCTTTGACTCATGCCCTAAGATGATATGATAAAATGGATGGATGGCGAGGATAAAATATATGTGGAGCCCATGAAGCACCATGTGTAATCCACATCCAGTGGGTGTCTTTGTGGTAGGGCTGTCAAGATACTGCCTCGGCCCGGATTTTGAACTGATTCGGGCCTGCTGCTATTCAAAAATTCTGATTTTTCAGGCCGGTTAAAACATTTTCGTATTAGGTGCGCCCCAATCTCAACCAAATCAGTGTGGTCCTGACCGTGGGGCCACATTGATACATGTATTGTATATCCAGGCCGTTCATCCATGTTTACACTCCTTTTAGGGCATGAACACAAAAAATTTAAGCACATCCAAATCTCAAGTGGACCACAGTGATGATTGAATTCCCATCATTAAAAATTTCCTAGGGCCCACTGTAATACCCACCATAAGTTTATTTTCCATCAAGTCCGTTGATAAGGACACAAACACCTGGATAAAAGAAAAAAATAAATATCAGTTTGATCAAAAACTTTTGTAGCTCATAAAAAGCTCTTAGTGGTTGATTTTTTAAACCTTTTTTGTGATTTTTTATAAAAACATTAATTAATAGTTTTACTTTTAGATATCTATTTAATTCTTTTTAAGCAACTTTATTAATTGGTGGATATTTTAGTCATTTTAGAAAAAATCACAAGGGGAGTGGGAGAAAACTAACAGAAGGTAATAAAGTACCTTAAGGAAAATTTAATTTATAAAGGTATCTGGATGTAAATGTCATGTAAATGAGCTATTATTTTGTAAAATTCCTTTGATAGAATTTAAATGGGCTGCCTGAGAAACGGTGAGAATTGAATATCAACCGTTGAAACATTCGGGGGACCATAGAAGTTTTAAATCAGGCTAATACTTTTTTGTGTTTTCAGTTTCTCTAGGAAGAGTGACTTTATGAACCGTATGGATGACATATAAACACGGTAGAGCTAGTGTTGGGAAATTTATACAGATTAATGTAGTTTCTATATAATATGGAAATCGAAAATAATATGGATAGGCTGAAGCACGTCTGAAAACGCTGTCCTTAAAGCGTTATTTGCCCCAACTCAAGTAAATTGAGTATGCTGATAGGTTACAGGCAAATTGCTTCTAGGATACGACGAGCCTGGTGTGGGTCTGCGTTCAGCAAACACGAAGGCCCACCAAATGGAACTCAATTTCACTATTTCTGGCAGTATTACAATATAAAGGAAAAAATTCCAAAAGAAGAAAATAAGAAAATAGAAAAGTGGTTTAGAATTCTTCTCAATTAGGTTCTAATCTTCAGCCGCTGGTTCGGTTGAACCGTCCTAGACCACACCGCTGGTCTATCCTTCAAGCTAAGGTTGACACCTTCCTGTGTTGCTGGATAATACTTAGAATGTATGAGTGGAGAGACTGTTTTTCTAGAATTCGTATGGAGTTGCTGGAGTGAGTTGAGATGGTTTTGAAACCCATCCAGGCCCTCCTTTTATAGGCTATGGTGGCTGGGGGTTATGGTCCAGGGAAATAAATCTCATGACCGTTTTCTGGCTGTTGAGAAAACTAGCCGTTTTATGGCCGTTTTCTGACTGTTGTGCATGGGTCATTAAGCTGCTGCATGCTGACTGTTGTGAGACAACAACTAGCCATTTTATAGCTGTTGGGGCTAGCCATGCAGCAGTTTCAGCTGGACCCTGCACTTATTGCACAGCTATTACAGATTTTCTGCAACAGCTCTTTTTCCTGCCCTCTATATATTCTGAGGGACTCTCATTCAGTCCTTTAATTTTTTCATCCAACCAACCATCTGCCTTAGCCACTAGTCGCACCGCGACTCGCACACGTCTCGCTCCGGTTCGCCAAGGGAGTGACCCTCTGCGACACGATGCGCACGTGCGAAGTGCAAAGTGCTCCACTAGCGCCTCTACAGCCACACTGCCTCACATGCCCACGCCCTCGCACCGAGCCCGTGCCCGAGACCGTGACCGAGACCGAGACTGAGACCGAGCGCGAGCGCGAGCGCGTGCGCGATGTTCCAGTGCTTCGCACTGGAACACGCAAGTCCCATGGTCCACGGACTAGGTAGGCAAATATTATGGTACTCCACTATTATCATTAAAACCACTTTTCTTTCTCTTCTCTTTCCCATGTGGGACTATTCCCAAAGCTCCAAAAGTTTTTTCAAAAATAACTTTTCATATATTTTATTATTAAAATATTTTTTATTAAAATCAACATTTTACAACAATCCCCCACTTGATTTTTTTTTTATAAAAATATTTTCTCGGTTAAACATACTGCCAGAATAATTAGCTTATATGCATAAAGAAAGATATCTTTTGATTTTAATCTTCCCTTAGTGTAAGTATCTTAAAACTCTATCGAAATGACTGGTAGCCGCAGCTTTGAACCAGTTATTTCTAGATAATAGAGTTGGAGAAACCACACACATATTCGCTATGTGTTGTTAGAGTTTCCACAATCTTGCTCAGTACAATTAATGGCCATGTGCTTATCCTAATTCGTGAACGATCCCGAGAGAAAACTCTTTAACTCTCATGAGAGACGGCACCATCTCTACGTTCATATAGGTGAAATCCTTCCAGTGTCTCCGTTACTATAAGACACTTGTCCTAGAGACTGGAATTCATTAAGAGTTCTAAGACTCAACCCTCTTTCGTAACGCTCAACACTTATCTATTATGGATGAGGTTATATAATTTAGTGCTGAAAACTTTCCACTTATCAGTGACTTGTTCTTACCCATTAAACCCAAGATTAGAGATTTTCTGATTTTAGGTTGGGTTACCATCACTGGTGGAACTTTGGTTGAAGAGTTTCAACCCCATCCCTCTAGATGTAGCCTTTACTACCTCTCTCGGTAGAGGTTTAGTGAAAGGATTTGCCAGGTTATTGCTTGATTTCACATAGGAAATAGCAATGATTCCATCTTGAATCGATTGTCTGACATAATCATGTCGAAGACTAATATGTCTAGACTTACCATTATAAGTGCCGCTATAGGCTCTAGCTAATGTGGCTTCACTATCACAATGTAGTGATACAGCCGATATAGGCTTTATACAAAAAGGAATTTCTAATAGAAGATCCCTTAGCCACTCAGCCTCTTTGCCTGTTACAGCTAGGGCTATAAATTCAGACTCCATAGTCGAGTGCGTTATGCAAGTTTGTTTCTTGGATCTCCAAGATACAGCAGCACCTCCTAGGGTGAATACCCACCCTGTAGTAGACTTGTTGTCCCCTTCACTCGATATCTATCTCGCATCGGTATATCCTTCCAATACGGCAGGAAACTCTGAATAAAATAGTCCTAAGTCTTTGGTTGCTTTTAAGTAACCAAGGACTCTGCTGATTGCATTCCAGTGTTCATTACTGGGGTTACTAGTAAACCTATTAAGTTTACTCACAGCATATGCGATATCAGGTCTAGTGCATTGCATAACATACATAAGACTTCCTATAGCACTCGCATATTCTAATTGTGCAACTGTTCTTCCAGTATTTTCTTTTAGTTTGATACTTAGATCAAATGAGGTTTTTGCTTCCTTTATATTTAGATAGTTAAACTTGTTTAGTATCTTCTCAATATAATGAGATTGACACAAAGCATAACCCCCACAATGTTTTTAACTTTGACACCTAAGATGGTATCAACTTGTCCAAGATCCTTCATTTTAAATACGGAAGAAAGAAACTTCTTTGTTTCAGTCACACTTTCCATTTTATTACTTATTATTAACATATCATCAACATATAGACAGATAATAACGATATAACTACCATCTTTTTTAGAATATATGCATTTATCAGCTACATTATGCATGAAACCATGAGATAGTATTTTAGAATCAAACTTCTCATGTCATTGTTTAGGTGCTTGTTTTAATCCATACAACGATTTGACTAACCTATATACTTTGTTTTCATTTCCTGGTAGAACGAAACCTTCAGGTTGTTCCATGTATACCTCCTCATTGAGGTCATCGTTCAGGAAAGCAGTCTTTACATCCATTTGGTGGATGTGAAGATGATGTATGGAAGCTAGCGCAAATAATATCCTAATGGATATTATCCTAGCTACAGGTGAGTATGTGTCAAAGTAGTCTATCCCTTCTTTTTGTCTAAAACCCTTAGCTACTAGTCGAGCTTTAAAGGTTTGGATAGTCCCATCAGTGTGATATTTCTTCCTAAATATCCATTTGCAACCTATAGGTCTAGAACCTGGAGGTAAGTTTACTAGTTCCCATGTTTAATTTGATAGTATAGATTCCATTTCATCATTTATAGCTTCTTTCCAAAAAGCTGAGTCTCTAGAGGATACAGCTTCCTTATATGTTTTAGGATCATCTTCTATAGTCATTACTATAGGTATTTGTCTTATAACATTTTCTCTATCTGCTTCTACCAGATGGAAAATGATGCGTTGTGAGTTTATGTAGTCATCTCCAAAACTCTTCTTTATTCTAGTTCTTTGACTCTTACGGGGTTCAGTGGGAGCTTCCATTATATGTGGAGCTGTGCTATTTGGTTCTCTATTAGGAGTTTGAATTTCATTATCCTTTGACTCCAAGGATAGTGAGTTCTCAAAGAATTCAACGTCTCTTGATTGTATAATTGTATTAGACTCCATGTCTAGAAGTCTATAAGCTTTACTATTTTGTGCATACCCTACGAAGGCGCACTTAATAGCTCTTGGTCCTAACTTGGTTCTTTTTGGGTCAGGGGTTCTGCAGTATGCAAGACACCCCCACACTTTAAGATATCCTAGGTTAGGTTTTTCTACCTCTCCATGTTTCATATGGAGATACTTTATATTTTTTAGACGGAAGTCTATTTATTATATGACATGCTGCAAGCAGTGCCTCACCCCACAGACTTAGTGGCAACTTTACTTTTATTAGCATTGAGTTGACCATTTCTACTAATGTTCTATTCTTCCTTTCAGCTATTCCGTTTTGTTGAGGTGTGTATGGAGCTGTACATTGATGTATCAGTCCATATTTTTCACAGAAGTAATCGAATTCATTCGAGAAGTATTCTCCTCCTCTATCGCTACGGAGAATTTTTATCTTCTTACTTAGTTGATTTTCTACTTTTGCTTTATATATCTTAAACATGTTCAATGCTTCATCTTTGCTCTTTAATAGATAAACATACACATATCTAGAGCAATCATCTATAAAGGTTATGAAGTACCGTTTACCTCTACAAGTAAGAATGTCGTTTAACTCACAGATATCACTGTGCACAAGATCCAAAATTTGAGACGATCTTTCAACACTTGGAAAAGGTTTTTTCATCATTTTGGATCGTATGCACACTTCACATTTATCAGTTTCATTATCTGTGTATGAGATTAAACCATTCTTAGCCATGAACTTCAAAGTACTATACCCTATATGGGCTAGTCTATCATGCCACAGTCCAGCAGATTCAACCATATACGCAGAAGTGCTACTTTCATTCAGAGAAAACTTAAACATCCCGTTACAAGCATATCCCTTTCCAACAAAATTTCCATTCTTGGATAGAATCAGTTTTCCTGACTCGTATACCACCCTTATACCTGGTTTTCCCAGAAGATCCCCAGAAACTAAGTTTCGCCTCATGTCTGGGACGTGCAGTACATTAGTCAGAATCACTTTCTTTCCAGAAGTGAATATCAGTTCGACAGTTCCTTTGCTGACGACCTTCGATCGGACTTCATTACCCATTTGGACTTCTTGACCATCGGTCAATTCCTCATAGGTTTTGAAGGCTGATTTGTCGTAGCACACATGTACTGTAACGGCAGTATCATACCACTAGCCTGGAACTTTGCCTTGGATGGTATTCACTTCAGAGATCATAGCCACGATATCTCCTTCTTCTACTGCACTTGCCTCTTTTTTAGATTTGCGATATCGGCATACTCGAGCATAGTGTCCGATTTTTCCACAGACATGGCATGGGCCTTTGAACTTTCCGTTCTTCTTTTGGACGTTTTTCTTGAATTTTCTTTTATTGGGTTTTAGGGAATCGTCCTTCTAAGGATTCTTGTTGTTGGTGTTTTCTACTGCATGTACCTTGGACGAGGCATTCCCGTTATCATTCTTTTTATCGGGGTTACGGGATTCTTCCTCAATCCTTAGGTGTTTCTGAATTTGTTCCAGTGTGTAGTCCTCGATTTTATGCAGCAACTTCTTTCTATAGTCTTTCCACATCGGTGACAATTTAGCGATTATAGCCCCGACTTGGAATGATTCAGGAAGATCGATTTTGATCGCTTTGATTTTATTTACTATTAGCTGCAGTTCTTGGATTTGGGGCAGCAGCGGTTTATTATCTACCATGCTGAAGTCAAAATACCTGGCGATGAGAAATTTGTTGGTCCCTTCTTCTTCAGCTTTGTACTTGAATTCCAGTGCAGCCCAGAACTCCTTTACTGATGATGTCTGTTGGTACAGATCGTACAGGCGGTCGGAGAGTGCGTTCAGAATGTGTCCACGACATAAGAGTTCGCCTTCGGCTCTTTTAGCGCGGGCAGCCACCTGCTCAGGTGTGTCTTTGTCGGTTGCTTCAGGCAGTGCTTGCAGATTTGGATCTAGTATGTAGTAGATCTTCAGCGCCGTCAGGAGAAATTTCAGCTTGTCTTGCCATCTTGTAAAATTGGTTCCATCGAACCGATCAAGACGTATCAAGTCCTGATTCATCAACTTAACAGATGAAACGCTATCGGCTTCCATTTTAGGAAATAACGCTTTAAGATTGTTGGAAAATTTATACAGATTAATGTAGTTTCTGTATAATATGGAAACCGAAAATAATATGGACAGGCTGAAGCACGTCTGAAAACGCTGTCCTTAAAGCGTTATTTGCCCCAACTCAAGTAAATTGAGTATGCTGATAGGTTACAGGCAAATTGCTTCTAGGATACAACGAGCCTGGTGTGGGTCTGCGTTCAGCAAACATGAAGGCCCACCAAATGGAACTCAATTTCACTATTTCTGGCAGTATTACAATATAAAGGAAAAAACCCCAAAAGAAGAAAAAAAGAAAATAGAAAAGCGGTTTAGAATTCTTCTCAATTAGGTTTTAATCTTCAGCCGCTGGTTCGGTTGAACCGTCCTAGACCACACCGCTGGTCTATCCTTCAAGCTAAGGTTGACACCTTGCTGTGTTGCTGGATGCAACTCGCACTGCGACACGATGCGAACGTGCGAAGTGCAAAGTGCGCCACTAGCGCCTCTACAGCCACACTGCCTCACATGCCCATGCCCTCGCACCCAGCCCGTGCCCGTGCCCGAGACCGAGACCGAGACCGAGCGCGGTGTTCCAGTGCGAACACGCAAGTCACATGGTCCACGGACTAGGTAGGCAAATATTATGGTACTCCACTATTATCATTTAAACCACTTTTCTTTCTCTTCTCTTTCTCATGTGGGACTATTCCCAAAGCCCCAAAAGTTTTTTCAAAAACAACTTTTCATATATTTTATTATTAAAATATTTTTTATTAAAATCAACATTTTACAACAGCTAGGAGAGTGAAGTTTTAGATCAGGCTAATACATTTTTCTACTTACTTTTTCCGGCTATATGGCCCACTTGAGTTTTGGATCTACTTTATTTGTCTGGCTCGTGTCACAGGAGAGTCTGAAAAATTGATAGACGGTGAATTTCTCACAAACATCACAGCCGGCCCCACCTAGCTTCTGAGCAGGGAAACTTCCAGCCCACTTTTTCCAGTTGTGCTGCCACTTAAAGTTTCGGATCTGCCTCATTTTTGGGCTGATGCCCTAACAAAGCCTGGAAAAATGGATGGACGGAGTGAATTTCTCACAAACATCACAGTTTGGCCCCACTTAGCTTCTGATACAGGAACTTCCAGCCACAGGTTGTCCAAGCAATTGACGTACTGGATTCAGATATTCAGACGGTTCTGATCCTTTTAGGGGAAATAGATGGGTAAGGTAGATTTCTCACAAATATACATAGGCCCCACTCAGCTTCTGAGCACAGGAACTTCCTTTGA
Source organism: Magnolia kwangsiensis (assembly GCA_037074715.1). Taxonomy (NCBI): domain Eukaryota; kingdom Viridiplantae; phylum Streptophyta; class Magnoliopsida; order Magnoliales; family Magnoliaceae; genus Magnolia; species Magnolia kwangsiensis. The sequence continues at coordinate 66,399,158 of CM073582.1, read as the reverse complement.
CAGGTTGTCTTTGGCAATCCGCATCCCACATTCTGATATTCAGATGACCAGATCCTTTTAGGCAAGGCATATACAATATCATGACTGTCTGGTAAATGGCTTTGATCAGCCTAACAAAGATGAGAGCCACTCATCTGGTGGTCACCACTTTATTTTTGCCCCAGTCTCACAAATAAGGCCAGACATGTATCAAGATGTAAATGATTGACAATGTGAATTATAGTCACTACATTCTATTTACATATGTAGGCCCAGCTATTTGAGTCAAGGCATCATCACCATGAGGATTGCATAGTGAGTGGCTCCAATCTCACACGTGTAATTTTTCCTGTGCGTGTATTGAGTGCCGGAAGAAAGTGCACAGCTGAACAAATGCATGCATGCATGCAACCACAAAGATGATCTTATGTCATACATTTGATTCATGCACCGTATCCCACCTGATAAGTTGACTGGTCCATCTTCTTTGTTTTTTTTTATTACAGACAAAGCTTCTATGCAGTGAGGCACATCGATCTACAATTCATAAATTCCACATTTTGATCATGTGGAGGCATGTACGGTGCACCACAGAGTGGGGCCCACTTCACCTTGTATCAATGATGTAATGTGAAAGTTGGGCTTAGGCCTTTTAGATGGATGGGATTAAGTTTGCTCTATTTCTAAACACTGATAATCAATTGACTACATGAACAGGTATCAGTGGCCGTGATCATTCGGGGAAAGTAGCATCAAGTGTCCCATTTCTCATCTCTATCTTATAAATGCCATAGTTCATTTTTCTTCAAATGGAACACTTCCGCACTCAACACGGCACATATACATGCATGATTTTGATAGTGGCCATTAGATGTGGGTCCCAACGTGCTTTAATTTCCAAATGCTCTTGGAATTCCTAACACAACAATTTCACCAGGGCAAGCCAGCACGTAGTACCAGTTGTTTATGCGAACGACTCGGGGCACTTATTTTTATTTTTTATTTTTACTATTGACTGCCCTCATTTATCCATTTCTTACTAAGTTTATAAATTATAGTTAGCAAAAAGTAGGAGCTACAAAATAGGATGACAAAGTGCCACGGTTACCTGATCTCGTGTGGCAATGGATTATAAGATGGGGTGGGCAATTGATCCAGATGATTTACAATTAACTAACTAACAGCTTTGAAAGATACACATCGTAGTGTTCCTACACACAAACCATTGGTTTGCATATCATCCCCATTTGTTTCCTGTGATGTGACCCACTTTGAATTGTAGATTTGGTTAGTTTTTTGTACCCGAGACCCAAATCCAAGATATAACACGGTGGACAAGAGTGGATGCTATAATTTTGGGGGCAGACAGGCGAAAGATCCAAGCAGCTATTGAGGGGCCACCATTATGTTTGGATTTTATCCACACCGTCGACCAATTTTCTCATATTATTTTATATTTTTAACCCAAAAATAAGATGTTTCTCCTCTTCCATTCAACAGTTATGGCAGCCACAACATTGCCATGTGAGTCTTCCAAATCCTTCGGTCCTTCTATATTCGTGCAACCGTTCCTCTTCTCCCAACCCTATCTTTCCACTCGATCGATTTTCTCTTGCTTGGACTTCACGGTAGTATAAAACTGGATAGAAAACTTCTTGGGTTCAAACCATGTGTTGTACCTGGGTTTTGGATTAGGTTGTTTTTAGATGAATTAGGTTTTCACCAGTTTATTTAATGAGTAGAATACTGGTTTTTCCTATAGGAAACTTGCATGGCTTGTCGATTCTCTCATTGTGCTGCTTTGAAAGCTGTTAAAAGATGATCCCATGGATCACCGTCCACAGAATTGTTGCCTAACCCGTCGTTAGAAGCAATCGATCCGATGAAAAGCCTCACTTTGATACCAAATTGACGTAGGGAAGGACGTGAGGTCCAGCACCGTCTTCCTCAAGGGGATAACTATTCCAAATCCACGGAACTTCTCTAAACTCCTCACAGAGACTTCTTGAATCCACGAAGAAAAGAACAAAAAAATATAAAATAAATTCTATAAAATTCAAAACTGATTGATGAATTCCAATAAACAAGTTCACAACCTTTTAAATAGGGATACTAAGCAATGTACAAAATTGCAGAATCAAACTACAACTAGAACTCCTAGAATTCGCAATTTATTATTTATAGGCGGTCATGATGTCTACTATTGCGCAAGGTTTTCTGTCAAAAATAGTATCCTATTTGGCCAAACCACGATGTTCTCCTAATTATTCTAAGCACTTTTCGTGTTGGGCGCAACTCCTAAAGCCCAACAGATGAAGAGTTATATTGAAACTAAAACTTACTATAAATAGTAAAAACGAAAATAAAATAGGAATTCGACCATCAATCTAGCTATATTTCGCAAATTCGGCATGTGCAACCCGGCATAATAGGGTTGGGTGGCTAAAGTAGCTCATTCTCCCCCAAAATCATATATGGTACGTCGAGTAACTCATTCTGGATTGCGAGATACGCCTAATCCAATGTCCGATGGTCCGGATCACTTCTGTCGTCGACTGGACCTTTTCTGATCTATCTTAGCCATGAAACTGTCCGTGACCTACTCTACATCAAACTAAGGAGGTTTCAACGGTAGGCAATTTCATACCCACTTTTTATGCTGTGTGGCCCACTTGAGTTTTGGAATATCTACTTCAATTTTTTGCTCATGTTATAACAGTCTCCAAAAATGGATGGACAGGGTGGATTTCTCACAAACATCACAGCCGGCCCCACTTAGCTTCTGAGTATGGGAACTTCCAGCTCGCTTTGTGCTGTTGTACTGCCACTAAAAGTTTTCGATCTGCCTTGGGCTCATGCCCTAACAAAGTCTGGAAAAATGGATGGACGGAGTGATTTCTCACAAACATCACAATTTGGCCCCACTTAGCTTCTGAGTACAGGAACTTCCAGCTACCGGTTGTCCAAGCGATCCACATACTGATTTAGATATTTAAAATAGATGGATACGGTGTATTCCTCACAAATATCACATTGGCCCCGCGCAGCTTTTAAGTGCAGGAACTTCCTGTGACAAGCAATCCGCATCCCACATTCTGATATTTAATTGGATGGATCAGATACTTTTAGGCAAGGCATCTACGCTATAATGATTATCTGGTAATTGGCTTTGATCAGCCTAACAAAGATGAAAGCCACTCATCAGGTGGTTACCGCTTTATCTTTGCCTCAGTCTCACAAATCAGGGTCAGACATGTATCAAGATGTGAATGATTGATAAAGTGAATTATAGTCACCCACATTATGTATACGTATGTGGGCCCGGCTCTTTGAGTCAAGGCATCTTCACCATGAAGATTACCTAGTGACTGGCGTAGGCCTTTTAGATGGATGGGATGTACCGTGCACAACAGAGTGGGGCCCACTTCACCTTGTATCCATGGTGTAATGTGGAAGTTTGGCTTAGGCCTTTTAGATGGATGAGATGAACTTTTCCCTATTTCTAAATATTGATAATCATTGACTACATGAATGGGTGTCATGGCAATGATCATTCAAGGGAGGTGGCATCAAGTGCCCCACTTCTCATTTCTATCTTATAGGCATCATCGGTCCTTTTTCTTAAAATGGAGCACTTCCACACGCAACATGGCAAATATAAATGCATGACTTTGACAATGGCCATTAGATGTAGGGCGAGTATGATTTAATGTCCATCTGTTCTTGAAATTCCTAACACAACAATCTCACAGAGTCAAGCAAGTCATGTCCATCTGCAAGTCAAGCACGTGGCACCATTTATTTATGTGAAAGAATCCATGCACTTTTATTTATTTTTTCTTTTTTAACTGTTGACTGCCCTCATTTTTTCATTTCTTACTGAGTTCATAAATTATACTAAGCAAATAGTATGAGCTATAATATAGGATGACCAAGTGTTAGGATTACCTTATCTCATGTGACAACGGATTATAAGAATATGGGTGTGCAATTGATCCAGATGATTTTTAGAAAAAAAAAAAAAAAAAACTAGAGGATATATATTCAAAGAAAGAAACAGAGCCCAAAGGCTTTCCAGGACTGTATTCGGGGAGGGCCAACAGCAAAAAAATAATGGCCCCTATCATATGACTACATAGGCTATAAAAACAAAGCTTGGGTCAGGCGACACGCAAGTTGCCACTCTATCTAGAAACAGAAGACCTTGGATGGAGGTCTTCTATTTCTAAGCCCACTATATCGAGATGATTTTAATTCAGATGGACCTGATCATTTTAGGCAAGGCATCTACACTATCATGACTGTCTAGTAATTGGCTTTGAACAGACAAACAAAGATGACAGCCACTCATCAGGTAGTCACTACTTTATCTTTGACCCCCTCTCACAAATCAGGGCCAGACATGTATCAAGATGTGAATGATTGATAAAGTAAGGAAATTATAGTCACCATATTATATACATATGTGCGCCCGGCTCTTTGAGTCAAGGCATCTTCACCATGAGGATTAATTACATAGTGGCTCCGATCTCACACGTGTAACTTTTTCTGTGTGTGTATTGAGTGCCGAAAGAAAGTGCACTGAACAATTGCATGCATGCATGCATGTACAAAGATGCTTATGTCATACATTTGATTCATGCACCATGTCCCACCTCATAAGTTGGCTGACCTGATCTTCTTTTTTTATTCCAGCCAAAGCATCTATGCAGTGAGGCTACAGCCTATGAATTCCATGTTATGATCATGTGGAGGCATTTACCGTGCACAATAGAGCGGGGCCCACTTCACCTTGTATGTAACGTGGAAGTTGGGTTTAGGCCTTTTAGATGGATGGGATGAAATTTGCCCTATTTCTAAACACTGATAATCAATTAACTACATGAACGGGTATCATTGACCGTGATCATTCAAGGAAGGCGGCACCAAGTGTCCCATTTCCCATCTCTATCTTATAAATACCATCGGTCCATTTTTCTTAAAATGAACACTTCCACACGCAACACATACATGCATGAATTTGACAATGGCCATTAGATGTGGGGCCCAACATGCTTTAATTTCCAACTGCTCTTGGAATTCTTAACCCAACAATCTCACCAGGTCAAGCAAGCCATGACCATAAGCAGGTCAAGCACGTGACATCATTTATTCATGCAAAAGTGTCTGTACACTTTATATATATATATATATATATATATATATATATATATATATATATATATATATATATATATATATATATATACACACACTTTTTTAACTATTGACGGTCCTCATTTCTCCATTTCTTATTGAGTTTATAAATGATAATTAACTAACACACACAACAGAGAACTGTATGTATAAAACTAGATGGAAAACTCTCAGAAGCCTCACCAATGTAAACAATGTAAAAATGCTTCGAAAACTTCTTAAGTTCAAGTCATGTGTTGTGCCTGGGTTTTGGATTGGGTTGTTTCTGAACCCTGGTTTTCACCGGCTCATTTAATGAGCAGAAGACTCTAATCAGGTAATTGGTCCGAGTGATTTACAATTCGCTAACAGCTTTGATGAAGGATATACATCTAAGTGTCTCCACACACAAAACTATGGTTGGTATCTAATTCTCATTGTTTCTTGTGATGTGGTCCACTTGAGTTATGGATCTGGTTGGTTTTTCCTCCGAGGAACCCAAATCTAGCACATAACCTGATGGACAGAATGGATGTTACATATATAACATAGCTTTAAGAGTCACACATGTAAATTACAGGAGCTAATCATCAAAGTAGTCACCATCTTTTCATATGCCTAGCCTTACAAGTCGTGTAAATTACGGGAACCACTTATTAGAGTAGTTATCATTTTTCTAGATGCCTTGTATTACAAGTCATGCATGTCAACAGAGTAGTCACCATCTCGTAAATGCCTTGCCTCACAAGCAACAAGTCCAGTCTAACCAGTTATTCACATGAAAATGAAAGATTGATAGAATTAACTGGCCATCTCATTATTAGATGATGGGCCTAATTCTTTAAGGCAAGGCATTTACACGGTCAGGATTTCCTGATCAGCGGCTCAATCTCTCCAAGATTGTTAATGTGCATGTTCCAAGTGGATGCTATCACAGTAGTGTATCTATTCTCCCATGACCTAAATACTTTATACCATGACATATACTTTCTTCGAATACTGTTGTAAAGAAGTTTTGGTACACATTATTACGAATGGAAGCTAACTGAAACAGATTCAAAGCTCAAGTGGACCATACACAATGACACCCACCATTGAAACCTTCCTAGGGCCCATGTTCATAAGGGCACACCAGGCAATCCGCTTCCTAAATGAAAGTGGAATTATTGAATCTGGACTGCCCATCTCACCTAGAAATCTTAACAACAAAATCCTTTGTCCATCATTATTGGATCCTAACCATCCATTGAGACAACCAACATTGTCAGATCTAGGTTGTCCATCTAAGCACCATAACCATGTGACCCAAGCAAATGATTTAGACTTCACAATAACCACAAAGGATATTTGAGCTGTGGAATGTAATCCATCTACTTGGATGACATAAACACTATATCCTTGCCTTTGGGCGATCAGATTGGATCAAGTCATTAGTCATAGTTGTCTACTCTTGGACCCTTGGGACACCAATCCATTTACATGACTAAAAGGGCAATCTCTGAAGTTGTTCAATTATTTAAAGAGATAAGACCTCCATAGAGGATGATTGGATTGGATGAACTCAAACACTATTGGAAGTCGCCTATTAATTCGTCAAGTCGTTAGTATGGAAAATTATTCAGATAATGATACTTCCATCATCTCATTAACTCCACCATCTCATCCTTAATTATTAACTCTTAAAGTCGCTAATTTATCCTCTTGTGAGGAAAAAGTTGATCATGATAGTACGAAGACTATCTAGGGAGGAACCATGGAAAGGTACCTAACATTCATTACTCACTCTGTGGACCTCAAGTTTCTATTGACACTTCAGATTGGACACGGATTGGGTACTACCTTCACGAGAACCTGGCTAGAGACGAGTGGCCTTCTTAGGGGCTCTATGGGGCCCACCATGATGCGTATGTTTTATCCACACTGCCCATCCGTTTGGACAGTTCATTTTAGGATATGAAACCAAAAAAGAGACAAATTGAAGGCTCGAGTGGACCACACCATAGGAAGCAATGGGGATTAAAAGCCTACCATTGAAAACTTCTTTGGGGCCACAAAAAGTCGTGGATCAAGCTGATATTTATCCTTTCCTTCATTAACCTTATTAATAATTTGGATGGCAAATAAACATCACCATGAGTCCCAAGAAATTTTCAGTGGTAGGAATTTAATCCTCACTCCATGCATTGTGGCCCACTTGAACTTTTATCTGCTTTCCTTTTAGGTTCATGCCCTAAAATGATCTATCAAAATAGATAGATGGCATGGATAAAACATATACATTACAGCGGGCCCCACAAAGACCCTAATAGGACTGTCCATCTCTAACTAGGTTCTGGTAGGGATCGTACTTAATCCACATTCCTTCAACTTGCTACTTTGCCCTCTTTTGACAAAAAAGAGGGTCACGGTAACATGGAATGATATTAAGGCAGTGATCCATCTACCACCTAATAAAACCCATTATATTCATCTCCACAATTAAGCTTCAAGTCACTATTATATTCCCTACATTATTGGTCTTCAAGTCACTACTTTTAAGTCGGTCCCCTAACTCTAAATTTAATTTATGTAGGGACTATTAAAAGGTATCTGACATCCATTTGTCATGGTGTGGGCTCCACTTTTCTATTGACTTTTCAAGTCACTACTTCATCCTTTTGTGATGAAAAGTTGGCCATGTTAGTATAAAATATAAGTAGGAACCAAGGAAAGGTACTTACATTCATTAGTCATTTTATGGGCACCACTTTTTTATAGACTTTTCAAGTCACTATTTTGGCCTGATGGTCATGGAAGAATGAAAAATTATTAACATACAGATCCATCCACCACCTTATAAACCCCATTATCTTCCCTCCACTATTGAGTCTTCGAGTCACTAAGATGTCCTTTTCACCATTGAGCCCAAGTCTGCTTTAAGTCGGTCATGCTAGTGTGAATGTTATTTAGGTAAGATCTAAGGAAAGGCACTTGACATCCGTATAACTCCATTCTCGACTCCTAGCTCCTATTCGCCAGGTTCCGATCCTGGGATACTACGAGGAGGATTTTCAATGTCAGTTTGATTTGTAATAAGCATAACCAAAGGCATAACCCACAAACAACAACCAAAAACTCCATTACATTTCCACTATGATCAAAAACTTTACAAGTACAATGAGCATAACGGGAAATACAATGATGAAGAATAGCAACTCCAAGATGATCCGCAAAGCACTCCTGCCTTAGCGCTGCTGCACCCTAACGTCACCTGCACGCAACGGTCGTGCATAAGCTTATAGAAAGCTTAGAGGGTGGTGAAAGTGTGTGCGCAAGGTAGTAATATGATCACGCAATACCAGAGTAATGCGGAATATGCAGATGGATCCATAAATATCATGAGCCGTACCAAGGCTATGTGATGCAAGATGCAAGTCAAGCATGCAATCCTCATCTAAGTTCACATGTCAATACAGCTCAACTCTAGGATATCACCGGGGTCTAGTACACTCTAAACCAGAATGCCGCCACATTGTGCGCAAGAAGGTAAGTGGAAGAGACCTCACTATCCGTCTGCTAATATCGGGCTCGACTCGTCGATAGCGGACCCATTCCTCGAGCTGGTCAAACTCAGCCTAGCATTGCCCCCTACTCTCGGGCGGGTAAGGCCGCACCCCCTTCCAACCGACCACGACACAGTGGAGAGCACAACCGTCTGGTAATCGGCACTCAACGCTCATCTACCCACTCGGTCTAGACGTTGGGGCAACCTCTTGGTACCATAGGGGTTTAGAGACTTTCACCCAAGGATATCTATAGCACCCCATGTAGAACAAGATTTTTGGTATCCAATCCTGCCAACCACGATACGTCTGTGGAGATTACGGCCCTGATGTCGCTAGGGCGTACAATAACCATGTCACACAAATGCGAAATGTATGAATCACGCTATCCAGTCATGCAACAAATCCTGCGCATATCGTGTGCTCATGTAGGGCAACACTGCCTAACCGGGAGCCCATGAACAACCTGCCCAAAGGCATATGCTATGATCAGTCAAGTCTCATATCAAGCACACATATGATGCATATGATCATGAGTCATGGAACTATACTAAACATGTTATAATGAAATGAACTATTCTTCCAATGCAGATGGGCCCGGACGGCCTATACACAATAAGTACGGGTCTAATAATGGGCCCTAAGGAGAGTCGTAATGCGGACATCCAACCAGCATTACACTCGCAATGTGAACGTCAAACCATCATTGCTCCCAAGGCACGATCGTCGCAAACATCGTTACATAATCAGTGTTGGGATCACACATTGCAATGGACCTCAGGTACATCCCATTGGGCCTTAAATATATCCAATGGGCCATACTATATGGGCCTGTTATTCGTCAAATGGGCCACATAAATGGACCACACCAATGGGCCTTACGTGCATTGCAATGGGTCATAACCCGCGGGCCTTATATTGCATCAAAAGGGCCTAATCTCATGAGCCATATACATCTCAAATGGGCCTCATCCTATAGGCCTTATATAAACCAAATGGGCCTAAACCCATAGGCCTTTTACAATTTAAATGGGCCTATCTCATAGGCCTAATTTAATTTAAATGGGCCTATCTCATAGGCCTAATTTAATTTAAATGGGCCTAATCCCGTGGGCCTTATATGTAACAAATGGGCTACACCAATTGGGCCCCATTTTTCCAGCAAATGGGCCTCAAGATACGATAAATGGGCCTAATCCCATGGACTTTAAAATAAATCAAATGGGCCTAACCCATAGGCCTTTTACAAAATCAAATGGGCCTAACCCAAACATAGGTGGCCCACCCAATCCTCAACACATGCCCTGAAATGATCTCACCAAGTGGATGGACGGTCTGGATGCATCACATGCATCATGGCGGGTCCCACTGTCGCTGGACAGTGAGGACCGAACACATACATCACAAAGGGCTCCACCGTCCGCTGGACGGTGGAAGCACAAATACATTAAGGTGGGTACCACCGTTCGCCTGGACGGTGGACTTTAAAACACATACATCATTGTGGGTCCCATGTGGGGCCCACCGAAATGTTTATTGGCCATCCAGGCCGGTTGGTAAGGTCCCACAGACCTGAATGAGGAAGAAAAACAAATTTCATTATGATCCAAAACTTCTGTGGACCCCAGGACAGTCTTCAATGGTAGATGTTCATTCACACTGTTTCCTACGATGTGGGCCACCTGAGCGTTGGATCAGGCTAATTTTTGGAGGGGGCCCACCTCAGGGGGTGGCCCACAATATGAATGGCGTGGGTATCACATATACATCATGGTGGGGCCCATGGCAGGGGCCGTGGGTGGCTGTCCGCCCGCTCGCCTAACGCTGCATGCAGCAGCGTGCAGCTGCTGCCACTGTCAGAGGGAGGTAGAGGCACTGCCTCTTGCAAATTCGGGAAAAACTCATTTTTTTTCCAGGGTTTTTCACACGTGGGGCCCGCTCTACAAAAAATCCACCCCGACCATTGCGCTCAGTGGCTCGAGGCCGCCCCAATGAGTCTAAAGTTCAAATTTTTATACGTTTAGAAAATAAAATAAAATAAGAAAACGATATTTGAATGGTGATGATGTAATCTGCGATGCTATGGCCCACCAGGTGATTGGATCGGCTCCAAATCTTAACCCAACGCATAAAATTAGGTGGAGAATGGGATGGACGGCGTGGATTGTACCCCAACATCAAGGTGGGGCCTATGAGAGGACCTCCCCAAAAGCTTCCTTCTTTTCCTTTTCCTTTTTTTTTTCTCTTATAGGGACGTCCAGCGTCCCAGACGCTGGACGGTCTGGTTCCTTAAAAAAAAAACATTGTGGTGGGCCCTGATTAGGTGGGCCACCACTGATCGATGATGTGGGTACGACATATCAGGTGGGCCCCACTTGAAGGAAGCTTGAACAAAATAAATATTTCAAGGTGGGGTCCATTCAAGTGGGCCACACAAACACAATATGATCAAGATATATAAAAAAAAGAAGAAAATGAAGTAGAGAGAGAGAGATAGAGAGTGGGACCCGCTTGAGATGGAGGGACTCCGATACTATGGGCCCTCCTTTGCAATGAATCATACAATCAAATGAGTCCTTTAACACATGGGACCATCAAAATTTAAAATCAACGGTGGGGATCCTTTCCCCACCAATATGGACGGTCTAGATGACCTTTCTAAGAAATAAACATCATGATGGGGTCCATAGAGAATGGCCCCATCATGGAATGATCATGATGATCCTAGTGGGCCATCGGCCACATCTTAGGGTCCCAAGTGAGATCCAAACCATTGATCAGTTGGCCTCACTTGGCCCATCTCAAAAATAGGAAAAAAACTACTACGATCATGCACCCACCGTCCGATCTTCTTGCTCCTAAGGTTCCCTTAGCACCTTAGCTTGGATTTCAATGGAGGAGATGAGAAATGGAGGGTTGAGATGGGAGATGGTGTGGTAGGAAAGTGGGCCACCTTGGAGTTTTTTTTTTAAAGGGAGGGAGAGCTCATACGTATGGAATTTTGCTTGGAGAATGAGATGAGAAAATGAGAAAGAGAGAGAGTGTTGTAGAGAGAGATGGGTGATGGATGGATGTGGTGAATGATGGGTGTGTAAGAAAACTTTGACTTTTGTGACCATTTGTGTAAGAAAGGCATGAGAGGTGTAAGAGATTCTTGACTTTTGAGGCTTTTTGTGTAAGAGAGGTATGGGCTTGTAAAAAAATCTTGACTTTTGTGGTTGCTTGGGAATGGGTGAAAGGTGATGTGTACTTGACATGTGATAGATTGATTGATTGATGGATTGATGGGATTGATGGGACACCTCGTAGAGATTCCCTTGGGTTTGCAACTTGCGGCGTTTTCTTCGCACCGAACGTCGGCCTACAACTCTGGACCAGGGTATCGTCTCGGCGCGCGAGTCGCGGCATCGGAATCGCAGCGATGGCGCGGTCGCTATGGTAATAGTCTTGGGTTGAGTCGATACTGGTTGACAGCATATGAATCAGGGTCGCGCGTAAATATCGGCTAAGGGTCGAAGGTTGCCGGAATTCGACCGGTAAGACCGCGGAATTCTACGGAACGGTACGGTATAAGATACGGGTCTTATAGAGAGGATCATCTTCACCTTTTTTAGTGTACAACTTCGGCCTTAAATTTGTTGCGACCTATCCCCACTACAAACGATAAATTATGTAGCGTTCCGATCATCAGAAAATGTAGATGTTCCAATGTGCGCCCACTGTTTGGTGATCCCTATTCTTTGATATTAGCCTCCTATTATGAGTGGGAGGTGCACCATGAACCTCCTAGCTTCTGGTGGCATGATGTATACATTGACTTGGGAGGGTTCTAAAAATGGCCCATATGACTTATCTGGAATGCTTGTATAGATGGTTATGATCATCTTAACTTATGTACCATGGAATGATGGTTAGAAATCAAAATATCTTTTTTTGTCAGTTTACAAAATCAAATTTCACTTTCTAGTGCGATTCTACAGTCAAGAAAGGTAACAATAACATAAATTATTAAAGGATCCTTGTATTTTTTTTCTAAGATAATTTTTTGAAAGACAAAAATAAAAAGGAAAAATAAAAATCATCTAACTTAAAAAGTATTACCATATTGTGATAGTGTTAGTCTCTTCTTCTTTTTTTTTTCCTCTGATTTATTTATATTTTTTAATTTTATTTTAAAAAAAACCTTGGAACCTGTATCACTTGTTCAGAAAATATCATGGCCAGGTAAAATAGGGGGTCCCTTAGCCCACAGGTTTTTAGGGTTGGGGCCCTTGCTTCGTGGAAGGCTATAATCTGCAATGACCATTGACCACTTTTCCCTTTCATTTTAGTTCTCCTTCCTGTCAGCATTAACTACATTTAAATGACAAATTGTTCTATAATTTGTACTGGTACAAACTAATAATATGTAATCATCGTTGTCACCATCAACTTTTTCACAGAAAATTGAGGTTGTCTATTAATGGTAGAATGGCAAAAGGTTCAAGATCAGATGCCCACCAGACATCAACCTACCTAGCTCTTTTATCCCGGGCTCATGGAACCAGCCATAGTAAAGGCTCATGTTGCCACCATTCACATGCTGACATAATCCCTCTTCAATATTGACCGCCAGCCTAACCATTAGAAACAAGCCCCAAAGGAAGAGCCAACAAAGTAGGGCCGTTGTGAGGCAATTGCCAGGAAAACCACTAAGCCGGATGCACCCACACATATCAGTGGTCATCTCAAGTATAGTTGCACAAACAGCATGGTAGTCACCAATACATGTACCAAATATCATTCGCATGCCAGCACAAATCATTGCCATAACTGCAATTGAGCCTAACTAGTGTGCATTATCCAAAAAGGAAATTTTGAAAATACATAAGGTCTAGAGCATGCAATGCGAGACAGTCTCGATAAGCAAGACACGGGCCATACATTAAGGTACGTAATAATGCATCTTTCAACAATAGCCATGTCAGAATTATGGTATTGTCCCATGGAAAACTAATGTGAACCTTGTCCACTGGTGAAGTGGATGTGACACGAATGATTTTGGCTATAGATCATAATGACCATTCTCTTCTTCCCTCATGGTATAAGTGGATGCGACATGAATGATTTTGGCTATAGATCATAATGACCATCCTCTTCTTCCTTCAAGGCATTCGATATCAGTAACGGTGGGTATAACAGCCAATATAGGGGTGTAACGACTGTTACAACCCCTGTAATAGTTGAAAATTTTCTTTTACCTGAAAAATTCCGGAAAAAAAAAAACTCTAGAAAATTCATAATAATGTAAATATTCCTAATATGTATTCTTTTTTTTTTTGGTGTGTGTTGAACATCTTTATAGTATTGTAACGGTCCATTCTTTGGTGAGAGTGTTGTATCGGGCTATCTAATGAATTTGTGAACATGTTTACACATAACAATCAAGCATTAAAACTAGATATCAGAAACAAGTCATAAATATTACTTTTTCAATTTTTTGAAAAAAAATGGCCCTTCGAGCTTCTATTCGCTCAAATCACTTCAATTTATGGTTTTAATCTCAAAAACTATATTAAGGGTGGTCAAAATCTATTGTAAAATAATCTATGAGAGTTTCTGGAAAAAAAAAAAAAAACGGATTTAAACGAAAACAAGTGGTCGTTTTTCAACAGTTACAGGGGTAATGGTTATTATGCCTCGTAACGGCCTTCATAGCCACTGCGACAGTTGATACGGTCCAAAAAAACCCAACAGCCCTGTTTCATCCTGTATCGTGTAACAACCATGGTCGTTACTTATACGTATCAACCTTTACGGGCATATCATAACATATATGGAACACCTTGTCCTCCCTCCTTTTTTATCACATGCTCCACACGTGTGGGTCCACCTGAGTGGATGAGTAGTTTCTCATTGGCCCTACTCTAATGATTCACATGTTTGGCTCTCACCTCCCCATTTGGAATAGATCTAGGAGAGAATTCCTACATTGGAAAATGGCATCGGCAAAACAACAGTTCATTGGGCAGGCTTTTGGACAGGTAAATCGTAACCATTGGTTTTTAGTTTCCTTCTTTAAGAAGTTAAGAGTATCTTAATGGGGATCCTCTAGGGCTGTAAAACCTAAATCCTAGTTTCTAAAATTTCTATATGTAAGAACACCATGTGGTGGGCCTTGCTGATCAACGATCTAGATTGTCCTTCAGTTGTTCTATGTGATTGAAGTAAACCGGTGGGCCCCACTTCAGGTGATCTGTTGCGCAGCCTATCTACACAGCAGTGCGTATTAGGGGTGGAGTGTTATAGCCTTACGCAGGGCTACTTGAGCTGAACTAAGACACAGTGATGTGGAGCGTGGGAGAGAGAGTTGTGATGGGTTTCAAACTCTCTCCACAAACTCTATATAAGAGATTGTTGGGTTCCCGATCCGACACCGCGATAGAAGACGAATTCCCATCTGATATTTTGTACAAGGGTGTGAAGGAAAGGAAGACTGCAACATTGATATTCTAATATTATACATGGCGTCTCAGTTAGGTAAGCCATCCGAACCCTTGATCCCCATGTCCTATGCACAGATAGATCCGTGGGCCTATTCCGCATATATGTTAAGTCCCACAGTTGGTATCAGAGTTTACGACCCGTATCTTGGTCCGTACCGTTCCATAGACTTCCGCGGTCTTACCGGTCGAATTTCGGCAACCTTCGACCCTTAACCGATATCGACGCGCGACCCTGACTTATATGCCGACAACCCTAGTCAACTCAACCCGAGACCAATACCATAGCGACCACGCCGTCGTTGCGGTTCCGATGCCGTGACTCGCGCACCGAGGCGATACCCTGGTCAAGAGATGTGGGCCAACGTTCGGTGCAAGAAAATGCCACGCGTTGTGAAACCCAAGGAAATCTCTACGATGTGTCACATCAATCACATCAACCCATCAATCAATCAATCCATTAAGCCATCACATGTCAAGTACACATCACTTTCATCCCTTTTCCCAAGCAACCACAAAAGTCTCCCAAACCCATACCTCTCTTACACAAAAAGCCACAAAAGTCAAGTTTTTCTTACACAACCATCACTCACCACATCCATCCATCACTCTCTCTCTCCCTTTACAACTCTCTCTCTTTCTCTCTTTCTCATTTCAAAATCTCCAAGCAAAAGAGCTCTACGTATGGAGTTTTCCAAACTCTCCTAAGCTCCAAGTGGCCCACCTTCCTACCCCATCATCTCCCATCTCAACCCTCCATTCTTCATCTCATCCATTGAAGTTGAAGCTAAGGTGTCAAGGAACTCCTAGGAGCAAGAAGATCGGATGGTGGGTGCCTCTATAGGGTAGTTTCTTTCTTGTTTTATGATGGGCCAAGTGAGACCCACTGATCAATGGTGTGGATCTCACTTGGGACCCTAGGATAAGGCCGATGGCCCACTTGGATCATCATGATCATTCCATGATGGGGCCATTCTCCATGGACCCCATCATGATGTTTATTTCATTTAGAAAGGTCATCTAAACCATCTATATTGGTGGGGAAAGGATCCTCACCGTTGATTTTAAGTTTTGATGGTCCCTTATGCTAAATGACCCACTTGTTGTATGATTTATTGAAAGGGAGGGCCCATAGTGTTGGGGTCCCTCCATCACACGCGTGTCCCACCTTCCATCTCTCTCTTTCTCTCCATCTCTCTTTTATTCCATTATTTAGTTATTTATTTTATTTTATTTTATTTTAATTGTGATAGGGTTGTGTGGCCCACTTGAATGGACCCCACCTTGAGGTATTGTGTCCAAGAGTCCTTCAAGTGGGGCCCGCCTTAAATGTTGTAATTACATCATCCAACTGTGGTGGGCCCACCTAATCAATGCCTTTTCTTTTTTTTCTTTTTTTTTAAGGGCCTACTCGTCCAGCGTCTAGGACGCTGGACGTTCCTGTGTTATAAAAAAAGAAGAGAAAAAGGGGCTTTTGGGGTAAGCCCCCTGCATAGGCCCTACCCTGATGAATGTATTCAATCCACGTCACCTATTCCGTTTTCAAGGCCATTTTAGGCGTTGAGCCAAATAATGAGGTCAATCCGATGATCAGGCGGGCCATACTTTTCGAAACGGTAGCTTTCACCGTTTATATAACATTTTAAATTTTTCTTCAGGCCAAAAATATGCAACATTGGACTCATTGGACTTGTTATAGCCTATAGAAACTAATGGACGGGGTGGATCTGCTAGATGTGGGCCCCAAACATGAAAAACCCCAAAATAAGGGTTTTAATATATTTTTTTAAAATATTGAAAGAGGCAGAGCCTCTGACGTGTAGGCAACAGCACGCTGCCTTGTGCAGCGTCCGGGCAGTGGCGAGCGACCGACCCACGGCCTCTAGCCGTGGGCCCCACCTGATGATTTTTATGCGATCCAATCCGTCCATGAGGTGGGTCCCCTCCTCAGGTGGGCCCCCTCCAAGTTTCAACCATTTTCAAAGCTTAGGTGGCCCACAACGCAGGAAACAGTGGAGATCTTGTGGCTGCCCTCGAAGTACTTTTTGGGCCAACGGGAGTTTCGGATCAAAGTGAAATTTGTTTTTCCTATTTATCAGGGTCCGTGTGACCCTATGAACCGTTTGGATGTAAAATAAACATTATGGTGGGCCCCACATGGGACCCACAGTGATGTATGTGTGACGGTGGCACCCACCATCACGGCTGTGTTATGTTTTCACCGTTTGTGGATGGTGAAACCCACTGTGATGCGTGGGTACCCTCCCCACTGTCCATCTCTTTTGGGACCCACCTTGTTCGTGTGATGAATCCAAACCGTCCATCCACTTGGTAAGATCATCTTAGGCATGAGTGTAGATTGGGTGGGCCACCTACCTATGGGTTATGCCCATTTGATTTATTTAAGGCCTATGGGTTAGGCCCATTTGATTTGAAAAAGGCCTATGGATTTAAGCTCATTTAATTTATATAAAGGCCTATGGGTTTAGGCCCATCCGGTTTATACAAGGCCTACGGGTTTAGGCCCATAGAACTCATATAATGCCTATGGGTTGAGGTCCATTTGATGTACATGTGGGGGGCCCAATTGGTGTAGCCCATTTGATACATTTTAGACTCATGAGACTAAGCTCATTTGATGCAATCCAAGGCCCACGGGTTTTGACCCATTACAATGCACATAAGACCCATTGGTGTGGCCCATTTATGTGGCCCATCTGATGAATAAAAGGCCCATAGGATATAGCCCATTTGATATATATATGTAAAGCCCAATGGGATGAACCTAAAGTCCATTGCAATGTGTAATCCCAATACCGATTATGTAGCGATGTTTAAGAAGATCGTGCCTGGGGAACAATGTTAGTTTGACGTCCACATCACGAGTGTAATGTTGGTTGGATGTCCACATTACGACTCTCCTTAGGGCCCATTGCTAAGCCGTACTTATTATGTATAGGCCGTCCAGGCCCATCTGCATTGTAAGGATGGTTCATCACTCATTTACATGTTTAGTATAGTTTTATGACTCATGATCATACGCATCATATGTATGCTTGATATGGGGATTGACTGATCATAGCATATGCCTTCGGGCAGGTTGTTTATGGGCTCCTGGTTAGGTAGTGTTGCCCTACGTGAGCGCACGATATGCGCAGGATTTGTTGCATGACTGGATAGTGTGAATCATGCATTTCGCATTTGTGTGGCATGAGTATTGTACGCCCTAGCGACATCAGGGCCGTAGCCTCCACAGACGCATCGTGGTTGGCAGGATTGGATACCAAAAATCTTGTTCTATATGGGGTGCTATTGATATCCCTGGATGAAAGTCTCTAAACCCTTATGGTACCAAGAGGTTGCTCCAACGTCTAGACCGAGTGGATAGATGAGCGTTGAGTGCCGATTACCAGACGGTTACGCTCTCCACTGTGTCGTGGTCGGTTGGAAGGGGGTGCGGCCTTACCCGCCCGATAGTAGGGGGCA
This sequence comes from Magnolia kwangsiensis, assembly GCA_037074715.1. Taxonomy (NCBI): domain Eukaryota; kingdom Viridiplantae; phylum Streptophyta; class Magnoliopsida; order Magnoliales; family Magnoliaceae; genus Magnolia; species Magnolia kwangsiensis. The sequence continues at coordinate 66,380,494 of CM073582.1, read as the reverse complement.
ATACTAGGCTGAGTTTGACCAGCTCGAGGAATGGGTCCGCTATCGACGAGTCGCGCCCGATATTGGCAGACGGATAGTGAGGTCTCTTCCACTTACCTTATTGCGCGCGATGTGGCGGCAATCTGGTTAGAGTGTACTAGACCCCAGTGATATCCCATATTTGAGCTGTATTGATGTGTGGATATAGATGAGGATCTTTATGCTTGAGTTGCATTGCACAGCGCATGGCCTTGAGATGGCCGATACCATTCATGTCTTGCATCGCATAAGCCTTGGTACGGCCCATGATATTATGGATCCATCTGCATATTCCGCATTACTCCGACATTGCATGTTCATATTACTACCTTGCGCACACACTTTCACCACCCTCTAAGCTTTCTGTAAGCTTATGCACGACCGTTGCGTGCAGGTGACGTTGAATCGCAGCAGCGTTGAGGCAGGAGCACGTTGCAGATCGTCTTAGAGTTTTTGTTCTTTACCATTGTATTTCCCTTTATGCTCATTGTACTTGTAAAGTTTTTGATCATAGTGGAAATGTAATGGAGTTCTTGGTTATTGTTTGTGGGTTATGCCATTAGTTATGCTTAGTACGAATCAAACTAACATTGAAAATCCTCCTCGTAGCATCCCAGCATCGGAACCTGGCGAATGGGAGCTAGGAGCCGAGAATGGAGTTCTACGGAGGCTGTCGGCGCCGGATTCGGTAATTGAAAATTTTGTGAGCCCGGTTTCCGAGTTCGGGGCGTGACACAGAGCCACTGTGCAAAGGCATGGATGATCAGATTTAGATCCATCCATTATAGATTCAAATTCAAAATCAGAGTTTCGAAACTCCCAAGTCAGGCAAATTGGGATTTCGAATTTTGTATATAATTAGGGATTTTAATTCCTAAATCCAGCAATTAGGGATTGTTCGTAACCTAAATCCAGTAATTAGGGATTATTCGAACCCTAAATCCAGTTAATTCAGGGGTTTTCGAATCCCTAAATTCAGAAATCCAGACATCCAATTAGGGATTTAGATTCAAATCCCCAAATCCAGACATGCGGTTAGGGATTTGAATCCCTAACTGCATGTCTAGAATTGGATGTGTTCGAACAAGTTACATATGTTCCAACATGCTATGAAATTTGGAGTTAGACTCTACCAGTGTGTTTAGCTGTGAGGAATCCTAGGTGGGGATATGAAAAAAAAAAGAAAAAGATTATCTAATGATTATTTTCATCAATACTAATGAAGAGAGAGAGAGAGATTTCATTTTTAAGGATCTGTTTAGATAGCAAGTGGATCCTAAAATTCAGAAGACAAAGGTCACCTCACTTCTTGTGCGAGAGAAGCCCGACATGGAAATGGGTAATCATTACTTTGTGGAAACCATCAATCCAAAGTCCAAACAGCCACTGTTGTCTTGCCAAGGGAATCCGTTTTCATTTCCCCTTGTATTCCATGTTTCCAAACATGCCTAAAGAGAAAAGGCGAAGATGAGGAATCGACACCCTACAAAATATAACTAAGCAAACTCCAAAAGAACCAAAAGATTCGAAAGAGCAGCCAAAAAGCTACTTAAGTATTGATGCCCAAGCCATCATATCAAATTTGGCTTTCCTAACTCAACAAGGACGCAATGACAACTACAGAAGCATCTATAATTGCGCTCAGCGCAAATCGACCAAAAGCCTATGATGTGCGAAAATCTCCCTTCAGGACTAGCACCGCCCTCGTGTCATGCCAAGAAGAACGGACCAATCGAGGATGGCATCACCCAGAAACACAAAGGGATTTATATATATAAAAAAATCTTCCCTAAACAGCTCTAGCAAAGATGAAGTGCATAAATAAGCTGTCCACTGATTTAGCATCCTGAAGGCACGTTGGGCACAGTTTTTACCATCAACTCTTTTGAAGATTACCAGTTGTTAGCACTGTTCAAAGATCACCAATTTTATTGATAATATTGGGTGATATTAACTATAACGCACTTCAAGTATAAGAATACTTGGGGAAAATAATTTTTGCAGGTTATCGTCAATATTAATGATAATATCTCTGGTATCGTATAGTTGATAATACAAGATATCAGTAACAACCTTTGAAACAAATATAATGTATCAACAATGCATGTGATCATAAAATATCAACGATTCCATCATTAATACATGTAAAATTTGGAAAAAAAAAAAAATCTTTTCAAATTTTTTTGAGGATCCATTCCTAGGGGTGTTGAAACTTCAAAGCATTGTTCCAAGTATCAGTTTGTACATATATCAATGACTAGGGATACAAAAACATGTGTTGATATTGCCGATAGTATCATCACCATCTAGGAAAACATCACTTACTGAGGGAAACGTTGTGAAAAAGTGGAATTTTTTAGTGTTAACTTCAGGAGATGTTAAAAGACCATGTGCACACATTTAGTGTTCACTTCGGGAGATGTTAAAAGACTATGACAGTCTGAGCAGGAGATAAAATTGTTGGGAAAAAATAGTACAAGTCCAGAGACTCAGCTATGGAATGGACCAACTCTACTAACACTGTCCGGGCTCCCGAGGTAACAAGCCTGACCGAGGCACGCATACCCAAAGCCTAAAAGAGAGACTTAGCTCGGATTGCAAGGAACCAATCCAGACTGAGGCTTACAAAGTCCTGAGCTATAAGGCAAAGAATCTTTGAGATGCACGAAGTTGGCTCGACAAACGAGGCAGCAGCATCCAAATAGGCTAAGGCCCAATGCTCAGAAGCCACACGACAAGCCATAAAACTGACATATCCTTGGGTTGGTTACAGAGTCGGCTATCAGATTAGGAAAGTGCACTAATTATGGATCGGTCTCATCTCATCCGACAGAGGGAAAGTAGTTCAACCTTCTATAGCCAGCCGAGACTCGTTTATCAACAAAGTTGGCCAAGCCCGATTCAATCGGTAAAATCTACTGAGAAAGGAAGAAACGATGTAAAGTGAAACACCTTCTCAAAAATCCAGGAAAAAGATCTCCGATACTGAGAATCTCAAGATCAACTAGAATCCAAAATTGGATTGACATTGAATCTCCAAGATATCAGGAAAAGAATCCTAGCACAATGGGATCCTCCCCTTCCTATAAATATAAGAGACTTCAAGGGTGAAAGGTACGCAGAAACTCTCTTAAACCCTTCAATACGATCCTAGTCCTGACTTTAGCATCGGAGGGCCCCTGGCTAGGGTCTCCATTATCTTCTTCCTATACAGGTAAAGGATCCAAGGAGGGCATACCAATTTTTTTGCATCAACAGTTTGGCGCCGTTTGTAAGAAGTGATACGAAAAGTTATTCTCTCCAAGTATTGAGTAATCTCCAATGGTAAGAACAAGGAAAGCTGTCCAGAACGAGCCCGATGAGGTCCCTGTCACTGGACCACCAGCGACAGAAGGCCCGCCGGGTACGAATGGAGCCCAAGGGGCCCAGAACCAACCCGATAATCGACAAGGTTCTGCGGCTCGTCCGGTAACCTTCGTTTCGACCAGGCACACTCAACGGAATCAAGGAAATGGACGATTAGATAAGGAGGTCCAAGAACTCAGAACCGACATGATTTACATGAAGGAAATGTTGGAATAGATCTATCGCCAACAGGTTCAGCTGCCCCAACAGGACGATGGTCGGGCAAACGCCCCACGACAATTCGTCGATCCTTAGCCCGTCACTCCACGATCTGTCCCTCAACAAAACTAATGTCAAGGTCCGGCTGAGCCTGCACCCTCTCATATCTCCGTGACCGCCTCACTGCCTGCCACTGATCTTCACATGAAATAGATCGGAGAAGGCGTAGCAAGCCTCCGGTCGAGGGTACGGCTGACAGCGACAAACCCTGGAAAGCTGACCTCCAGGACCTACGAAAGGAAGTACAGGAGGGTATCGCAGATAGGAAGCAAAACCACAATATAAATCAAACAAGGCCCGAGGCGAAGACATCCTCGTTCAAGAAGAGATTATGCAAGTTCAGCTATCAGAACGATTCCGCCTTCCTCAAACCACGGCCTTCACCGACAAAACTGATCCAACTAAACACATCGAGTCCTTTCGAACTTATATGGAATTGCACGATGCCTCGAACGCCGTGATGTTCCGGGCCTTCTCCCTCACTTTGGCCGACGTAGCTCGACTTTGGTTCAAATAGTTAAAGCTAAAGTCCATTAGCTCGTTTACTGAGCTCAGCGACGCTTTCCTCGCCAATTTCATTGGTGGAAAGAATAAGTTGAAGCCATCTACGCACTTGAACAATATAATTCAAAAGGAGAGAAAGCTACTTAAGGATTATATCAAGCACTTTAACTTCGAGCCATTCCAAGTCCGAAAACATTCGGACAAGACAACCCTCAACTCTATCATGCAAGGTGTCAAAGATAGGCCGTTTCTTGCATCCTTGGACAAGAACCCGCCTACTACTCTGGCTAAGTTCATGACTCGATCGGATAAATATGAGGACGCTGAAGAAACCCGAATCTTGCGCAAGGCCGCTCAAAACGCAAAAACCCCGGCCAAAGAGTCAATAAAAAAGGAAGTTGACTCGGATAGAGGTAAGAAGCGTAAGGATTATCCATCCCGCGACGAACATAGGTCAGGTAAGAGGCTTGACCACAAATTCTCAACGTACACTCCGCTTAATAAGCCATAGGAGCAAGTATTGATGGAAATCAAGGGCGAAGGATTCGTCAACTGGCCAGATAGACTCCGGAGCAATCTGAACCGATGGAATAAGAGTAAGCATTACCATTATCATTGCGATCATGGGCATAACACAAATGATTGTTATAACCTGAAACACGAAATCGAGAGGCTCATCCAAGAAGGTCATCTTAGAAAAGCATATCAACCAAAGAAGCGGGATGACAGAAGAACGCCCAGGTGACAATCGACCTATGAAAGAAATTCGAACCATTGTCGGTGGTCCCCGAGGCGGAGGCGACTCGAAAAATGCTCAGAAAAATCATGCAAGGAGCATCAGTTGGCCTGAGTCCGAGATCCTGATTTTAGCTCGGCCTTCAAAAGAGAGGAAGACGAAAAAGTACTACGTGTCGTTTACTGATGAAGAAGCTCGGGGCATTCATCACCCACATGATGATGCCTTAATCGTCACCCTCACTATAGTAAACCGCAAAGTGTTCCATATTCTCATCGATACAGGATCGTCTGCAGATATATTGTTCGTTCAAGCATTCGATAAAATAGGAATCGAACGATCGGCATTACGGCCAGTCTGAACCTCATTGATCGAATTCTCGGGTGGACAAATCCTTCCTGAATGAGTCATCTCACTGCTACTCACTACCAGAAAATCCCCGCATCAGGCAACAGTTATGGTCGACTTTCTAATAGTCTTTCAACTATCAGTCTACAAGGCCATCCTCGGTCGACCCTCCCTATGCCTCCTTCGGGCTATTGTATCAACATACCATCTCTCCATGAAATTCCCGACCGAGTCCAGAGTAGGATTCGTCAAAGGTGATCAACAGGATGCAAGGCACTGCTATACAACGATCGTCAAAGCTCTAATCGAGATAACCACGATCGAATCACAGGACCCTCGAGCCGAGACTCATGATCAAGGTCAACCAGTAGAGGACCTCATTCCAATACCTTTGGTCAAGACAGACAAGTCCAAAACTGTTTGGATTGGCATGGCTCTGCAATCGCCCTTGAAAGATAAGCTGGTATCTCTACTCCGACGGTACGCCGACATATTTACGTGGAGCCATGAAGACATGCCAGGGATCAATCTCTCAGTAATGACTCATCACCTCAATATCGACCCGACCAACCAACCGATCCAACAGAAGCGACGACCACTCAGCCCTGAAAGGTACGCCATCATCGAAGAAGAGGTCAGCAAACTCCTCAAGGTTAAATTCATCGAAGAGATATACCATCCAAAATTGGTAGCTAATGTCGTACTTGTTAAAAAAACCAACGGAAAATAGCGAGTCTGTATCGATTATACTGACTTAAACAAAGCCTGCCCAAAGGATAACTTTCCTCTTCCGATGATCAATCAGTTGGTGGATAGCACGACAGGACATGAACTTCTTAGTTTTATGGATACTTATTCTGGGTACAATCAAATTGTAATGCATTAATTGGATAAATCTAAGACTACCTTTGTCATTGATAACGGTCTTTACTGTTACCGTGTGATACCATTTGGCCCAAAAAATGCAGGAGCAACCTACCAGCTATTAGTGAACAAAATGTTTGCTCGGCAAATTGGCCGAACCATGGAAATGTACATCGACGATATGCTCATCAAAAGTATTCGGGCGGCCGATCATATTGCCGACTTAGAAGAAATGTTCCTTATCCTTCACAACTATTAGATGAAGTTGAACCCGAGCAAATGTGTCTTTAGAGTAAGGTCGAGTAAATTTCTCAGATTCTTTGTCAGCCAGCGAGGGATCGAGGTAAATCCGAAGAAGATCAAGCCGTTGCTTGACATGGAATCCCCGAGAACGATTAAAGATATACAGAGACTGACTGGATGGGTAGCCGCACTCAACCGCTTCCTTTCCCGAGCTACTAATAAATGTCTTCCATTCTTCAAACAATTGAAAGGACAGCATATGGTAGATTGGACGGAAGAGTGCGAAGCAACATTCCAGCGCTTGAATTCATATCTCGGATCTCCACCTCTCCTATCAAATCCTGAGCCTGGGGAAGCCTTGCTGTTGTATCTGGCGATCTCCGACGCAGCCATAAGCTCAACCTTGATACATAAGGATGATGGGAAGCAATTACCAGTTTATTATGTTAGCAAAGCACTGCTCCCAGCAGAAATCCGATATCCATCTCTGGAGAAAGTGGCCTTAGTATTAGTTGTCTTCATGACGAATACGGCCATACTTTCAAGCGCACTCCATCATCGTCGTAACTGACCTCTCACTGCATCAGATTCTCTAGAAACCAGAAGCTTTCGGCCGCCTAACGGAGTGGGCAATTGAGCTTAGTGAATTTGATATTCAATACAAGCCGAGAGTAGTAATTAAAGGACAGGCTGTAGCCGACTTCATAGCTAAAGTTATCCCACAAACCGATCAACCTACCAAGCTTATAAATGAGTCAGCCAATCAGCCGATGATTGCAACTCCCGAGACATCGCCTGACACGCCCCACTGGTAGCTTTACATGGATGGCTCATCCAACTTTAAGGCAAGCGGGATAGGAGTCGTCTTGGAAACTCCCGATCAAACTTACATGCAATATGCCTTAACACTTGGATTTCAAGACTCAAACAATACAGCAGAATATGAAGCCTTATTGCTTGGTCTTCGACTAGCAGCCAGTCTGAGTGTTACTGACTCGCAGTTGGTCGTCAATTAGGTTCTAGCATGAATCAAACACGTAAAGAGCAGCTGAAAGCTTACATAAAGAAAGTCAAAGAGTTGATCGACGGTTTCAACGATGTACTGTCATTCGGATCCCCCGAACACAAAACACTAAAGCCAACCTATTGGCAAAACTTGCTTCTGCCGATAAGGACGATATACCCAGATTCGTTTCAATTGAGTGCGTCGCTAAGCCAAGCATCGATGACCCAACTAGCTCGACCGTACACTCGATCAATTTAGAACCTACTTGGCTTGACCCGATCGTCCAATATCTCTATAATGGAAAGTTGCCTGAGGATCGCGCCGAGGCCCGATGGTTGAAAATTTGAGCCTCTCGTTACACCATACTTAACGGTGTACTATATAAGAAAGGATTTTTTGCTCCTCTACATAAGACACGATGAGGCTAATTATGTACTGCGGCAAATTCATGAAGAGATTTGCAGAAATCACTCGGGAGGACGATCGCTTGCGCACAAGGTCTTGCGGCGATATTACTGGTTGACCATTCAGCACGATGCTCGTAAGCTCGTCCAGAGTTGCGACAAATGCTAACGATTCACGGTCATTCCAAGATAACCACTCGAGGAATTGACCCTTATGACCGATCCTTGGCCCTTCACGTAGTGGGGGATAGACATCATCGGACCGTTCCCTTTGGGAAAAGGCCAGACCAAGTTTGCCGTTGTCGCCATGAATTACTTCATTAAGTGGGTCGAAGCCGAACCATTGGCCAGGATAACTGAACAAAAGATCATAGATTTTGTTTGGAAAAATATCATCTGTCGTTTTGGGATACCTCGGGTCATTGTTACTGACAACGGGAAGCAGTTCGACAATAATCAATACCGAGGGATGTGCGATAATCTCGGAATAAGGAATGTCTACTCGTCTCCTCATCATCCTCAGACGAATGGACAGGTCAAGGCAGTCAACAAAATCATCAAACAGCATCTCCGAACCAAACTCAACCGATCTAAAGGAGCGTGAGCTGAAGAACTTCCTAAAATACTATGGGCTCACCGAACTAGCACTCGAACGGCCACGGGAGAGACTCCTTTCTCCCTGGTGTATGGATCAGAAACCGTTACTCCGATTGAGATTGGAATGCCTTCTGCTTGAGTCAGTTCGTTTAACGAACGAGATAATTAAGAATAGTTGGCTCTCGGACTCGACCTCTTGGAAGAAAAAAGGGAGTTGGCTCGGCTACGAATGACAACGATTCCGCGTTGGGGACATGGTCCTTCGAAAAATGTTCCTGAACACAAAGGAAATTGGTGCGGGCACACTGGGACCCAATTGGTAAGAATCCTATGTTGTCTCGAGCACCATCCGACCTGGAACATATCAGTTAGAAGATCTAACTGGGCAATTACTCTCTCATCCATGTAATGTCAAGCATCTAAAAATCTACTATCCCTAGGTCGGCTGTTGAGCGATTGGTTAAATTCTATTATCAAATGAACAAAGAATGGAAAGCATGTAAACTGAGTTAAATGAATGTAAAAATCAAATATATTCATTCATCAGTATGAGTTTTACATCGGATTACATTAGTTCCTACTTTGGTAACATTGACAAAGTGACAAGGAAAAATGCAGAAAAGACTCGGCCGAGATAAGCGATGTCCTCCCCCCCCCCCCCCCCCCCCCCCCTTCGGGGGAAGGATGGCTTCATCAGGTCCATGCACTTGGCATACCCATCCTGATATAAGCGGTCCCGCTCATCCGAGTACTCACGGGATTCAAGATAGGCCTCTACAGCCTGGACCTTGGCATGGGCAAGGGCAGCCTTAGTCCCGGTCCTGAGCCAAGCCAACTTCTCTTCAGAGGAGACATATGCCTGGTGATTCCGTCGGCTCTCCTCCTGGGAGTTTTTCAATTACGAGGCCAAACAAGCACTCTCAGTGGTGGCCCCCTCAAGGGCCTGCCTAGCAACCCATAAGCCGTCAATCATTATGTTGAGCCGAGTTACAGCAACAGCCAGTTGTGTTTCCGCCTCCTCAGCCCATTTCAGAGCATCAGCCAGATCCGAGCAAGCCTTGAGCGCACAAGCAGCAAACTGCAAAAGGAAAATAAAAGGTCAGCCAAGCATAAGGAAACCGACGAAGCAAACGCAAAGTTCAGCTCTTACCTCGAGAAGTGTCTTCACCATATGAGAGAGAGTTGGCCTCGGGGGAGCTTCGAAGAGAGCAGCGAAGTCCTTTTCACTCCAAGGGAGCATGTCCTTAATGGCTTGTTAGAAGATCGACGTCTCCTTTTGAGTTGTCTCCCCTCCTGAGGGCTCCTCCCTTCTCTGCTCCTCCCTCTGTTCCGAAGCTAGCTCTGCAACAGGTCCTGACTCAACGACCCCTCAGAACTCAGGGGTCACCGCATCCGCCGCTCCCACAGCTTCCTCCGAGTCAAGAACAATCATGGTCGGGATAGCCAGGGTAGCTTGCCCTTGGTCTTCGAAACTGTCTTCGGCCTCTTCGGAGGCCAAGGCTCTGACCTTGGAGGGGCCTTCATTTTGGAAGGCAGATGGATGAAGGGACGAACCTCAGCCATCTCTGTATCAACCACAAAACGAGTCAAACAAGAATCAAAGGGAATAAAAAAGGGCAGCCAGAGAGTACCTGTTAAGGCCGAGTCCAAACCTGATTCAAAAAGACGATCCGGCTGGAGAAGCCTTTTCCAAGACCTTCGCTCCGGACTCAGCGCCTTCAGATCTTTGATCCGAGCTAGAGCGCGCCAACTCCAAGACTAGGCCTTCGCTCGGGAATATATGTGAAACATACACAGTCAAATTCAAAGACTTAGAGTTAAGGGGAGGTAGAGAAAAGCGCCCATGCTGAGTCACCTGCTTGGGAGAAAACCCAAGGAACGTGACAGTCGATGGGCCCAGGTTCGACAGTCTCCCAGCGACCACAAGCAAAGAACCACCTATCTCTCTAATGCTTATTAGTAGGAGGGTTGATTATCAACGATGCGCCCTTATTTCGCCAAGCACACAGAAAATACCAGCTGGGCTGTTGCGAGTTGGGCCGTACTTGGTACAGATAGAGAAACTCATCAACGGTTAGTGAGGGCTGCTCCATCTCAATCCACAACACTGCGCATCCGAACAAGTCCCTCCACCCGTTCGGAACTATCTGCCCAGGTGCTATTTGAAGTCCAGAAAGCAAATCCCGAGCTATCCCCTGAAGAGGCAGACGCAAGCTACACTGCAAAGCAACTTGAAAAATTGTAACCATCCCGGCTAGAGGACAATCGGGAAGTTCATTCGGAGGAGGGAGGCGAAGAATGACAGAGTGCGGAACATGGTACCCGGCCCTGATTTTGTCCAATTCTGCCTCGGTTATCCTCAGCCTCCTCTCCCTCGGCTGCCAATTCAGCAGTACTTGCCGATTTCCGAGCAGCGGCTGACTCACTAACTCCTTCGACCGTCTCACCATCTTCCTCCGCTTCCTCCTCTGGAGGATTGGGCCTGCCAAGGGCAGTCACCAACAAAACCCCTTTACGAGATGAACCCGTTGGAACTGGGCACTCCACTAAAGATCCCGACATCCTTTCGAAGTGCTGGAAAGTAACATTAGCATCTACAGTCATCTCCACCAACAGCGAAGGTGATTCTGAAACGTCTCAAAAACGTCTCGCTTCACCTTCATCACCGGAAGCTCCCTCCCAAGGGCTTAAGGGTCCTTGCATTGCCACTACTATTGAAAGCAAAAGGGAGGGAGAGAGTTAAAAACTCACTGGAGGCAACAGGAGTGGCTGAAGAAAAGACGGATTGTGCGAGCAGGAGTCGAAAACAGAAGGGCGAAAATGGAAGAAAACAGTGGAAAACGCGTGCGTGAAAATGGGAGCCCAGCATCCCGCTCTCCCTTTTATAGCCTTGCCACGTAGCAAGTGCATTTAAGGAGTTAAGTCGACACCTACTTCGACTCCCCCGCCTGACATGTGGCACGCTTCGGGCGACGCGAGCACCTTTTTCGCCACATGTCTAGCTCTCATAAGGCGAAAAGATATATTAGCGGCTTCCCGCTCGTGCAGCCTCGATTGACGAACCGAAGCATGTTCTGGACAATATAGACGTCTACAAGCAATAAATGCTCCATCATAAAGTCAATTCCAGCTCAAGTCGACTCAACAACTCTTTACTCTTTAGCGTCAACAAAGTTGATGCAATGAGTAGGGGGCTTACTATTGGAGAAAAATAGTATAAGTCCAGAGACTCGGCTATGGAATGGACCAACTCTACTGACACTGCCCGAGCTCCCGAGGTAACAAGGCTAATCGAAGCACGCATACCCAAATCCTAAAGAAGAGACTTAGTTCGGATTGTAAGGAACCAATCCAAACTGAGGCTTACAAAGTCCTGAGCCATAAGGCAAAAAATCTTTGAGATGCACGAAGTTGCCCGACAAACGAGCCAGCAGCATCCAAATAGGCCGACTAAGGGCCAATGCTCAGAAGCCACATGACCGGCCATAAAATCGACCTATCCTTAGGTCGGTTACAGAGTTGGCTATCGGATTAGGAAGGCGCACTAATTATGGATCGGTCTCATCTCATCCGATAAAGGGCAAGTAACTCAACCTTCTATAGCCAGCCGAGACTCGCTTATCAACAGAGTCGGCCAGGCCCGATTCAATCGGTAAAATCTACCGGGAAAGGAAGAAACAGTGTAAAGTGAAACACCTTCTCGAAAATTCAGGAAAAAGATCTCCAATCCCGAGGATCTCGGGATCAGCTTGAATCCAAAATTGGATCGACATTGAATCTCCAAGATATCAAGAAAAGAATCCTGGCACGATGGGATCCTCCCCTTCCTATAAATATAAGAGACTTCAAGGGTGAAAGGTACGCAGAAACTCTCTTAAACCCTTCAATACGATCCTAGCCCTGACTTTGGCATCGGAGGGTCCCTGGCTCTAACCAGGGTCTCCATTGTCTTCTTCCTGTGCAGTTAAAGGATCTAAGGAGGGCATACCAATTTTTTGCATCAATAAAAATAAAATAAAATAAAATGTTGGAAGCAAACTTGAGAAAACAATTGAAGCAAAAAGCGATCAATAACAATGATGAAGACTTATGATCAGCTACTTGAAGAATGCCACATTTCATTCTTACAGAAAGCTATTAGGATAACATGAGGGATTGCGAACTCAAATTTCCTTCATTAGGAAAGCCATAATTCCTTTTCCAATAGACAGTAAATAAAGAATAACAGACTCAAACAACATTGGAAACATGAATGGCAAGGGGCTAATGGTTTTTGGATATGTATCAGAGTGCAAACAGCCCTATGATTTGAGTGAGCTGTAATTGTACCACACTGCCCCTAGTCCCATGCATTAACCATGTACTTTGTATTCTTCGTGATAAAGATGAATTTAGTTTAATTGAATAACCATCCAAACCCTTGAACAGACAAAATAATACCCGTTTTGTTGCGTTATAGATTTTAGCGCGCACACCTGCATGCCAGTTTTGATGTGGACAAAATCATCCATATGCAAGGATGGTTCATGAGGAGCCTAAAATTCAAAAAAAATAAAAATAAAAATAGCACTATTAATGATAAAACAAGGGAAAAACATCTAGTATAGAACATTGTCGGGGCGAGGAAACATGCTCTTTTATGATCATTTCGAAAAAGAATAACTGCACGTACACCAGTTGTAGACTTGTTATATTTAAAATTTGGGAATCAGATTGGAGTCTGAAATCCATCATGTATCAAATCCAGGGGTTGATTAAGTTGGTAGGGTGTCATTTGACAATTTCACTTTCAAGCGGTGTGTGAAGTGTATGACCTATATTCTCGGCACATCTGTCACGTGGGCTAGAGTATACATGAATGTGTCCATCTTCATGGTGTTCTATTGGCAAGCAGATTATTGTATCGTTTTATCAGAGATGAGTATAGATGCCGTTTAGTCGTTAAAAATGAAATAGAGACAACCCTAACAACCAAAATGATAGCAACCAAGTCTGCATTTTAGCTGTCATCTAGTCGTAAATCCCTCTTTTTTGTGGCGGGGAAAACAAAATCATCATCATCAGCTAAGCTTCGTCCCAACTAAATGGGGTTGGCCACATGAATCCTGTTCCACGATACCACTTAATCAGGGACCATATTCTTAGTTAAACCATAGGTCATTAGTCTTTTCTTACTACCTCCTCCCACATCCTTTAGGGCCTTCCCTTGCCCTTTTAAAGCCTTCAACTTGATAGGGCTGGGTCTATCGCAACATGCTAGGTGATAATCCGGTGCGAAAATTCAACTTTTTGCTAATTTTTATTGGCATGATTGTCAGTGTTTCTTTTCACTATGGATGAAACATGTTGATGTGTCCTTATGGACTGGCATATGCCAGTCCATGAAACAAAGTGACGTATATCTTCAAAGTGCTAACCAAATAGGTCCATAAACTATGCAAAAAAAGACATTAACATGTTATTATTCTTTACGTACAGTAGTATATTATGAGGATCTTATATAAGAGGAAAACCTCAATATACAGAATTCATTGATAAAAAAGGAAAATCATGTTTTCACATTGCTTTACAAAAAAGAGCTGTTACTTCAAGCCCTATAAGTTGAATTCTATAAACCAATTCCCAGATGAATTTAGGTTGATTTGATTTTAGCTGATGCTGCTGAACTTCCTACAAAACTCCAACTTTATTAAGCAAGAATTGTTCACTCACCCATCTTTCATATCTGTCACATGGATGAAATCATGACTAAGCAAACATCCAACTTTATCAGGTAAATAAAGGCATACCAACACTTCACCTTACCATAAATGCACCTCCAAAATTCAAAGTTAATTCACAATGTCTTTATAATCATGTCTTTTCCATGATTAAAGTCCCCAGCTCAACGGTAGACACTGCATTTCAACATTGAGGTCTCACATTCAATCCCAGCTTACCTATAAAAATGGGGGTAAAATTCTTTTCATAAGAGAAAGGGGCACTTTTGTCTATGATAAGACACAAGGATATGATGATGATTGTCATTTGCATAAAAGTGAGGGGCACGTCAGTAGAAAGTTTATTTTTAAGGTTGTTAATGATAGCCTGTGTAAGAAAAACAAAATACTTAACACAGATAAATTATAGATCATATAGGTTGCACAATAGAAAATATGAGTAAAGCACCTTCAATATTGTCAGCTGCTCAACAAGGTCAGCTCTTGTAAAACCTTTCGCACTGTTTTCCCTGTCATTTGAAGAGGTGGCTGCAAATCAGCCAAGCATCAGCAGACATAAGATCATCAACTGAAGAAAATGAGATAAGAGAAGAACCAGAGGCTGAAACTAGGATCACTATTATTCCAAATCATAAGCCTCGTGTCTTCCTCTGACCCAAGATATTTTATCCACTGTCTAACCATCCACTGGATAACAGAAAATTGACCATGAGCACCTCTATAATAATTAATTGACATGATGACTGATCACCAAAACCAGTTTCATGTGATCATCGCATGGAAATTCGCTGAAATGCCATTGTAACACACATTTAGGACTTGGGAAATCTGGGCCATGTTTAAGGCAGCACGACCATTATCACCCAGGACGATAATCAGGTCAATCCCGCCATCAGGTGGGACACAAGTACAAGTTGAATCAGAACATCATGTGTTGTTTCCATATAGGGTGTTCGCCTGATGAGCAACAGACCTGATTTGTGTGACAGGTGATCTTCATGATGGAGCATACGTAACGGCTCGAATGTCCTACACACTCCTAAATAAGCATTGGATGAGGCTGCAAGCAACATTTCAGTTGCAGATGATGACTCCACATCTAACATTATTTAGCCTTGTTATATGCAAAACTATAGCAAAAAGTGGAAGTTGTTCAGTTTACACATAAAGAGATCAGGCTTTGATATTACAGATAGAATGCTATATAGAGTCAAAGACACACACTTGTGGTGAAGCATGATTCAGAGCGTTTTTTTATGACATCAAGACAGCTTTGCTATAGAAACACACATTTGTGAAGTGTCCTTACACATGGCAAACGTCTGTGCTGACTGGTACCATTGATCTCATTCGCCACAATATGGTTAGGTTATTGGCATAACCATTTTTCAACAATTTTGACCACCAAATTATTGTAAGTTTTTCCCCATTGAACATGTACAGTTGCTCTTTTTGGGTTAATTGTCCTCTTCAGGCCACTGTGCAGATGTCTAGCTAGAAGCCTAGAACAGTCAGGTATCATTGCTTTTTGGGTCCACAAAATCGATAGGCTGATCGCCATGCACAGGCACCATACATACATTGGACATATTCTGATGTACACTTTGCTAGAATTTCTCAATAATAAATATTAGTGAATGAAAATGTGAAAACCTTTCTTTCTAAAATAAAATTTCTTGAAAAAAGAATGGAAGGGGCAATGACAATTAACCACTTGCTCTAAAAGCTCGAAATGTTAGAGTACGGCGAATTAATCCTTTTATCTTATCACCCAGGCCCCACATCTCATGGGTTAGGACCTCGGCCGAACCCCCATTGTGGGCCCCAAATCACATGAGCCGCCCACCCCGAGTGTGTCCCCGCATCCCACAGGCTACTCACTTGAGCCCGGTGTGAAATGCGTAGTAATCACCCCCGGTGAGGAGTCTCGAACACAAGACCTCCCCCATGGGTTCCAAATTACATGGGTCACCCACCTCGAGTGTGTCCCCGCATCCCATGGGCTACTCCACTTGAGTTGAAAATGCCCCTGCATTAATCACCCCCGGTGAGGAGTCTCAAACACGAGACCTCCCGCTTTGATACAAATTTGATGCAAGACAATTAACCACTTACTCTAAAAGCTCGAACTGTTAGAGTATGACGAATTAATCCCTTTATCTCATAACCCAAGCCCTACATCTCATGGATTAGGACCTCGGCCGAACCCCCCTCGTGGGCCCCAAATCACATGGGCCGCCCACCCCGAGTGTGTACCCGCATCTCACGGGCTACCCCACTCGAGCCCGGTGTGAAATGAGCTCTGATACCATTTGATGCAGGACAATTAACTACTTGCTCTAAAAGCTCGAACTGTTAAATTATGGCCAATTAATCCATTTATCTCATAGCCCAGGCCCCACATCTCATGGGTTATGACCTCGGCCGAACCCCCCTCGTGGGCCCCAAATCACATGGGCCGCCTACCCTAAGTGTGTCCCTGCATCCCACAGGCTACCTCACTCGAGCCCGGTGTGAAATGCGCATTAATCACCTCCGATGAGGATTTTCGAACACGAGACCTCCCCCGTGCGCTCCAAATCACATGGGTCACCCACCCCGAATGTGTCCCCACATCTCACAGGCCACCCCACTCGAGCCTGGTGTGAAAATGCCCCTGCATTACCCATTGATTTAAGTATATTGAATGTTATAGAAAATGATGAACCTTGAGTAAAAGTAGCTTCCGTAGAATTCCATTCAACATGTTACCCGTAACAAGCCCAAGTGCTACCTTTGCAAGCCTTACATTCTGAAGTTAAAGAGAAGTACCATCAATTACATGGCCAACATCTTAGTTGGACTGAAAAAATCTCAATTGTGACTATGAAGGGGCACCTCAAGAAACCACTTTTGGGTTCACATATACCAAACGCAGAAAACATGACATGAAAAACAATTCATAAGTCTAACCCACATGAGTAATGCCAGGCACTGAATAAACTTCAAGTTATGAGGAGCACTTGTTGGGCTACTGATACAGACACTTACTTTGCAACTTGCAAGTCATATGCATTGGATAAGTATTGGTTCTAAATACATTAAAAAAAAATAAATGTGGTGCATTCTTATGCTCGTGTCCGTCAATCTTTCTCAATATTACTCATCAAAGAGAATGTTCAACAGATGCTAGCGTCGTTACTTTCAAGTACCTACTTTATTTCTCAAGTGCAAGGGACACAGTTTCATGGCTGCATTTCCAACCAGCACAGGCTGAGATGCACATGCTAGCATATAGAGAGATGATGGAGCATATGCATACAATTGGGATCAAGGTATTCAAAAGCTGTTATGGAACGGTCATAAGGGCCATTATGTAACGGTAACAGTGGGAAGCATTATGCGTTACAGGGCTTTAACGCACGTTCTGGGAAAAAATGGCCTGTAACGGCCATTACAGGGCGATACAGTTTATGCTTTTAGGTAAAATAAAAATTAAAAAAATGAATGTTACAAGTCCATAATGGCCGTTATAGCCTATATAGTAATGGTTACCGTAGTGGCCTTGAATACCTTGATTTGGGATGCAATTTATGTAAGAACGTTGAAGGAAAACAATACAATGGACAAGATCACAGTTAACAAATTTTACAAGGTGAGATGCTTTCAAAAAGCAGACTCACCTCACCTCATCCACAATAGCATATGGTGGCACATCCAGATTGAAAATCTCATAGAAACCAATTCGAAGGATCTAGAAGCAAGGAAACATGAGTAGTACAAAATATATTGTAAAATACATAAGTAATGCTGCAAAAAATCATAATATTTTTTGTATAGTGAATCTGTAACCAATATGAGTGAGTTAAACTGGTTAGTGTTATCAATTTTTTCCTCGGTTGTCGAGGTATAGTTCCACATTCTATAGTCTATCCAAATTAGAATAAGAGCCCAAATATGTATACAAACAATATACTTGTAAGAGAAGTGGCTCCATCCCTCTAAATGTGTTCTCATCATTATAAAGAGACAGTATCAGATGATCCAGGTAACGCCACCAACGAACAGCACCTCCAACAATATCAGTCACCTACAGTAGAGAATTCAAATCCTCGTTCGCTTAATGACTTGAAATCACATGACATGGTAACTTTTTAACATTATCTAAAGCAATAAGGGAATCAACAAATGAACTTTGAATGGAAAGATATCACATGGCATTCACTTAAAGCCTAAAATAGCATTTTTCTACTAATAATTTCACACTCAATTTTAATTTTGGTGGGTTAACAACATTTCTAGTAAGCCTTGTTGAACAGCCTTCTGAAGTATCAACAATGCAATTTTTATACATGTTCAAAAGATTGTTTCTGCCTATCATATCAGACCCGTGGGCAATACAAAACATTCAATACTTTGCTTGACATGTTCATCATGGTTTTTTGCTTTTTAGATATAAAGAAGTTCATAATTAACAAAAAGAGTTCTCATCAGAAAAGAGCCTACAACCAATTGCCTACCTAACATCGACCCTCCTTCACCCCAATCCTGGGGCGGAGTTGGGCAATTAGGACGCAATATTAACAAAGAATGAGCATTGCAGAACTAAGATGATAACATGGGTATGCAAAAAGACTATGAAGAATAGCATCAAGAATGAGGACACCAGAAGCAGACTAAGAGTGGCCACAATGAGAGATAGAATGAAACAACTAATTAAGATGGTCCACCCAAAAAGAAAAACTAGAGATAGACCCAATAAAGTGGAACCTTTGGCTAGGATTGAAGGGTGGGAAAGGAGGGGAAGACCTAAAGGATGCAATTCACACAAGTAAGATTAAGAATCAATATAAAGGCTTGTAGACTTACTGATGATAGTGCCTTAGAATCACATAGAAATGATTGGCGAAACATGACTCATAAAGCTAACCCCAACTCAGGCAGGGCTATGATGATGATGAGAGAGAGAGTGTGTTAATTAAAACTTATTTTGATGCATATATTGAAATCTTTTTTCCCCGACAAAACATAGAATCTGTTTTTTTTTTTTTCTCGAAGGGCATATGCCATTTCATCTCCAAGCGCCATGGTAAGCAGACTCAATCTTAGGTCATGCATTGGAAGAGTAGGTACATTGCGAACTCAACTTCCAAGCTTGGTATTAAAACATAGTATCTAATGCATGATATGATTTTATATATGACAAATGCATCAACAATACAAATCATTACATTTAAACTTTCTAAAATCTCATTTGGATGCCTTCCTTGGCAGCCGAAGTCAATCTAGTTACATCCTACCATCGACAATATAATTTCTTACAAGATGAACAACACAAAATGATGGATTTGTAGTGTCTACAGAGATATGAAGCCATGTAACACATGAATATGTGCACGAACATGTGGTCATAGCACATTGATGGAGGAGAAGAATGAGATGATAAAATAGAGGAGCCAAGATGAAAAAAGGAATGAGTAAGCTTCCATTTTGAAGATAAACACCCAAAGGAGTGCTGTTATATAGGATCGCAACAAATCTCAACTACAAAAGACAATCTTTTCTAAACAAAATTAATATTGAATTCCCCTAAACTCATCCTCCCCATGGGTCTTATATAGACCTCCCCACAAATCAACATTTACACCATATTACTTGCCAAGAATGCGTGCGCTTCGGAACCACATCCAATCACATCAAAATCACACAAAATAGTAGACAAATGACCTTAGAAACCTACAAAATGAACAGCTAACAACTTCGACAAGCAAACACCACTAGGGTTATTAAATAACCACCCTTACCAATGATAGTTGCTATGGGTGTAATCTTTCCATTCTTAGAGAAGAGAACCACTCTCATTCTAATTATTTTGATTAATTTACTTTCCTTGTATACTAGTTGATTTTATTTCCATGTAGAACATTGTATTCTTCTATTTAAACCTTATTTAGGGTAAGGAAATATATAGAAAACAATTGAAGAATTCTTCAAATCTCCTCGTGTTTACTCTATTATCATGGTATCAGAGCAGTTCATCCTCGCTCTTAATCATTCAGTCCATTTCCCTAAGCGGTCTCTAAGTCTCCACATTTCACTACCATCCTCGCCACTGCAATCACCGCAATCCCATCACAGCAACCAACCATTGTCATAAACACCTATTCCAGTCCCCAATCCCCAACCAAAACACATCTTCCCTTTACAAAACCCATCTTCATCGGCTCTACTGATTGGCAACAAACCTCTATGTGGTGCACAAATCTGCAAATTAAATCGGCACTGTCATCCCAACACCTTGTCATCCCGGCACCACCGCCATCGTCATCCGCCATAGCGTCTCCAAATCCAACAACCCAGTCGTATTCCGTCACTACCCAAACCCATCACTACCCTGACACGGTGTCCTCCACAAACCCTACCGGCACACACGCATGATTGTGGCACCCTCTCTAGTCACCTCAAACCCCATTCGACAAAACCCCATCCGCCCCTACCTCTCCATCAAGTCATGCTCAAAAATGCAAACCCATAATCATTGTTGCTGTTGTGATGCCAATGCAACCCAAACCCATTGTCGGCATCTCCATCGCTAAGATATTTTTGTAAGTATATGGAAATATACCACGGACCTCATCAACATAGGACAACTTTCTAATCACTGAAATATCAAGGCACCAATGGGATAAATGTTCAGTATGGTAAACAAAATGGGGATCTCATGGAGCAGCCTACTCTATTTTGTTGCCTTGTTGGTGGTCCTGTTTATCTAACGATGATGAGACTCGATATCGCTTACGTTATTCAAGTGGTTAGTCAGTTTGTTATAGTGCCCCGTACCCTGCATATGACTGTCGTCTTATGCATTATTAGATATTTGAGAGGTACCAATAATCAGTCATTATTCTTTTCCTCAATATCTCCTATTGAGCTTGTTACCTATGCCGATGTTGATTGGGTTGATTGCGCCCTTATCCAAAGATCTACTACGGGGAACTATTGTTTCATAGCACTTCACTTACATCTTGGAAATGGAAAAAGCTAGAAAAAAAGTCTCCAAATCCAGCATGGAGGTTGGGTACAAAGCTATGTCCGCTTTATCTGAGAGAAGTTCCATTCTAAGATTATTTATCTTCCACATGTGGCATCTCAAGATCAAATTGCAGATGTGTTGTCGAAGACTATGATAATCGCTAGACATTCTTTCTTAGTTTGCAAATTGTTGTTGGTTGATCACCCGCATCAATTTGAGAGGAGGTGACAGTTGTGATTTGTGCAATCTTTCCATTCTTAGAAAGAAGAATCAATCTCTCCCTCTAATTATTTTGATTGATTTACTTTCCTTGTATACTAGTTGATTTTATTTCCATATAGAGCATTGTATTCTTCTATTTAAACCTTATTTAGGATAGAACAATATACAAAAAAATATTGGAGAGTTCTCTAAATCCCCTCATGTTTACTCTATTATCAACCAAAGCATTCCTTGCCCATGCATGCGTAGGAAACATAATATTATTTATTCTCATGGAGCAGCCTACTCTATTTTGTTGCCTAGATGGTGGTCCTGTTTATCTAACGATGACGAGACTTGATTTCGCTTATGTTATTCAAGTGGTTAGTCAATTTGTTGTAGCGCCCCGTACCTTGCATATGACTGTCGTCTTATGCATTATTAGATATTTGAAAGGTACCAATAATCAATCATTATTCTTTTCCTCGATATCTCCTATTGAGCTTGTTACCTATGCCGATGTTGATTGGGTTGATTGCGCCCTTATCCAAAAATCTACTATGGGGAACCATTGTTTCTTAGCACTTCACTTACATCTTGGAAATGGTAAAAGCTAATAAAAAAAAAAAAGTCTCCAAATCCAACATGGAGGTTGGGTACAAAGCTATGTCCACTTTATCTGAGAGAAGTTCCATTCTAAGATTATTTATCTTCCACACGTGGCATCTCAAGATCAAATTGCAGATGTTCTGGTGAAGACTATGACAATAGCTAGACATTCTTTCTTAATTTGCAAATTGTTGTTGGTTGATCACCCACATCAATTTGAGAGGAGGTGACAGCTGTGATTTGTGCAATGTTTCCATTCTTAGAAAGAAGAATCAATCTCTCCCTCTAATTATTTTGATTGATATACTTTCCTTGTATATTAGTTAAATTTATTTCCATATAGAGCATTGTACTTCTATTTAAACCCTATTTAGGACAGAGCAATATATAGAAAAATATTGGAGAGTTCTCTAAATCCCCTCATGTTTACTCTATTACTCTATTATCAACCAAAGCATCCCTTGCCCAACCCCTCCCCCCCAAAAAAAAAAAGCCCACTAAACATGCATCCCACTTCATATGTCCCACTAGTAGGTTCTACATTGGACATGCACTCTTTGCATACCAGATATACAAATGTTAGATGCATTTACACATACATGCAAAAATGAACACATGATGGCGAACAATTTCCTGCATTTGAAAAACTGTTTACCCAGTCAAACAAGTAACCCAAAGTATTTACATGTGCAAAGATATTCTCTTAATAAAAAAATTTGATCAATGACATCAAAGAATACCATATAAATAGATCAAAGCAAATGGATATATATATATATATATATATATATATATAAAAGAAATGATATGATGCAGGACAATTAACTACCTGCTCTAAAAGCTCAAAGTGATAGAGCATGGTAAATTAATCCCCTTATCGGGCCCCAAATCACATGGATTCCAAGGGCCACCCACTTCGAGTGTGCCCCTATATCCCACAAGCCATCCCACTCAAGCCCAGTATGAAAATGTCCCCACATTAATCATCCCTGGTGAGGAGTCTCGAACATGAGATCTCCCGCTCTGATACCAATTTGACGCAGGACAATTAACCACTTGCTCTAAAAGCTCAAACTGATAGAGCATAGCGAATTAATCCCTTTATCCAATAGCCCAAGGCCCACATCCATGGGTTGGGTCCTCGGCCGAACCCTCCTCATGGGCCCCAAATCCATGGGTTCCGCCTCACACAAGCCACTTGCCTCATATGGGCACCAAATCACATGGGTTCCGCGGGCCGCCCACCACGAGTGTGCCTCTGCATCCCACAAGCCACCCCACTTAAGTCCGGTGTAAAAATGTCCCCGCATTATGATACCAGTTTGATATCTCTATCATCCAAAGCATAGATGCGAAACCCAGGAGTTGAATTTTTTCCTTTGTCATTCAAAGGGTCAGTGAAAGCAACACCTTTTATCTATCCACGACAATCTCACTGCAGAAACTATACCAATAAAAACATTTTGAAAAAAAAAATGAAATGAAAATCCAAATAACACAATGATGAAAATTTCTATCATATAAAGTTGGCTTCTAGCACTGAATGAACAAATCTGCCGGACTAGTTCTGCCCACATTTTCTAAAACAAATAGTTTTCTGGTTCATCCCAGCAAACCATTCAGTGTTCATTGCCACTCACCACCATATGTGCTGCTGACCAGAAACATCCGTCTAGTTGGCCCTACTTCAGATGGTCCACTCCACGAAAACCACAACAATTGGACAATTCTAGCCAAGGTATTCAATAATGGCAACGGTGACCAAAACGCCCACCGGTATTGCCATTATGATACAGACCATCATGGCCCTGTAACACCTAATAGTCCTCATCATTACCATTATGCAATAGCCGGAAAGGCTATCACACAACCATTTTTTACACCTTGATTCTAGCCTCCTGATTCATGGATATTTTCCACTTGAATGTAAACTACTGACCATTTTCTTTTATTTTCCCCCTCCATTTGACGGACAAAGATGAAACACCTAGGGATTGGGGGCACTGCATTTTTTTTACCGTGGACAATACACCATAAGGCCCACTTGATAGATAGTTGGGCCTAGGATTGACGGTAATACCACCACCTGTATAGAGTGGCAATGCAATAAGACTAGTACATCACACAATGAACTGGAATTAACCTCTCTCACAGAGTTCTACCTGCTATATCTAGGGGCGCACATTAGAAAAATCACATCATGGGACACTAAAATGTGCTGGTGGGACAAAATTACAGAAAGCAACACCAACTGACAATTGAACTACGAAGAAGAGGATTGTATTAAACAGCTCTATGAGGAGAAACCTCAGAGTTCAAATTCTGCATTTTCTTCGCAGGATCGAAATGCCTTGAAAATGTAGAACTTCTCAGTTGAACCCATCACTGCCCATCTCAGCAGCATGCCCACAGTTCATGTTAGCAAGACACTGGGCGCGATGCTAACCTGAGCAGCGGGGCAACGAAAAAGAAGCGACCATATTCTTACCTGCTCTACGAGGCAGAAACTCCGGACATAGCTTCTGTGTTTTCCTCGGGGGATTCGACAGCCCTGTAATTCCAAAACTTCTCTATTAGAAATCCACACAAGATAGCATGCCAGGATAGAAAGGCTACTAACCTGCACCAGGGCGACAACACACCACAGGCGAAAGCAAGGACAACACAAAGGGGAATCTAAGCACGCGTACCTGCTGTTAGCTCCCGTTGGTCCCCGGCGCACGTTAGCAAGCTAGAGATGGATAAGGTTAACATGAGCCAGTGGCGAAGAAGGACAAGGCAGAAGAGGAGGTGAGTGCAGTTACCTGGTCGTTGAGGAGGAATCCTCGAAGCTGCATTTCTGTCTGCTGAATGGACGGCCCTGATTGAAGAAATAGTGTTGTCGGATTTCAATTGGATTTTGGGGAGATGAGATTTCTCGCGGAGAGAAATTCGAGTGAGGAGAAACTGAGAAGAGAGGAAAAACGCGAGAGATAGCCCGCTCCATTTTTCTCAGAGAAAGGTGGGACGATTTTGAGAGGAGAGAAATGGTTAATGCACAAGGAGGGTTTGCTAATTCCACGCACGTGTGGACCACTTCCCACGCGCACCAATATGGAATAACAATTAACAGGTGAAGAGGGGGAAGCGTACGGTGTGTTGTGACACACACAACCGACCATGGTGGTTTGTCGACGTCACCTAGTTCTGTGGGCCCACCATGATGTATGTGTTATATCCGCACCGTTCATCCATTTTTCCGAATCATTATAGGATAAGGACGAAAAAGGAAGCACGTCTAAAGCTCAAGTGGACAATACCATAGAAACCATTGGGGAAAGTGGCGCCCTCCATTGAAACCTTCCAAGGGCCTACCAGGATGTTTATTTACCATCCAACCTATTTAAGTTTAAGTTTCATCTAAAACTTTCATCGTCACTACAATCTTTCAATGGTAGTCATTTAATCCACATTTATAATTTAGAGTAGCATTACATGACAATTAAGGGCGTTAAGAGGTTGTTATTGATTTCAGCATTATGTTTAAGAACGAAAAAATATTTTTAAAGAAATTGGACCCATTTATCATGCTTAGGATTTAGTTTCTTATAAGAATTTAGGTAACGTAAGGTATCGTAGTCATAAAATCAAACAAATTCTTATGGTAATAAATAATAATACTAATGGCACAAGGATTAGATGACTACATATAAATCTTTGTCATAGGTAGAATACCATTGCTTTTGACTCATTCAACTTCTCATTAAAATAATCAATGATGTGCTCTTATTGACTAAGCACTCCACATATGCCTATCCCATATGTATCATGCGCAACTTCAAAGACTTCAGAAAAGTCTAAAATGTGTATAATAAAAGATTCATTCACCTTACCTTTGATATTTTTAAATGCTCTAAAGGTAACTTTAGTCCATACAAACTCTCATTTCATTTATACAATTAGTAATGGGAGCCATGATGGAACTAAACTCTCTAATGAAATGCTTATAAAAAGTTGTTAAGCCATGAAAGCTTCGCACCTTATGAATATCGTACAGTTCAAACCACTTGACTATGGCGTGGACCTTCTCGGGACCCACTCTCATGCCCTTAGATGATACTATGAACCCTAAGAAGATAACACTCTTTAGCATGAATGTAGCACTTTTTAATATTGGCATAAAGTTTTTCAATTTTAAGGATCCCACAAACTTGCCTTAGACGGTGGAGATGTTGTTCTTTTGATGTGTTATAGATAAGAAAGTCATCAAAATACACCACAAGAAACTTACCCATCAAGGGCCACCTAGGTCATCACTCTCATAAACGTGCTCGGGGCATTAATCAAGGAAAAGAACATGATCGTTCATCTTGAAGGTTGTCTTCCATTCATCTCTTGGGACAAGATCAATGGCATACTAGATGTCCCTCATGGGTGGAAGCTCATCTGATAAGTCCTTTAAGAATACATTGTGAAACTCATCCAGAATCAAAATCACCTTAGGGGGTCCCTCCACACTAACCTAGGGTGTAACTTCTCTAGCCACTAAGACGTACACTATGAATCCACCTTAGCCTCTCTCTCGAACTCCTTGACATTAATAACATGGAGAGACTTAGATTGGGATCTCCTCATATCTCTTGGGTTACTCGACTTCCCCTCAGCTTTCTTCTCCGCATTGCTTTTTGGTGGGATAGGAACTAGAACGATCTTCTTATCATGACGCATAATGAACACACATTCAAGTGGCCATATATCGTCACATCACGGTTAAATAACTAATACCACACAAAATGATCTGTCCAACATCCATGGGCAAAATGTCGCGCTATGGTGAATCTAATAGGATTCAAAATGAATAGGCACAAAACATTGCTAGGTAACATGCATGAAATATGCGCCAAACCATGAAATTCTAAAGACATGAGGGTGCAGTTTGAGTTTCAAACCCGAATGGGATAAAGCATTAGTGGATATCACATTTGTACAACTATTACTATCGACAATCACCTTACAATTCTTCTCCCAACATTTTGCATACGTGTAAAAAATCGTATTCTAATGCCAATCACCAGTCTCCTTAGCATTGGTTAACGCACACCTGACTACTGCAAGTGGTGTGGTCGCTTCTTCCTGTACTTCCTCAGCACTAGCACCAGTGATAGTAGGCTAATAGACTTCTTTTTTTAAAATGTCATGTTCATCTTCATCTTCCTTACCTTTGTCAATTACCAGGGCCTTGTTCCTCTCTTTCGAGGGACACTGATTGTAACATCCCGAAAATCGGGGGGTCGAACAAAAACCCAACTCCCGAGTTCCAAAATGTTATTTATGCAACATAGATATGTATGATTGAATGTTGTCTATGATAATGTATTAAACATGAGTGAAATTAAGCCAGAACAACATATCATACTCCAGAGACAGTTAAATTAACCAGCGGAAGTCTGTAATAGTATGTATAACATATATAAACTGTTGTATGTCTCCAGAGTGTGAACATGTTACCAGATTATATACATACATGTATACTCCAAAAGTAGATGAAACGAATATACATGAGTGCGCTAAAAATATAAAATGACAAATGTCAAAGTATCTAATCAACCTCCCTGTAATCCCGTCGATCAGAACATGCATAAAGGAGGGATCCTCCTCCTCATCATCAAGTCCAGCTCCGCCTCGCAGGCCGCGCCATCATCTGCAATCACAAAAGGTCTGGTGGGTGTCCAGGAACACCGTCCCGTAACGTGGGAGTGAGTAGCTAACTCAGTGGAATAATAGAGCAAGGATTAACATGTTCTCAAATCAATCACGCGATAATAGTAAAGCAATAAATCAAACAATCCTAATACTGTTGTTAATGCAATTATGACATGACGTGATGTATGCCCTCACCGACGATCACCCTCATGCGGCAACATCTTACGACCGCGGCATGCCACACTCCCTAGAGTGCTCCACATCTTCCAGGCACATGCAATGCTATGGTGATATGATTTTCAAGTTATTATTAGTCCATTCAAACAGCAGGATTGGGAAACTAAGGTACTTCCCTTATATCAATCCCAACACAGATCCTGTCTAGGGTCGTCACTCCTAGTAATCTCATACGATGTATATTTCGTAGGTCGCTGCAAGGGCTGTCAGGGCTGTTGCTCGCACTCGTTGCACCGCTCCCCCATCACCTTATCAATACAGGCCTACCGTACTCTACTGCAACGGAAGGGTCGTCGCCTCCCGTGGACTCAGAATACGCTCGCGGTCACTACAAAGGGCTCGTCGCCTGATCAGTGTAGGCCGACAGCTAGAATATAGTTTTCCATACCACCATAATCTGCTCACGAGTCTAGGTGCTCACTGGTCACTACGGGGAGGTTTGTGGCCCCAGCGTAGGCCGACAGCTCGACCACGGTGTCTCATACCACCATGCCCGGCTCATGAGTCTTTATGGATCAAGGTACCATGGTTAACAGGGTTTACAATGGTAAGTTCAGTACCCTAGGTTCAAGCAGATATGACTCATGCAGGGTGAACATACAATGGCTAGTCGAGTTACTTGACGGGCTCGACTAGCGCGATCGCATCTCAAGTTGACGACATGAAGTGCGTAAAACACTTCGTGTGGCCTAACCACTGCCGCCAACTCCAGAATACGGCTCGCGTTCATCGACGCGTCGTTCGTGGCGAAGATAAACTAACCACGAATTCGCTCGGTTACCGACTGCCTGGACTAAGTATAGTCCCAAACAATCATGGAATCATGTCAGCATTCATGTAAGAGTAATGGAAATGAAATACAACCATGTGAGCATGTTAACACCTGTTATAATGTACAACTTAAGTAAATCATCCTACACATGTCTTTCACACATATAATGAAATCATGCATATCGCCAACATATAGGAATTCCTCTCCATTAGCCTATTAATTGAGAATTCAATCTCAACTAAACCATAATGAAATCATTAAGTACATGTTATAGCATACCACTTAAGTGCAACATCGAACATATACATTTCATACATATAATGAAATCGTACATACGGCTAACATGTAGGAAATCATTTACATCAGCATATAAATTGAGAAATCAATCTCAAATTAATTCATAACACCATTTAATTCAATACATACTAATACAGCATTTATACAAACACTTACACTACACACTTGAGTCTACATATAGTATGTCGACCCGAAATGCGCATTTAGGCGAATCTCTTCGCCAAACTAATTACGCACGCATTCCTAACATTCTAATGCGACAACAATTCATGTCAATCACATCAGCAAACTATGAATGAAAACAGTACTTCCTACAAATGACTAAAATGCCCTAAATCTCATATTCTTCGTTAATTTACGAAACAGGAAACGGAGAGCATGTTGTACATGTCAAACGGCGTTGCCGTCAAGAATCTACTATTAAACGACATTGAAAGCTTTGGAAACAGTCAATCAAAGCGTCTAATATCCGCACCTTTTCTCTTATGGATGTGTAAATTCGAACGGAGCGTGTACGCTTCGTCTACAGCGATAAGAGAACCTGTTTTACAAGATTTATTAACTATCAGGCTATGAAACGGAAGAAACATCAAATCAGCAACTTTCTAGGGTTTTTCTTACCTGAAAACGCGAAGGAATCGCCGGGAAAGTGATCGGAGTGCGTTGCCTAAGCACGTACAGCAGCAGCAGGAAAAGCTCTCCCACCTTCTCTCACAAACTCTCACTTTCTCTCTCACTCTTGCTAGGGTTTCTAGCAAATTCGGATGAGTGAGAGAAGTGAGGGTTTCAACCCCTTTTATAAGCTCAAATGTGCCCAAAACAGGCTTGGGAACAAAGTATACTTGAGGTATATCCAAATCGGGGCTGTTTCGGTCCAAAAGCTACTTTCTGGTGGTCCCCTGGTCGATTGCGATCGGACTTAAGCTCATGCGTACCAGATGTAGCACGTATTAAGTTTTCAGTCTGGCAGGGTTCGCAGATCGCCCGTGGCAGACCAGTTTCAGTTCAGCGGTCACCGCACATAGATCAGGGCTGAAAGTCTCATGATAATAAATAGAAATTTTTCCTGATCCGAGGGTGTAATCTAGATGAATTCTGACGGTCAGAACGCTTAATACTGACGCGTCAAGTCGTGTGCCAGATTTGAATTTGAAATTCCAAATCTGTCCCTATTCGTGGTCTCTTCAGTCCGGGTTCAACGAAATAGTCTGTGATTATCGATTTGACTTGATTTTCGAGATGATTGTCAAGTCCAGTTGGACGGTTCTAATGGTCTAAGATAGGAGGTATCGGACCTTCGACGCGCGGTCTAAATTCAATACAAAAATTCAATGTGGTCCAGAGAACAGACCTGCTTAGAGTTTGATCCGAGGTTATAGAGTATTATAGGGTCATTGGTTCTACTCAATTTGGGTCTTGTAGAACGTATTTAAAGTGATCAGGGACTGTTCCCCAGCCACTCCAACGTTGCGCTAGCTAACTTATGCTTAGCTTCTAAGGAAATTAATCCTAAGTGGTTTCTTTGGCTATGGAATTGGGTTCTGAACGATTTTTCAGGTGTTTTAATTGACCCACTGCCTAAGGACGTCAAATCCCAGATTATCCAAAATTCGGGGTGTTACAATCTACCCCCCTTAAAACACAATGTCGTCCCCGACCTTGGCGAAGGGTAAAGAGTACCTAGCAAGGCTTCAGTCTTGACAGTGTAAGGAAGGGTTCAAATCTTATTTAACGACCTAACCTTTATGTATAACCTAGCTCAAAGGTTTCGATCTTGGGCCAGTGGGGAAGAGCCTAACCACGCTACCGCTGCGCTACTCTGATCGAACGGTAGCGTTGACTAACCTAACTGGATTGGACTCAATACGTTCTACCCCCCTTAAAACTTAGTTTTACTTAAGGTTGAAGAATCTTAACATCGATCCGTATATCGGAACGAGGCGCAACTTAGGGGCTATCCTTAACCTAAAATGGAAACAATCTTTCTCTACATGGTTTTCCTTGCTAATGATGCGTTCTATGGCATTGGTACTTATTATCATAGAGATGAGCCTAATCTCTATTGTGGTTAAGTTCAGGGGCAGGTATGAGTTGGTGGCAAGATGTCGAATTCTCTACTGGCTTTAAGTCCTTAACATTTATCAAGGGCAAAACAATAACTTGTGGTTGTAGGTGGTCAAGCCAACACGGAAGAAAAGTTGTGTAGTGGGTCTGAGCCGGATACATAGACTTTCTGTCTAGCTAAAACAGAAGATTTATTGTATCAATTCTTAATCCGAGTCGATGTCGATCCTCTACTTGATCAGAGCATTGGATCTATTGGTAACCACTAGGATTAGGAAGTCGATTCAAACCGCGAATACATCGCTCACATGTAGTTCCTTTATTCCGCATTCCCGAATGCAATAAGCCCTTGGGGAAGGCAATTCTAAGGGGCGTGCTAGTACATTCTAAGTTCAATCTGAGGGAGTTATAAATGTTCCCTGAGAGTGTATGGTTCCTTCCTATGGGCAACAATAGAAGTCTATAAGCCATAAAGGGATCTACCGAAGGAAGGGAGTCCCATTCCAACCAAATCTAACCTACTATCCCTTAGCATATTTAGGCCTTACACTGCCTAAGACAACTAGTAGCCTAGTCTGTAACTCAGTAGTTATAATCCAAAGCCTAAGTTTATACGTTAAATGGTTTCATACCATTTCTACTACAGGGAGTTGTTCTATCGCTTAGGGTCAAGATTGTCTAAATGGAATTGGATTTCTTATGTCGTCAGACCCTTCAAATCTAGGAGTTCTAACACTAGATCCAAAATGCCCAAAGGCCTATATGGCCAGTAGCATTAAGTTGTATTAAATGGAACCGCATTCCTAGTCCCATAGCGGGATCGGAAGAGGCATGCTTGGTAGGAGGGTGGGTTGGGATAAAAATTAATTTGCAGGCTGAATCCCGGGAGTTACAATACTCCCAATCTAGGGACAATACCTTACAGCGAAATGAAACGGCATGCATTCCATTCCATAAATTTCGGCTACATTAAGCCCAAACCACAACACAAACATTCACATAACAAGTCGAAAAGCATCATGCATTTCATTAAACTAAAATTGTCATAATACAAGGGATATCTCCCTACAAGTATCATGACAAGAAGTACATGGGAGCTATGTCAGTCAGCTACTACAGCAACATAGGTAAACTACTAGCCTTATCAGGCTTACAAAACACAACTTAAAACAAGAAATGACTAACTACAACCCGCGATACCTGGATCTAGATTACTAGTCCGAGTCGGGCGATGGAGGAGGAAATGCAAAGAAATCGTTGTCCAAATGGACAGAACGAAATCTAGGCATTGTAGAGGGATGCTTCAAGCTCCCCTAGGATGTATTTTCAAGGAGAAATGAAAATGAAAAAGGGAAATGGAGCACCTCACGATTTCAGCTCGATTTGGGGATTTTTAGAGCTCCAAAAGATGAAATCTTCAAGAGGGAGGGCTGCCAACTTCAAATGAACGATGGAGGGTGGTCGTTTTTGGCCAAGGATGGATCTAGGGTGGTTTGGGATCACGGATTTTTGGAGATAGTTGCTGAAAAATGAAAATAAGGCTATGGGGAGGGCTGTTTGTGAAGGAGGGGTATGATTTAGGGGTTTTCGTGAGATGGGAGCTACATGGGGATGATGTACAACTCATTTAAGGGCGTGCACCCAACTTTCATGCCAAATGGGCCCCACCGGTCGGCGATGCATCGCCCGACCGGCGATGGCATCGCCGGCCAACTTCCAAGTTGGCCGGTGGGACCACATGGGTCTGGTCCCCCATGGTCCAGGGGTTCCAAAAATATATGGCCCACCCCCTAGTTCATTGTACTTTGGTCTGTATGAGCCCAAATATGTGTTTGGGGCTTTCCGGGACCACATCGTAATTCCGAATACCAAACCATATGATGCAGCATATGAATTTGGGGTAGAAGGATCCAGTACATCTATCTAGATCCTTAGTTGCTAAAGAAAGTGAAGTTAAAATGGCCTTATGGCCATTTTTCATGAAATTTTACTATTCACTGTAAAATTTTGTCGAAGTATGATTTTGTATCATTTTTACACTAGGATCAATGCCTAATATAAAAAGAAGATGAAATAATTGAAGAATGGAGTGGTGAGAGGAAGAATTTCGAAGATTTTAGGTAAAACGGGGTTTTTAAGCCCTGACGATTGAATACAGGAGTCGTGGTCATCCCACGGCCCAAAGATTCACTTTTACGGGTTTAAAATCGTTCAAGAACGTCTCAACCCGACTTTCTACGAACTAGGAGCTATTCGGGTTGCTTTACGCGACCCGAAATGCGTTACAGACTCGATCGTACGATCGAAATGAATAGTCTTCGCCTATCGGCGAATCTGAGATCCTAAAAGTGTTTCTAGACCCTTCTCGCACCCACCTAAATTAAAGGAAGCGACAACGTACGTCGCGTGACCATAACCCAGGCCCGGTTTAATCCAAATCATGCTCTGATACCATCTGTAACATCCCGAAAATCGGGGGGTCGAGCAAAAACCCAACTCCCGAGTTCCAAAATGTTATTTATGCAACATAGATATGTATGATTGAATGTTGTCTATGATAATGTATTAAACATGAGTGAAATTAAGCCAGAACAACATATCATACTCCAGAGACAGTTAAATTAACCAGCGGAAGTCTGTAATAGTATGTATAACATATATAAACTGTTGTATGTCTCCAGAGTGTGAACATGTTACCAGATTATATACATACATGTATACTCCAAAAGTAGATGAAACGAATATACATGAGTGCGCTAAAAATATAAAATGACAAATGTCAAAGTATCTAATCAACCTCCCTGTAATCCCGTCGATCAGAACATGCATAAAGGAGGGATCCTCCTCATCATCATCAAGTCCAGCTCCGCCTCGCAGGCCGCGCCATCATCTGCAATCACAAAAGGTCTGGTGGGTGTCCAGGAACACCGTCCCGTAACGTGGGAGTGAGTAGCTAACTCAGTGGAATAATAGAGCAAGGATTAACATGTTCTCAAATCAATCACGCGATAATAGTAAAGCAATAAATCAAACAATCCTAATACTGTTGTTAATGCAATTATGACATGACGTGATGTATGCCCTCACCGACGATCACCCTCATGCGGCAACATCTTACGACCGCGGCATGCCACACTCCCTAGAGTGCTCCACATCTTCCAGGCACATGCAATGCTATGGTGATATGATTTTCAAGTTATTATTAGTCCATTCAAACAGCAGGATTGGGAAACTAAGGTACTTCCCTTATATCAATCCCAACACAGATCCTGTCTAGGGTCGTCACTCCTAGTAATCTCATACGATGTATATTTCGTAGGTCGCTGCAAGGGCTGCCAGGGCTGTTGCTCGCACTCGTTGCACCGCTCCCCCATCACCTTATCAATACAGGCCTACCGTACTCTACTGCAACGGAAGGGTCGTCGCCTCCCGTGGACTCAGAATACGCTCGCGGTCACTACAAAGGGCTCGTCGCCTGATCAGTGTAGGCCGACAGCTAGAATATAGTGTCTCATACCACCATAATCTGCTCACGAGTCTAGGTGCTCACTGGTCACTACGGGGAGGTTTGTGGCCCCAGCGTAGGCCGACAGCTCGACCACGGTGTCCCATACCACCATGCCCGACTCATGAGTCTTTATGGATCAAGGTACCATGGTTAACAGGGTTTACAATGGTAAGTTCAGTACCCTAGGTTCAAGCAGATATGACTCATGCAGGGTGAACATACAATGGCTAGTCGAGTTACTTGACGGGCTCGACTAGCGCGATCGCATCTCAAGTTGACGACATGAAGTGCGTAAAACACTTCGTGTGGCCTAACCACTGCCGCCAACTCCAGAATACGGCTCGCGTTCATCGACGCGTCGTTCGTGGCGAAGATAAACTAACCACGAATTCGCTCGGTTACCGACTGCCTGGACTAAGTATAGTCCCAAACAATCATGGAATCATGTCAGCATTCATGTAAGAGTAATGGAAATGAAATACAACCATGTGAGCATGTTAACACCTGTTATAATGTACAACTTAAGTAAATCATCCTACACATGTCTTTCACACATATAATGAAATCATGCATATCGCCAACATATAGGAATTCCTCTCCATTAGCCTATTAATTGAGAATTCAATCTCAACTAAACCATAATGAAATCATTAAGTACATGTTATAGCATACCACTTAAGTGCAACATCGAACATATACATTTCATACATATAATGAAATCGTACATACGGCTAACATGTAGGAAATCATTTACATCAGCATATAAATTGAGAAATCAATCTCAAATTAATTCATAACACCATTTAATTCAATACATACTAATACAGCATTTATACAAACACTTACACTACACACTTGAGTCTACATATAGTATGTCGACCCGAAATGCGCATTTAGGCGAATCTCTTCGCCAAACTAATTACGCACGCATTCCTAACATTCTAATGCGACAACAATTCATGTCAATCACATCAGCAAACTATGAATGAAAACAGTACTTCCTACAAATGACTAAAATGCCCTAAATCTCATATTCTTCGTTAATTTACGAAACAGGAAACGGAGAGCATGTTGTACATGTCAAACGGCGTTGCCGTCAAGAATTTACTATTAAACGACATTGAAAGCTTTGGAAACAGTCAATCAAAGCGTCTAATATCCGCACCTTTTCTCTTATGGATGTGTAAATTCGAACGGAGCGTGTACGCTTCGTCTACAGCGATAAGAGAACCTGTTTTACAAGATTTATTAACTATCAGGCTATGAAATGGAAGAAACATCAAATCAGCAACTTTCTAGGATTTTTCTTACCTGAAAACGCGAAGGAATCGCCGGGAAAGTGATCGGAGTGCGTTGCCTAAGCACGTACAGCAGCAGCAGGAAAAGCTCTCCCACCTTCTCTCACAAACTCTCACTTTCTCTCTCACTCTTGCTAGGGTTTCTAGCAAATTCGGATGAGTGAGAGAAGTGAGGGTTTCAACCCCTTTTATAAGCTCAAATGTGCCCAAAACAGGCTTGGGAACAAAGTATACTTGAGGTATATCCAAATCGGGGCTGTTTCGGTCTAAAAGCTACTTTCTGGTGGTCCCCTGGTCGATTGCGATCGGACTTAAGCTCATGCGTACCAGATGTAGCACGTATTAAGTTTTCAGTCTGGCAGGGTTCGCAGATCGCCCGTGGCAGACCAGTTTCAGTTCAGCGGTCACCGCACATATAGATCAGGGCTGAAAGTCTCATGATAATAAATAGAAATTTTTCCTGATCCGAGGGTGTAATCTAGATGAATTCTGACGGTCAGAACGCTTAATACTGACGCGTCAAGTCGTGTGCCAGATTTGAATTTGAAATTCCAAATCTGTCCCTATTCGCGGTCTCTTCAGTCCGGGTTCAACGAAATAGTCTGTGATTATCGGTTTGACTTGATTTTCGAGATGATTGTCAAGTCCAGTTGGACGGTTCTAATGGTCTAAGATAGGAGGTATCGGACCTTCGACGCGCGGTCTAAATTCAATACAAAAATTTAATGTGGTCCAGAGAACAGACCTGCTTAGAGTTTGATCCGAGGTTATAGAGTATTATAGGGTCATTGGTTCTACTCAATTTGGGTCTTGTAGAACGTATTTAAAGTGATCAGGGACTGTTCCCCAGCCACTCCAACGTTGCGCTAGCTAACTTATGCTTAGCTTCTAAGGAAATTAATCCTAAGTGGTTTCTTTGGCTATGGGATTGGGTTC
The DNA here is from genome assembly GCA_037074715.1 of Magnolia kwangsiensis. NCBI lineage: Eukaryota > Viridiplantae > Streptophyta > Magnoliopsida > Magnoliales > Magnoliaceae > Magnolia > Magnolia kwangsiensis. The sequence continues at coordinate 66,343,814 of CM073582.1, read as the reverse complement.
TGAACGATTTTTCAGGTGTTTTAATTGACCCACTGCCTAAGGACGTCAAATCCCAGATTAGCCAAAATGCGGGGTGTTACACTGATACACAAAATGACCAAATCCATGGCAGTTGAAGTATTGTGTTTTCTCACCTCCCCTAGAGTTAGCACTTGCTATCCCTTTTCCTTTAATATCCTCAGAGTTGGACTAGGAACCAACTTAGGGCTTAGATTGATTTCCCATGTTAGATTTTGTAACGCCCTGGAAATCGGGGGTCATGCATATACTCGACTCCTGAGTTCCCGAATGTCACTTATCATCAATTTTATGGTTTTATAATTAATCAAGTTTAATTGCGTAACTTGGAATTACTTGGAGCATGAAACACAACCACAACTAGTCTATAGGAATGAAAGAGATATATATACACACACACACACACACACACACACACACACATATGTCCAAAAGAATATAAATGGGTCGCCCAATGCGTTGCCCAACAAAAATCATAAAAATATTATATCCAAAAGAATAGAGCTGAGGCTGCTACTCAGCGATCCAACGTCCCATCTACTGAGCCGATGGAGACCCGCTCATCATCTGGAAGTAGGAGAACTCGTCCTCCTCCTCGAGGCTCGCGTCGCCGGGCTCCTCATACTCGGCATCACCTGCATCTACGGACGGGTCTGGTTGGTGTTTTAAAACACTGTCCTAGAGTGGGAGTGAGTGATCAACTCAGTGGATGCTATTGTCTTAAGTTGTAACAAGCATCAGTTATACTATAAATTTAATGAAAAATAATCATTCATAAACACCTAACTAATCTTATTAATGCGCATGCATGATGGGTAATATGATGCATGCCCTTGCCACAACACTCCCTCGAGTGACTCCATCTAACGATCGCGTATGACCACACTCCCTCAAAGCGACCTCGACTACTGAGTCGCCACCCTAGCTAGTGCGATGCAATGTGATAGTGTTAGCCAAGTTCTTAGTTAAGTCCGTTCATCCAACTGGTTGGGGAATCTGATACACCCCACGTGTCGAATGCCCTGAACTAGTTGAAAGGCCAAGGCCCTGGGATCCTTGATCCTATCGGGTTCCCCATCCCTGACTTCAAGCACATGGGGAGTGCTGAGTAAAAGGGATCGATTGCGATCACTACGGGGAGGCGCGTCACCACAACGTAGGCCGACAGTTTAGACACAGTGTCCCATTCCACCATGCCCGGCTCACGAGATGGTGGATCAGTTTTAATTTGTTTGTCGATGGGCTACAATGGTTGTAGGGTGTTCTAGGTTCTATACATATGTGAGAAAATAAGGTTAACAATCAAGGTTGGTCAGTAGGTAGGCTAGACCGCACGAGTCCGGTGAGCACATGACGAATGACATCGGGTACAAGGGACCCATGTAGTCAAACTACTGTCACCCATACACACCCGTCCAACCCACGGGTCAAGCCCTAGCATAGTCCTACCGATGGAACTACCGTCTCTCCTCATATTCCTGACCAACCCAAGGGTGTGATGGTGATCCATAACATGCCAACTATCCATGTTATCAACTAGCATAACAATATCATGTTTTCATGCATCTCAACCATATAAATCAGATATTCCTAACAAGCAAGCAATCAATATTATGAAATAAGGTGCGTGTGAGTTGTGTAGGTTTGTGAGGAAGTTAAGTACCTCCTTCATCTTAAGGAATCGTATGCACAAGAGTAATGAATCAACATAATATGAAGCAACACCATATGGAAAATCAAACAAGGCATGAGCACGTAATCATCCATACATAAAATCATGTGAGAGGCAAGAGCAACATCAAATGAGAACCAAACATACAATTCCATACCATTCCAACAAACATACAATTCCTAGGGTTTCTGTAGATTCTCCAAATACATCATCCAAGCAATCATAATCATAAGAGTTTCTCTAGATTCTCCAAATACATCATTCAAGCAGTAACGTCCATATATGGTAAACACACAATAGGCTAATTAGTTTATTAGACAAGTTCGACTGGTACGAGCGTACGCTGAATTAATCAACATGGAGCGCATAAGCACTCCACGTGGCCTAACCACTGTTGATAATCATCGTACGACTCAGATTCACCGAACGCATTAAATGTGGAGAGATTGATTCAGCCACTCAAACAGGAATTGTGACCGATTGCTTGGACTACGTAGTAGTCCCAATCATACTCAAATGCAGCATGTGGATACATGTGATATTCATAATAGCATTTAACAATCAATTCAAAAATAAATCTCATTTGAGCATTTTATCAAACTCACTGAACATGTTATTATACATATGCATTTCACCCATAAATCACATAGTTGTAATTTACACTATATGAAGGAAACTATTCATATGACTAAGGAAACTAAGAATCATGTCTTAATACACTTAATAAGTACAATCCATCAACAAAATCTCATTCAGACATTTTAACAAACACTTAGACTATACATCACTTTATACATATACTAAATTAGTTATGGCATATATTATGGCAAATCCTTTCACAAGGAAATTGTCGTACATACAACAAACATGAATCCTAGATTAATAGTCATGACAAGCACAAATCAGGATTTCACACTCATTCAAATATTTCAACAAACACATAGAATGCATATTTGTCCAACACAGTTCATACATGTATAGTATATGGAAAATATCGTAACTAAGATCATATGGTAGCAATCAAGTCAGACATAAATCATTAGCTGATATTGAAAGCTTTGAAAACCATAACCTAAACTTTTATAGTCCGTACTTTTCGTTGGATTGCTCGTTTCGAACTCGGTTCGAATCCTACACTTCCGTCTACGGAACAACGGCTACCTAAATCACGAAATAGGTTAGTTATTTCATCGATTCCTCTATTTGAATTCCTAAAAATATATTAGGGTTAAGATTTCTAACCCAAAACAGAATCGAAACAAGTTGAGTAGCGTAGTAGAGAGGTGAATCGGTGTGAGGAGTTGTGGGAAAAGATCCCAACAACTATCTCCAAGAATCCTTCTTCCTTCCTTCCACTTCTCTCTCTCTCTCTCTCTCTCTCTCTCTCTCTCTCTCCTAGGGTTTTTAGGAAATTCGTATGAGGGAGAGAAGGGGTGGTTTAAGGGCCTTATATAGGCTCAAAAGCGATGCAAATGGCCCCAGGGCCATGATATACCTAGTTTGTATCCAAAGGGCGCCTGTTTTGGGTAAACGGGGCTCATCTAGAGGTCCATTACCTGTCTATGTCGCAGAGTAAGTTTCCTGACAATGGATCTAGGCCAAAATATGATTTCGGTACAATCGGATTAGTGGATCGATCGTGGAGGACTTGTATCAGATAAACGGTCGTTGTTCCTCAATCAGGGCCACAAGCATACCGATAGGTGCAGGGAAATTTTCTTGATCCATGGGCATATTTGGGTCAAAATCTGATGGTTTGAAGTCTTCAATTTCGCCCACAAGCGAATGACCCAAATCACTTAAGTTTCGGTTCACTTTCTAAAGATATTCGCATTTCCCACACACTTTGCTCAAGGCTCAAGTTGTGCATTTCTGGATACTATTTGGGCTCGATTCCCACGAAGGTTGTCAAGCCCAATAAAGTGGTCATAACCTTATAGTTTTGCAGTAATCAGACATTTGACGCGCGGTGTAGGTCTGATACGGAGTTTCAATGTGCTCCCAAGAGCAACTGGGTTTTAGGATTTCTCCTAGGTTTGTAAGGGATGTTGAGTCAATGGTATTAATGATTCTGAATCTTACCATTTGTATAGATAGTAGTTCAAGTTAAATCCAGTAATTATTTAGTTTAGTACTTAACCAAATTCCGCCCTAATTACAACAGAATAAGGTCCTAGGATAGTTCTATGCCCCCTTTTGGTACTTTTAGTTAGTGTATTATTTTAATTATTTTTTTAGTAGTTCATCATCAAGCATACTTTATCTCTACTTAATTTCATTAGATTTCGTGTTGTAGAAAAATTCTGAAAATTCTAGAAGTAGCAGCTGTCTGAACTAATAATTTCTGGATAGTTGCCACAGCAACCTATATTCAATTATATTAAATTTTTATTATATTTTTTACTTATTTTTATATGATACTAGAATTATTAGGATTCAATCTGGCTATTGAATCACCTAAATCGGAGTTATAATGAGGGAGATATGACTTTTTGAAGTCGATCGAAAACTGCAGCGAAGGTGCGGCCTCGCAGTCGGTGAGATGGCATCGCGGTCTGTTGGACCTGACCACGATGCATCGCGGTCGGCGCGATGGCGCTGCGCTCACCTGGTGGTGGTTCCACTACTCGTTTTCTTGAAACGGGCATATCTTCCACTCCAGAATAAGTTATGCGACATGCCATATATAAATTTGGGGTAGGAGAAGCTGCTATATGCAAATAACCTATTTATTTTGTGAGATTCTAAAAGTTTAATGGTCAAAAACCCATTTTATTAATATATTTACTATTTATTATAAATTTTAGTTTAAGCATAATTCTTCATCATTTAAACTTTAGGATTAGTGTCTAATATGAAAGTACTTAGAAAAATTTGAAGAACAAGGTGGTGAAAGGTGAGATTTTTGAAGGAAATGGGTTGAAAGGGGATTTGCTAAAAATATTTCTGTTTCCACTGATCAGAATCATACGGGTCATCTGTCGGGGATTGATAAGCGTCATCATTCCAATAATCACGTAATGTTCTCTTAACTCGTGGAATGCAATTATTCTCCCGCAGATAATTACCGAAAGTCTTCTTAATCGGTGGAGCATCGTATTCCGATTGGTTCTTGAAGATATTTTCAGAAACATTTTGAGACATAAGTTGTTTTTCATAAGCTATCTCAACATACGGACGTGCCCACTCATTCATATACATGATGAAACCCTTAATCTGAATCTAATCCTAAAGAATAGAAGAAAAGATCCTACAGCAATATGGAAAGTAGGTAGAGGAGAAGTTTGAGAAAAGTTACCAGATTGGAGTACTATATTAAGATCCTGTGAAACAACCAAAACAAGTTAGTTTCTAGAAATAGAAAGTCTAAGAATAGAAAATTCCTAATTAGAAGTAAACTAATTTCTAGATAAAAGTAAGAAATTCCTAAAAAAGAAAGTATAAAACAAATTAGGAACGTCTTAAACTAGAAAGTAGAAATTAGAAAGAGCTTACTGAATTAGAAGTTTCTATCTTAAAATCCTACAAAACAAATAGGTTAGTTTCTAAAAATCAGAAAAAATTAAAACCTAATCTTAAACTAATCCCAAAATTAATTAATTTCAGAAAATCGTAGCCGTCAGTCCCCGGCAACGGCGCCAAAAACTTGTTCACTCCCCAAATGCAGGGTTGTGATGTAGTAATAACTCGGTAAGACCGAGGTCGAATCCCAAGGGACTGGATCTTGTACGTTATCTAAAACTAACCAGAACTAGAACTAGAATGAGATGAAATCTAAATCAACTAGAATTTCAAGGAATAATTATGAAATTATTATTTAAAACTTAGGAGAAATTCAGAGAGAAGGAAACTAGGGATTCAGAGGATCCACTTGTAGAGATCAGGGAGATCTTATGCCTGTTTCATGAATCATGGAATTTACTGAACTGCCATTGATCTAGTTTTCAAAGAGATGAAAGGAAGATGAATTAGAATGGATTCCATCACCAAACCATGCCCAAAGACTATGGCAAACAACAAAATTAAACTAAATACCACCCAATCACATGTATGCAAGTTAGGAAGGGTACCGTCATCCAACCATGCCCAGGAGACTATGGTGAACAACAGGGCTTCTTGACCTCATAAACATAAAGGGGAAAAGGACATGCTCCAAGCCATTGCAGACCCATTGTAATTTAAGTCACAACAGACCATTAAAGACTAAACAAAACATGCTATTAATAATCAACTAAAATCAACGTTAATTCAAGAATTAAAATTAAATTAAAGACATAAAATAAAATCTCCCATCTCACCACAAGCTTCACCTCTTAGCCCTAGCTAAGAGCTTTAGTCCGACATAATTAGGCTAGAACACATAGATTGAAAGAGAACAAATTAAATAAACAATGAAAATATAGAGGAGAAATCACTCTCCCTGTCTCTCTCCTTGCTCTTCACTGTGCTCCAAGCTCTAGCCAAGATTCCGTCACTTTTTGTCACGCCCCAAACTCGGAAACCGGGCTCACAAAATTTTCGGTCACCGAATCCGGCACCGACAGCCTCCGTAGAACCCCATTCTCGGCTCCTAGCTCCCATTCGCCGGGTTCCGATCCTGGGATGCTACGAGGAGGATTTTCAACATCAGTTTGATTCGTAATAAGCATAACCAAAGGCATAACCCACAAACAACAACCAAAAAATCCATTACATTTCCACTATGATCAAAAACTTTACAAGTACAATGAGCATAAAGGGAAATACAATGGTAAAGTACAAAAACTCCAAAATGCTCAGCAACGTGCTCTTGCCTCAGCGCTGCTGCGAACCAACGTCACCTGCACGCAACGGTCATGCATAAGCTTACAGAAAGCTTAGAGGATGGTAAAAGTGTGTGCGCAAGGTAGTAATATGAATGCAATGTCAGAGTAATATGGAATATGCAGATGGAACATAACATCATGAGCCGTACCAAGGCTATGCAATGCAAGACATGAATGGTATCGGCCATCCCAAGGCCATGCGATGTATAATGCAACTCAAGCATACAGATCCTCATCTATGTCCACACATCAATACAACTCAAAGTATGGAATATCACTGGGGTCTAGTACACTCTAAACCAGATTGCCGCCACATCGCGTGCAACAAGGTAAGTGGAAAAGACCTCACTATCCGTCTGCCAATATCGGGTGCGACTCGTCGATAGCGGACTCATTCCTCAAGTTGGTCAAACTCAGCCTAGTATTGCCCCCTACACTCGGGCGGGTAAGGCCGCACCCCCTTCCAACCGACTACGACACAGTGGAGAGCACAGCCAACTGGTATTCGGCACTCAGTGCTCATCTACCCACTCGGTTTAGACATTGGAGCAACCTCTTGGTACCATAAGGGTTTAGTGACTTTCACCCAGGGATATCTATAGTACCCCATGTAGAACAAGATTTTCGGTATTCAATCCAGCCATCCACGATGCGTCTGTGGAGGCTACGGCCCTGATGTCGCTAGGGCGTACAATAACCATGTCACACAAATGCGAAATGCATGATTCACACTATCCAGTTATGCAACAATTCATGCGCATATCGTGCGCTCATGTAGGGCAACACCGCCTAACCGGGAGCCCATAAACAACCTGCCCAAAGGCAAATACTATGATCAGACAATTCTCACGTCAAGCATACATATGATGCGTATGATCATGAGTCATGAACTGTACTAAACATGTTATAACAAAATGAACTATCTTATAATGCAGATGGACCTGGACGGCCTATATACGATAAGTACGGCCCAGAAATGGGCCCTAAGGAGAGTCGTAATGTGGACATCCAACCAGCATCACACTCGCAATGTGGACGTCAAACCAACATTGCTTCCCAGGCACGATCTTCTTAAACATCGCTACATAATCAGTATTAGGATTACACATTGCAATGGACTTTAGGTTCATCCCATTGGGCTTTTCGAATATATATCAAATGGGCCATATCCTATGGGCCTTTTATTCATCAGATGGGCCACACAAATGGGCCACACCAATGGGTCTTATGTGCATTGCAATGGGTCAAACCCGTGGGCCTTGGGTTGCATCTAATGAGCTTAGTTCTCATGAGTCTAATATGTGATCAATGGGTCACACCAATTGGATCCCATATGAACGCCAAATGGGCCTTAACCCTTAGGCATTATATGAGTTCAATGGGCCTAAACCCCTAGGCCTTAAACAATTCAAATGGGCCTAATCCATGAGCTTGCATGCATATCAAAGTGGGCCTAATCCCATGGACCCTTTTATAATCAAATGGGTGTAGTCCCATGGGTCTTACAATATAACAAATGGGTCCACTTCCATGGGCTTTAAGAATGCAACAAATGGGTCCAATTTTATGGGCCTTGAAGTACATCAAATGGGCCTAAGCTCTTAGGCCAAAAATGGATCAAATGGGCTTAGCCCATAAGCATTTTATAAATCAAGTGGGCCTAGCCTATAGCCCTTTTGAAACTCAAATGGGCCTAACCCATAGGCCTAAAATGATCATTCAAGTGGATGAATGGTCCGGATGCATCACATACATCATGGCGGGGTCTACATGAGGGCCCGCCATTTCGTAAAGTATGATATATAATACATCTAAACTACATAATATTTATATATATGTATATATATGGTATACTATATCATTTATAATATATATATATATATATATATATATATATATATATATATATATATATATATATATATATATATATATATATATATAAACACACATGCTGCACACACACGCTACACACACACTGTACACACGTTGCACACACATTCAACACACACGCATGAACACACACGCTGCACACACGTTATAAGGGCCCCACCGTCACGCTGACGGTGGGAACAAAACCATACATCACTGTGGGTCCCATGTGGGGCCCACCACGTAATGTTTAGACGACGTCCGACCCATTCATAAGGTCACTCGGACCTGGATGAAGGGAAAACATAAATTTCAGCTTGATCCAATACTTCTGTGGGCCACAAAAGCTTTTCAATGATAGAAGTCAATTCACACTATTTCACGTGGTGTGGGCCACCTGAGTTTTGGATTTGCTTCATTTTTGGAGGGGGGCCACCTGAGGAGGGGACCCTCCTCGTGAACAGGTTGGATTACGGATAAACATTACGGTGGGGCCCACGGCTGGAGCCGTGGGTCCCACACTGGACGCCCGCCCGCCGTGGAAAATGGCTGCACGCAGCTGCGTGCGCTGGCCACTGACGGAAGGCAGAGGCACTGCCTCTTTCCCAAAAATTAAAAAAAATGGTTTTTCTAAGGATTTTCGTACATGGGGCCCGCCAAAATGAAATCTGCCCCGGCCATTGCGATCAGTGGCCCGCAACAGTCGAAATGAGTCCAGAGTTCAAATTTTTTTTATGCTTGGAAAGTGAAATAAAACAAGATAATGATCTTGAATGGTAAGGGTGCAACTCTCTAACGCTATGGCCCACCAGACCTTCCAACCAGCCCCATCACCTGGCTCAACGCCTAAAACGGGATGGGTAAGAGGATGGACGGCTTGGATCGAGAATAAACATCAAGGTGGGGCCTAAACAAGTGGACCACCCCAAAAGTTGCTTTCTTCTTTCCCTTTTCTTCTTCTTTTTTTTTTATTGAAACGTCCAGCGTCTCTGACGCTGGACGGTTTTGGCCCCCTTTTTTTTTGTAGTAGTGGGCCTTGATGAAGTGGGCCACCATTGATGCGTGGCATGGGAATAACGTCTAAGGTGGGCCCCACTTGAATAAAAATAAATGCATCCAGGTGGGATCCATTCAAGTGGGCCACACCATCCTATTGCAATAAATAAAATAAAATAAAATAAAATAAAATAAAAGAGAGAGAGAGAGAGAGAGACATGGAGAGTGGGACACGGCTTGTGATGGAGGGACCCCGTCATTATGGGCCCTCCCTTACATGAAATCATACATCAACGGACCACTTTGAACAAGGGACCATCAAAAATGTAAATCAACGGTGGAGATCCATTCCCCATCGATATGGACGGTCTAGATGACCTTTTTGTAAGACTCGTATCTTGGTTCGTACCTTTCCGTACACTTCCGCGGTCTTACCGGTCGAATTCCGGCAACTTTCGACCCTTAACCAGTATCGACGCGCGACCCGGATTCATGTGCCGACAACCCGAGTCGACTCAACCCGAGACCTATACCATAGCGACCGCGTCGTCGTTGCGGTTCCGATATCGCGACTCACGCGCCGAGGCGATACCCTGGTCAAGAGTTATGGGCCAACGTTCGGTGCGAGAAAACGCCGCGCGTTGCGAAAACTAAGAGAATCTCTACGATGTGTCACATCAATCACATCAATCCCATCAATCAATCACCCATCAATCCATCACATGTCAAGTACACATCACTTCCATCCCTTTTCCCAAGCAACCACAAAAGTCTCCCAAACCCATACCTCTCTTACACAAAAAGCCAACAAAGTCTTCTTAACCCATACCTTTCTTACACAAAAGGCCAAAAAGTCAAGTTTTTCTTACACCACCATCACTCACCCATCCATCCATCACTCTCTCTCTCTCCCTTTACATCACTCTCTCTCTTTCTCTCTTTCTCATTTCAATCTCCAAGCAACCTCCAAGCTCCATACGTATGGAGTTTTGCAAAGCCTCCTAAGCTCCAAGTGGCCCACCTTCTTACCCCCAAAATCTCCCATCTCAACCCTCCATTCTTCATCTTAGCCATTGAAGTTGAAGACAAGGTGCCAAGGAACCCCTAGGAGCGAGAAGATCGGACGGTGGGTGCTTCTATAGGGTAGATTTATGTGTTTTTATGGTGGATCAAGTGAGGCCCACCGATCAATGGTGTGGATCTCACTTGGGACCTTTATTTGTGGCCGATGGACCACTTGGATCATCATGATCGTTCCATGATGGGGCTATTCTCCATGGACCCCATCATGATGTTTATTTCATTGCAAAAAGGTCATCTAGACCGTCCATGACGGTGGAGAATGGATCTCCACCGTTGATTTACATTTTTGATGGTCCTTTGTTCAAAGGGGTCCGTTGTTGTATGATTTCATGTACAGGAGGGCCCATAATGACGGGGTCCCTCCATCACAAGCCGTATTCCACTCTCCATATCTCTCTCTCCCTTCTATTTATTTTGTTTTGTTTTATTTTATTTTATTTTATTGCAATAGGATGGTGTGGCCCACTTGAATGGATCTCATCTTGATGTATTTATTTTAGTCAAGTGGGGCCCACCTTAGACGTTATTCCTATGCCGCCCATCATGTGGTGGCCCACTTCATCAGGGCCCACCATTTTAAAAAAAAAGGGATATTATGAACCGTCCAGCGTCTGGGACGCTGGACGTTGTAAAGAAAATTAGGAAAAGAAAAGAAAAGGAAGAAGGGAAAGGGAAAGGGACTTGAGTGGCCCCTTGCATAGGCCCCAATCTGATGTTTATGTTCGATCCAAGCCGTCCATCCCCTTACCCACGGCATTTTAGCCGTTGGGTAGAAGTTTGGAGCTGATCCAATCACTTGGTGGGCCATAGCACTAAATATTGTATTCTCACCATTCAAATGATAATTTCTTATTTTATTCCACTTTTAAGCATAAAAAAAAATTCAAACTCTAGACTCATTTGGACGGCGTCGAGCCACTAAACGCAATGGTCGGGACGGATTTTGGTGCAGCGGGCCCCACGCACAAAAACCCCGGGAAAATGATTTTTTCCCCAAAAACGTAAAGAGGCAGAGCCTCTGCTTCCTGTCAGCGGCTAGCCGCTGCACCCAGCAGCGTGCTGGCGTGCAGCGGGCGGGCGGGCGGGCTACCGTGCTGCAACCCACGGCTGCCGCCGTGGGCCCCACATGATGTACATGTTTTATCTACCCCGTCCATTAGGTGGGTCCCCTTCTTAGGTGGGCCCCCTTCGAATTTTAGGTCGATCCAAAACTCTGGCGGCCCACATCGTAGGAAACAGTGTGAATAAGCATCTATCATTGAAACTCTTCCTGGGGCCCACAGAAGTTTCGAATCAAGCTGAAATTTTTGTTTTCCGTTCATACAGGTCTGAGTTACCTTATGAACGGGTTGGATTTCAAATAAACATCACGGTGGGCCCTACGTGGGACCCACCTTTGTAAAGGCAAGGGCCACGTGCCCTCCTCTCTCCATATCTCTCTCTCCCTCTCTACCTCTCTCTGTCTCTCTCTCTCTAGCGATATTGGACCGTGGGCCCCATCTCAGGTATGTGTTCCGGGCCATGCCGTCCATCTGTTTTGATGGTGGGGTCCACTGTCAGCTGACGCCAGCGAGTTCTGCGGGACCCACCATTTCATATATTCTATTATATATTATATATTATATATTTTATGTTATATATATTTATGTATGCTATATAGTAAATGTATATTTTATAATATGAAAATTGTAGTGGGCCCTAGACCATGTGCCCCTATGAATAGTTTGGATGGGAATAAATGTTTTGTAAGGCCCATGAGTCGGGACCCATTGAATTAAAAAAAAAAGGGCTATGGGCTAGGCCCATTTGATTTATAAAATGCTTATGGGCTGGGCCCATTTGATTCATTTAAGGCCGAAGAATTTGGGCCCATTTGATGTGTTGTGAGTCCATGGGACTTAGCCCATTTGATGCAATCCTAGGCCCACGAGTTTTGACCCATTGCAATGCACATAAGACCCATTGTTGTGGTCCATTTATATGGCCCATCCGATGAATAAAAGGCCCATAAGATATGGCCCATTCGATATATATGTAAGGCCCAATGGGAACAACCTACGGTTCATTGCAATGTGTAAATCCCTTATAGGCTAAGTACCAATGTTTACAAAGATCGTACCTTGGGAGCAATGTTGGTTTGACATCCACATTGCGAGTGTAATGATTGGTTGGATGTCCACATTACGACTCTCCTTAGGGCCCATTACTGGGCCGTACTTATCATGTATAGACCGTCCTAGCCCATCTACATTGTAAGATAATTCATTTTATTATAACCTGTTTAGTATAGTTTCATGACCCATGATCATACGCATCATATGTATGCTTGATATGAGGATTGACTGATCATAGCATATGCCTTTGGGCAGGTTGTTTATGGGCTCTCGGTTAGGCAGTGTTGCCCTACATGAGTGCACGGTATGCGCAGGATTGGTTACATGACTGGATAGCGTGATTCATGCATTTCGCATTTGTGTGACATGGTTGTTGTACTCCCTAGCGACATCAGGGCCGTAGCCTCCACAGACACATCGTGGTTGGCAGGATTGGATACTGGAAATCTTGTTCTACATGGGGTACTATAGATATCCCTGGGTGAAAGTCCCTAAACCCTTATGGTACCAAGAGGTTGCTCCAACGTCTAGACCGAGTGGGTAAATGAGCGTTGAGTGCCGATTACCAGACGATTACGCTCTCCACTGTGTCGTGGTCGGTTGGAAGGGGGTGCGGCCTTACCCGCCCGAGTGTAGGGGGCAATACTAGGCTGAGTTTGACCAGCTCGAGGAATGGGTCCGCTATCGACGAGTCGCGCCTGATATTGGCAGATGGATAGTGAGGTCTCTTCCACTTACCTTATTGCACGCGATGTGGCGGCAATCTGGTTTAGAGTGTACTAGACCCCGGTGATATTCCATACTTTGAGCTGTATTGATGTGTGGACATAGATGAGGATCTGTATGCTTGAGTTGCATTGTACATTGCATGGCCTTAGGATGGCCGATACCATTCATGTCTTGCATCGCATAAGCCTTGGTACGGCTCATGATATTATGTTTCCATTTGCATATTCCGCATCATTCTGACATTGCATGTTCTTATTACTACCTTGCGCACACACGTTCACCACCCTCTAAGCTTTCTGTAAGCTTATGCATGACCGTTGCGTGCAGGTGACGTTGGATCACAGCAGCGTTGAGGCAGGAGCACGTTGCTGAGCATTTTGGAGTTTTTGTACTTTACCACTGTATTTCCCTTTATGCTCATTGTACTTGTAAAGTTTTTGATCATAGTGAAAATATAATGGATTTCTTGGTTGTTGTTTGTGGGTTATGCCTTTGGTTATGCTTATTACGAATCAGACTGACATTGAAAATCCTCCTCGTAGCATCCCAGGATCGGAACCTGGCGAATGGGAGCTAGGAGCCGAGAATGGGGTTCTACGGAGGCTGTCGGCGTCGGATTCGACGATCGGGAATTCTGTGAGCCCGGTTTCCGAGTTTGGGGCGTGACACTTTTGCAATGAAATAAACATCATGATGGGGTCCATGGAGAATGGCCCCATCATGGAATGATCATGATGATCCAAGTGGTCCATCGACCACATTTTAGGGTCCCAAGTGAGATCCACACCATTGATCGGTGGGCCTCACTTGGTCCACCATAAAAATAAGGAAAAACTACCCTATAGAGGCACCCACCGTCCGATCTTCTTGCTCCTAGAGGTTCCTTGGCACCTTGGCTTCAACTTCAATGGTTAAGATGAAGAATGGAGGGTTGAGATAGGAGATGATGGGGTAGGAAGGTAGGCCACTTGGAGTTTAGGGAGCTTGGAGAAACCTCATACGTATGGAGTCTCTTAGAGCTCATTTGTTGCTTGGAAATTTGAAATGAGGAATAGAGAAAGAGAGAGAGTGATGTAAAGGGAGAGAGAGAGAGTGATGGATGGATGGGTGAGTGATGGTTGTGTAAGAAATCTTTGACTTTTGTGGCTTTTGTGTAAGAGAGGTATGGGTGGTGAAGACTTTTGTGGCTTTTTGTGTAAGAGAGGTATGGGTGGTGAAGACTTTTGTGGTTGCTTGGGAAAAGGGATGGAAGTGATGTGTACTTAACATGTGATGGATTGATGGGTGATTGATTGATGGGATTGATGTGATTGATGTGACACATCGGAGAGATTCCATTTATTTTCGCAACGCGCGGCGTTTTCTCGCACCGAACGTTGGCCCATATCTCTTTACCAGGGTATCGCCTCGGCGCGCAAGTCGCGGTATCGGAACTGCAACGACGGCGCGGTCGCTATGGTATTGGTCGCGGGTTGAGTCGACTTGGGTTGTCGGCACATGAATCAGGGTCGCGCGTCGATATCGTTTAAGGGTCGAAAGTTGCCGGAATTCGACCGGTAAGACCGCGGAAGTGTACGGAAAGGTACGGACCAAGATACGGGTCTTACACTTTTCAGCCTTCTCTGCCTCTCTCTCTCTCTTATATAGCTGCTAGAGTCAGTCGGTGTGGGCTTTTGCACCACAAGAGCGGTAGAGAAAAATCACGTGCGAAGTTGAGTCTAGTCGGAGCTTTACGCAGCTCTCCTTACGCAACAAAAAATGGAACTTCCCAACTCCCTTCTTCCTGTGATTATATCCAAAAGAATAACGTCCCTTGGGGCGTTTTGGATAGGCCTACATGATGAACGGTCCAGATCGATCGTCCGATCATCATGATGATCGGACAACAGCCCCAAAACCGATCAGCGGCGGACGTAGAAACAGAGCATGCGTAAGGTCTTCTCGCTGTGCTGCTGGCGGAGCCATGCTTGCAACACGATCGAAAAATTCACGCCGTCCACTGGATGAAGGATAAAATTTCAGTCAAAACGTGCCTGTTTTGAACCGGTTTTGGTGTGGCCCATAGAGTCTTTCTTGCTGCTGTTTATTTTGTGTTCGAACGGCTGGAAACCTATCATCACTGTTTCTTAGAATTTGGTCACCTAGGTCATGGTTATCGGGCATGTAGAACTCTAATGGACGGTCTGGATCATCCATTTAGATGAGGAGTAGGGCCCACTGAGAGAACCCGGTGTCGGCAGCCAAGACGCTGTTGCTGCGTAATCCATGCAGAAAAATTGATTTTTATTAACTAGTGGGACCCACAGTTGCTGGCGTTGGAAGGATCAACTTCGTCCATTGTAATCTTCTCGAAAAACCATTTGAGAAGGGCTGTTCTTGGATTGATTTCGACGTGGCCCACAGAGTTTCTTCTTCACCGTCTATCCTCCGTTTAGATGATTGAAATTCGATTCACAATATCTACTGCAATTCCGCCACCTCGGTGATAGTACTATGAGCCATGGGATTCCGATGAACGGTCTAGATCCATCACATGAACCATGATGGTGGCCCACAGGCAAAACCCAATGTCACCCACGTACGTCACTGGACGTTTTTTTTCCCACTATTTAGATATTTTGTACAAAAATTAGGTGGGGCCCACTATGGTATTTTCTCGAAAAATCTGCTCCCTTCACCGTTTTCATCACATCATGACAGCCCATGGTCCCAAGTTTGAAGGAGATCTGACTTCAGGGTGGGCCACACGGCCAACTGCTATGCGGATGATATTTACCATTAAAAACACAATTTGCTTCACGTATGCATGGACATCTATTTACAAATTTGCCATTCTCGTTTCTTATAACTTCTGCCGTCCATATCTCTTAATTGCACCGTTTAAATGAGATAAAATTTTACCAGGAGTTGTTATTTTTCATACTCTTTCCAACGCCTAATTTTGAGCCTTGATCGCTAATGGATTGCCAAGATGTGCTTTAATGGCTAACACCCTTTGATCTCTCTGTTAGACCATTTTCACATGGATCCAATGGCTGAAATTTGACGTGTATGGTTAATTTATGGCCCCCATCACGTGTATGAAGTTTCAAGTCAATCAGAGAGCAGAAACCCTGTGATCTTGCATTCTGGACCAATTTCGGGTCACTTGAGCTTCAATTTCTCAATTTTTGAGATATTTGGCACGTAAATTCCGTCGATCTTGGTTTCTTGGGGTCTGTCTCATGCTTTGGTGAATTCGGAGCGTTAAATTCATGCATTTAGCACCGTTTTGTAGTTCATGCTCGTAAAATCACCCTGCAATATAAACACGATAAAACGGGCCATTAGACAATATCATGCTCGTAAATCCAGGCAATAAATGGGGTCTGATATGCAATATTTGACCCTCAACACAACCCCCAACCAACATTTTGCTAGTCCCGAGCAAATTATGCGAAAAATAAGTTGAGAATTATAGGAGAATTTTTTATGAAATCGAGTGATATTTTGAAAAATGAATTAAATACGAGAAATGTAAGATTCATAAATGTTGAAAATTATTTTCTCCTGGACTCAAGCACACAGTAAACTTCATAATCAAGTTCATGGTATTAATCCATCAATCAGAAAAATTTTAAACATTGAGTTTCATGGGTATATAGTGTAATCTTGGCTTATCACTAATAATAGGTCCTATCGTCAATTTCATGATATCATTGGTAACCAACAAAGGAATTCATGACAACCAACCTAAACCAAAACTTGCCACACAGATCACTTCTCATTTAACCGGCCTTTGACTATTTATTTTTTATGAATAGTAACACCAAGAAGGGGGATCAAATCCTCACCTACAGGGAGCAACCCTATGGTGAAGACTATACACCCAACCCTTTTCTTCATATCATTCATGGGGAATTAAATCCACACCTATAGGGAGCAAACCTATGGTGAAGATTATTGGTCCAAATCTTTCCAAAGATATCTTCTTCTTTTTTTCTTTTTTTTTTCTTTTCATATCAATCCTGTTAGGCATTTTTTCTTCAATTGATCATGAAGGGCAAATTTCAAGCGGTTTCCTCCTTAGTGATTACCAAATTAACCCTTCAATATCAGACTGAAACCTTAATGTGAAAGTGAGATGTGAGATGTGAAATCATGATCAATAACTTGATCTTAACTATGAAATTTAACAGATACTGAATCCCAGAGTCCTAAAGTACCAACATCATGTATCTCGTAATTCTAAATCAAAGATCGATATCAAAATCACATTGAATTCACAAGAATTGTCAAAAAAATTTTAAAAATTTTCACAATTTTTGCTCAAGACAAAAAAATATTGATTAGGAAACCTAATCTCCCACCCCCAACCAAAAATCTACATTGTCCTCAATGTAAAAGATATATGAGCATGCAATGCATATGGGACAACGAAAGTAAATGAGAAGTGATGGGAGGATAGTACCTGAATAACGAATCAAGAGAGATTTTTTAAGAGATCGCTGGGAGAGAGCAGATTAGCACAAGAGAAAACAAAATAAAAATAACAAAAATAAAATCCTATCTATACCACTTTCGCAAGTGCTCTTGATTGCATTTAGCATATGCAACAAGCCTTTAAACCATTAGGTTACCCCTAGTGGATGAGTTGTAGTCTCGTGAGGGTTTGCAGTAATGTTACCCACAAACATTGAATCGATCATGCCGCAAGGTTTCCCTTCCGGCCAATATCTTAATAAGTCTCTCAGTAAGCTCCTCAACAAGATCATCCAAAAGCCTTTTTTGCAATAGGCTTGGGCACCTTGGAGCATGATTTTTCAGAGAGATTTATATACCTCATAAGAAATCTTCCATTGAATTGCTTGAGGTATCCATAATATATACGATTCACCTGTGACAGAAGAAGTTTCAACGTTAGTATCGCATGGTAAATCAGAGACTATAAGTAAATAAAGTTTAGAAAACTTCTTAAGAAGTAATGTAGTCTCAACACATTCTGAAGTTTCAAACTTCGGTTCTAGTTTCAGCTCCTCTTCCTTTACTAGTAGACGTTTAGGATTAGGGGAAGAGAGGGTTTCAGAATAAGGGTTCATTCGGTCAGTGATGACTATCGAGATGTTGTCTCGCAAGGTATCCACTTTGTCTTTTAACATGGGATCGTTTGAAACCGCAAAGTGTGCCAAGCAATCCCACGAGTTGAGAAATTCAGATGAGCGTGACTCGTTTTTGTCATTGAAGTCCGTGATGATCTGCCCAAGGGATCCATTATCCTTGAAAATGGATGGATGTATGCTCTCTTGCTCCAGTCCTATACAGACAGATTGAAAATCAATCGGAGAAGCATCGATGTGATCACTCTATTCATTGAAATTACTCAATTGAGGCGTTGAATTGTCAAATATGTGCAGCTCAGATGGTGGCCTCAACTGAGTAGTTTTAAATTCCAGAGTTGTAGCGGGCAACTCCTCCTTCTCCCGAATCATATCATCATTCAATTTAGGGGAGTGGTCCAAACGTGTTTCACAAGAGTTAGAAGGGTTGGTCATGAGGGGCTCATCCTCTACCTTTAAATCAGACATGTCAAGTGATAGGAGTGGCTCATTATGACCGACCACTTCATGTACATCTTGATCATTGATCTGGACCAAACTTGAGAGGGATTCCAGGGGGACTGTGGCTGCACATTCAGGATCGCAATCATGTTCTAGTCCAGTGCAGTGCACATTTAGGATGGAATCACTTTCCTCACATTCTACACCTAGCATGGGTTAAGGTTTACATAAACTAACCTCTTCCTCATCATTGAAATCTTATGTGTCATGTAAGGAAGATGTGTCATCATCAATGTATTTAAAAGACACCAATGTATCTTCACCATTCTTTCGAACAGTCATCGACATCGACTCCTCAGGAAATTGAACCACATGCTCATTAAGGGAATCCCACTCCTCATTCCAAATTTCAGAGTTTTTTAAAAGAGAGTGAGGATCACTTTTCTTGCATTGTATTTCTGGATTGGGTTGAGGCTGAGACGACCTATCCTCCATTAGCCTATCAAGGCGTGATTCAATCGCTTTTACTCATTTCCTCATGCCAGCAATATAGTCTGTATAACTCGGAGATAACTCCTCCTGGATCGTTTCTGGTGGATACTCATAAGTGGTTGATCCACGGGAGTAATTACCGTGATGTTTTACTGGCTCATCTTCGAAATATTTCTGTTTCCACTGATCAGAATCATACGGGTCATCTGTCGGGGGTTGATAAGCGTCATCATTCCAATAATCACGTAATGTTCTCTTAACTCGTGGAATGCAATTATTCTCCCGCAGATAATCACCGAAAGTCTTCTTAATCGGTGGAGCATCATATTCCGATTGGTTCTTGAAGATATTTTCAGAAACATTTTGAGACATAAGTTGTTTTTCATAAGCTATCTCAACATACGGACGTGCCCACTCATTCATATACATGATGAAACCCTTAATCTGAATCTAATCCTAAAGAATAGAAGAAAAGATCCTACAGCAATATGGAAAGTAGGTAGAGGAGAAGTTTGAGAAAAGTTACCAGATTGGAGTACTATATTAAGATCCTGTGAAACAACCAAAACAAGTTAGTTTCTAGAAATAGAAAGTCTAAGAATAGAAAATTCCTAATTAGAAGTAAACTAATTTCTAGATAAAAGCAAGAAATTCCTAAAAAAGAAAGTATAAAACAAATTAGGAACGTCTTAAACTAGAAAGTAGAAATTAGAAAGAGCTTACTGAATTAGAAGTTTCTATCTTAAAATCCTACAAAACAAATAGGTTAGTTTCTAAAAATCAGAAAAAATTAAAACCTAATCTTAAACTAATCCCAAAATTAATTAATTTCAGAAAATCGTAGCCGTCAGTCCCCGGCAACGGCGCCAAAAACTTGTTCACTCCCCAAATGCAGGGTTGTGATGTAGTAATAACTCGGTAAGACCGAGGTCAAATCCCAAGGGACTGGATCTTGTACGTTATCTAAAACTAACCAGAACTAGAACTAGAATGAGATGAAATCTAAATCAACTAGAATTTCAAGGAATAATTATGAAATTATTATTTAAAACTTAGGAGAAATTCAGAGAGAAGGAAACTAGGGATTCAGAGGATCCACTTGTAGAGATCAGGGAGATCTTATGCCTGTTTCATGAATCATGGAATTTACTGAACTGCCATTGATCTAGTTTTCAAAGAGATGAAAGGAAGATGAATTAGAATGGATTCCATCACCAAACCATGCCCAAAGACTATGGCAAACAACAGAATTAAACTAATTACCACCCAATCACATGTATGCAAGTTAGGAAGGGTACCGTCATCCAACCATGCCCAGGAGACTATGGTGAACAACAGGGCTTCCTGACCTCATAAACATAAAGGGGAAAAGGACATGCTCCAAGCCATTGCAGACCCATTGTAATTTTAGTCACAACAGACCATTAAAGACTAAACAAAACATGCCATTAATAATCAACTAAAATCAACGTTAATTCAAGAATTAAAATTAAATTAAAGACATAAAATAAAATCTCCCATCTCACCACAAGCTTCACCTCTTAGCCCTAGCTAAGAGCTTTAGTCCGACATAATTAGGCTAGAACACATAGATTGAAAGAGAACAAATTAAATAAACAATGAAAATATAGAGGAGAAATCACTCTCCCTGTCTCTCTCCTTGCTATTCACTGTGCTCCAAGCTCTAGCCAAGATCCCGTCACTTTTCAGCCTTCTCTGCCTCTCTCTCTCTCTCTTATATAGCTGCTAGAGTCAGTCGGTGTGGGCTTTTGCACCACAAGAGCAGTAGAGAAAAATCACGTGCGAAGTTGAGTCTAGTCGGAGCTTTACGCAGCTCTCCTTACGCAACAAAAAACGGAACTTCCCAACTCCCTTCTTCCTGTGATTATATCCAAAAGAATAACGTCCCTTGGGGCGTTTTGGATAGGCCTACATGATGAACGGTCCAGATCGATCGTCCGATCATCATGATGATCGGACAACAGCCCCAAAACTGATCAGCGGCGGACGTAGAAACAGAGCATGCGTAAGGTCTTCTCGCTGTGCTGCTGGCGGAGCCATGCTCGCAACACGATCGAAAAATCCACGCCGTCCACTGGATGAAGGATAAAATTTCAGTCAAAACGTGCCTGTTTTGAACCGGTTTTGGTGTGGCCCATAGAGTCTTTCTTGCTGCCGTTTATTTTGTGTTCGAACGGCTGGAAACCTATCATCACTGTTTCTTAGAATTTGGTCACCTAGGTCATGGACGGTCTGGATCATCCATTTAGATGAGGAGTAGGGCCCACCGAGAGAACCCGGTGTCGACAGCCAAGACGCTGTTGCTGCGTAATCCATGCGGAAAAACTGATTTTTATTAACTGGTGGGACCCACAGTTGCTGGCGTTGGAAGGATCAACTCCGTCCATTGTAATCTTCTCGAAAAACCATTTGAGAAGGGCTGTTCTTGGATTGATTTCGACGTGGCCTACAGAGTTTCTTTTTCACCGTCTATCCTCCGTTTAGATGATTGAAATTCGATTCACAATATCTACTGCAATTCCGCCACCTCGGTGATAGTACTATGAGCCATGGGATTCCGATGAACGGTCTAGATTCATCACATGAACCATGATGGTGGCCCACAGGCAAAACCCAATGTCACCCACGTACGTCACTGGACGTTTTTTTTCCCACTATTTAGATATTTTGTACAAAAATTAGGTGGGGCCCACTATGGTATTTTCTCGAAAAATCTACTCCCTTCACCGTTTTCATCACATCATGACAGCCCATGGTCCCAAGTTTGAAGGAGATCTGACTTCAGGGTGGGCCACACGGCCAACTGCTATGCGGATGATATTTATCGTTAAAAACACAATTTGCTTCACGTATGCATGGACATCTATTTATAAATTTGCCATTCTCGTTTCTTATAACTTCTGCCGTCCGTATCTCTTAATTGCACCGTTTAAATGAGATAAAATTTTACCAGGAGTTGTTATTTTTCATACTCTTTCCAACGCCTAATTTTGAGCCTCGATCGCTAATGGATTGCGAAGATGTGCTTTAATGGCTAACACCCTTTGATCTCTCTGTTAGACCATTTTCACATGGATCCAATGGCTGAAATTTGACGTGTACGGTTAATTTATGGCCCCCATCACGTGTATGAAGTTTCAAGTCAATCAGAGAGCGGAAACCCTGTGATCTTGCATTCTGGACCAATTTCGGGTCACTTGAGCTTCAGTTTCTCAATTTTTGAGATATTTGGCACGTAAATTCCATCGATCTTGGTTTCTTAGGGTCTGTCTCATGCTTTGGTGAATTCGTAGCGTTAAATTCATGCATTTAGCACCATTTTGTAGTTCATGCTCGTAAAATCACCCTGCAACATAAACACGATAAAATGGGCCATTAGAGAGTATCATGCTCGTAAATCCAGGCAATAAATGGGGTCTGATATGCAATATTTGACCCTCAACAGCATTACTCTGACATTGCATGATCATATTACTACCTTGCGCACACACTTTCACCACCCTCTAAGCCTTCTATAAGCTTATGCACGACTGTTGCGTGCAGGTGACGTTGGTTCGCAGCAGCGTTGAGGCAGGAGCACGTTGCAGATCATTTTGGAGTTTTTTTTTTGTTCTTTACCATTGTATTTCCCTTTATGCTCATTGTACTTGTAAAGTTTTTTATCATAGTAGAAATGTAATGGAGTTCTTGGTTGTTGTTTGTGGGTTATGCCATTGGTTATACTTATTACGAATCAAATTGACGTTGAAAATCCTCCTCATAGCATCCCAGGATCGAAACCTGGCGAATGGGAGCTAAGAGCCGAGAATGGAGTTCTATGGAGGTTGTCGGCGCCGGATTCGACGATCGAGAATTTTGTGAGCCCGGTTGTCGAGTTTGGAGCGTGACAGTTGGTTTATGCAACTGAATGCCTATCTCACCTCAATTAGAAACTCGTGCTACACATATAGTTCTCAATCAAGGTTATCTTGTGGGGAAACCATGTCCAGTTGGCTTGTAAACTTTAATATCTTCAGCTTGTCATAGAGGATCTATGGTTAAACAACATGTATGGATGTCCTTGTTTGGATGCTTGACCTAGTGACATCCATTTCTTGTTACCCGCCAGTTACGATTGTATGATCTCTCTTTATGGTGTCAGACCCCTTGATCTTGATGGACAAGTCACAAAATCCATTGATTTGACGGCCATGGGACTACCATGTCCTAGAGTTCACAGCTAGACTCCAACATGTATCTTACATTGCACCTGTAGCAGGGGATATCTTTTGGTTGAAGGCATGGAATTTATAGTGGTCATTTCATTGCTGGTATTAATCGTATAGTGTTAGGGGGAAGTGGCTTTCAAGCCATGTAGTTTTAACTGGTGGTTGCCATCAAGGTATGAGTTCCACATGCTCCATGATTATTCTTATGTTTTACTGGTTCTCGTATATCCACCATGACAATTATGGGAATTTGTCCACTCAAATGTTTATACCATAAACTACAGGTGTGTGATATTTCCTAGTAGATTACTTTAGCACTATTTGGATATGTAAATTAACTTATGAGTAGAATGTTTTGCTCACATACAGTTTGCTATTCAGATCCTATCATCTAATTGAAATCTCATGAAATATGATACAAGAGTCAGTTTAGAAAGCTTGAAATGGCATATTCTTTCATTGTCATTTATGTTTTTAAAGTTAGTTTTATCTTATTGATATACTGAAGCATGCTGAAATGTAATTGCGGTTAAAATATGTAATTGTCTTCTTTTCGTGTCTGATTCGTTTGGATGCCTGTGGGGTACATTACCAAACAGATATGCCATAGTCATCTATATTAACTAAAATTTTCAGTACAACATTATAATTTGGTTATTTTGTCCCTATTTCAATTTTCCCACTCCTTCCTTGACCCATTTTGAATCACACAAACTTGAAAACATGGAAAAAGCATGTCCTACAGTCTGTTGATGATTTTTGTTATGCTAAATTTTTTTCTTTATACAATTCTTTTTCTTTTATTCTAACTTCGTTGGGTGTCCTTCTTGTGATGCAATTTAGGTTCATACTGACGTTGGCAAAGATGAGAAGGGTTTAGAAGATAGCGATGTAGAGGGGGCTGAATTGCCTCTAGGGAAGATCTTGAAACGTCCGAAATCTCAGAGAATGAAGAAAAAGAAAGTAGTAAGAGAACATTCTTTACCTGTTGAGAGAAATAATACAGAAAATGATGTTGATATTTTGGGAATGCCAGGGAAAATAAAATTAGATAAGCAGGAAAGAACCACGAATTTGCAATATGGCAAGTCGGGCAATGGTCACGAGCACTTTCTAACTGGAGAAACAACTAATCAAAATGGAAAAAAGAAATCTTCTGCATCATGGAAAAAGAAAAAGAGAAAAACCAGAGATGTATTTTCTACACCAGTTCCACCACACAAGAGATCACCTTTTGGTCGTGACACTCATAGACGGTCTCATTTGAGGAATTCTGTTAAGGGTCTCTGCAAAGCTTCAAGAGCAAGTTCAAACAACACTAGAATTTCCTGCATGCAATCTCTTGAAATGGATAAGGAGCTCCACTATTGGTCAAAAGTAAAATTATCCAAGGAGAAAAGCATGATAGAGCCCACTGAGTCAGACATTTTGCTATCACAATTGCCAACAACTAAAAGCTCGTCAAGACGTAAAAAGAAAGGCACTGTGCGACATTTGAATGACATGGGTCATTCAGAAACTCTCAATCATGGGCCACAAGTGTGCTTTCTTCCAAGATCACCATTCAAACTGACAATTTGCTTCTCAAATTTTGCCAAATCCGGATTTCGTTGTTTTGAATTGCAATTTGGTTGGGAACCATGTGTGCAGGAGTCCTCTTTGCTGTTAGAAACTGATGAAAAGAACTCGGTAATTTCAAGAGCTCCATGGGAACTAAGAAAAAGCATAAAAGTCCATGGGCACTAATAAAAAGAGTAAAAGACTAAGTATTGCCAGACTAGCAAAGGTGAGTTCTTTCATTTCTTATCTTTATAATCAATTTGCAGCAGCTTCTGTCCCATTTACTCTCCATAACGAAGTCGAGGACCTCGGTTAAATTACAAAAAAAATCCAATGGCTTCTCTTTTTCTCTCTCTTTTTTCCTTCTTTTAGAATGATTTCTCCCTATGGTTTCAACTAGTGTTTTAAATATTGACGATATCAGCCGATATATCCCACGATATATCTTGTATCGCACCTATACGATACGAAACACACAGATAGTGCCGATATATCCCACCTATTCAACCCAATGAGCATTTTCAATTTTAAATCTATGTTTTTGTTGTAAATCATGTTAAACCAGTGTCAAATGGTTACAAATCTATGATTCTTCATGTTTTCCATGAAAAATTATGGATTTGGAACTTCGATTTCGAGATTTGGGGGAGATGGATCAAGTTGCAGAAAATTGAGAAAACACAAAATTTCTCACAAATCAGTTGCAATCTTTGTATCCAAACACAAAATTAAACAAATATGTAACTTGATCTAGTGATTCTTCTTTTGCTTTTGAATGTATTGCTTGTATATCTATAAATGTCTTCTTACGTTTATAAATTATATGAATAGAATTTAAATATGCTTCCATCAGTTCAGTTGGAAAGCACATATATTAGGACCCCATACAAAGGAAACCCCTATTATGTGTACCTTTTTTGTAATGTTTTGATTTCTAAGTATGTATTGATGTCTTTTTCAACAACCCATGAAGTTTGATTGAAACATTTGACCAATTTCTCAATGTTCCCATGTTTCCCAACAACAACGATACATTATGCAATGCAACCAATATATCCCATGCGATAACTGATATTTATCCGTATCCCAAGGGTGCGATACATAACGCGATAATGATATTTAAAACATTGGTTTCAACATCGTGTAATACAATATGCCTTTCCTAGCTCATTTTGGTTGTAGTTCAGTTTTTCTCCTTCTGTTTTGTTTTTGCTATAGGAATAAAGAGATTTCCATTTACTAGAAAAATTAATTCCACTATTTTTCTTTGTGTTTTTTTTTTATTGTTTTTTTGTGCATAGTCAACAAAGAAAGCTGAAAAACATGACTCGGAATTGATTGGGTGCAGAGTTGAAGTTTGGTGGCCAATAGATAAACAGTAAGAGTTTTGTTTAACATTATGATTTTGCAGAACTTATAACATATAAGCAATGTATATTTCTTGAAAAAGAAAAAACCACATGCAGTGTGCATTGGTTGATACATACCATAGTTATTAGGATTGGAGCTGGCCGATACATAATAATTTGAACCTTGGCTAACAACATTTAATAAGCACATCTATATGTGTGAGTTGGAGGTGTCTTTCTTTTCCACCTTTTATTCTCAGACAAATTTCTGTTACTAGTTAAATTGTATTGCTGCCAATTCCCAAGACAAACAAAATGCACCATTGCCAAATCATGGTTGAAATAATAATCGGACCTTGTTACCACCTCAAACATGTTGGGCTGAAAAAGGCTCGAAAGCAGAAGAACGCCCTTATTAGATCTTATTTGTGGAATTGCCGAAGACCTTGCTGTGCATTCTATATAAAGATCTGAAGGAATAGATGG
This sequence comes from Magnolia kwangsiensis, assembly GCA_037074715.1. Lineage (NCBI taxonomy): Eukaryota > Viridiplantae > Streptophyta > Magnoliopsida > Magnoliales > Magnoliaceae > Magnolia > Magnolia kwangsiensis. Next base: position 66,316,872 of record CM073582.1, on the reverse strand, counting down.
CTTATCTATTAGTGATGCCATTGCTGTATATAAGGATGCATGGATCTTCCTTTCCTTTACACCGTTTAGTCCTTTACACCGTTTAGAGGAGATGGGATGGGGCTGTACCTTCTGTCGATGGTGTTGGATTGGGGTCCCAGACCTGTTAATATAGATTAGAGGGGTGAGGAGTTTGAAATCCATCGAAACTCCTCTCCTAAAGGCTCCACACAAATTGGTAATATAGTTGTAGCACTCCACCCCTTACATGAATTTCTGGATGTATCACAACTTAGTGGGCCAATGACATTAACGGATAATCTAGACCGATGATCAATAAGGTCCACCTCATAGAATTCTTACATTCTCCCACTTGGGCCACATTGATCAATGTCCATGATTAATCTTTTGAAAACCTTTTGAAAATACGTTTTAATTTGAAGAAAGATTCAAATGATTAACCAATATGATGTTGGATAATACGGGTAATGCAATTACAATTTGGTCCATCAAGATTGCTAGTATCGGATCACGAAAGTCATCACAACATTTAATCTAAGGGAAGTGAGGCCAAGCACGATCACAAATACTATCCGTCTTAATGACATATATCAGTAACTAGGAAGTGATGAGTTTTTTTGACCCATCATCCTTTCGCAATTGGGATGCGCAAGTCCTTTCGCAACTGGGATGTGCAAGTCGCGCAGGTCCTTTCGCAACTAGGATGCGGAAAGGAGTTTCCTAAAACTATAAAAAGGGGTCCCTAAGATTTTTCTAGGGTATGTTGTGTGAAGAAAAAGCACAAGATGGTTTCCTAAAGGGTTTAGGGATATCAAAGGTGAGAGAGTGACAGAAAAGAGAGAGAGGAAGCTTGTGGAAGGTAGCCGTCGTCTCAGCGCTTGTACGTCCTCGTGATCGGTGAGATTTCTATTTTTCTTTTATTCTCTTATTGTTTATCCGCTCCTGCGTGAGTGACGAAGGTTGTAACGTTCTGCTTTCATAGTGGATTGTTAATCTGGACGAGGTCCCGTGGTTTTTACCTCTTTGAGGGTTTTTCATGTAAAAATCTCTTGTGTGGTGTGTGATTGTGCTTTGATTGATTTTCATTGCATTGTTATTCCATAATTCTGGTTTGTTCTGGAGGGCTAGATCCTAAGGTTTTGTGCAAGGCCCCCAACAAAGTGGTATCAGAGAGCTAAGTTCATTAAACGGGTAGGATCGGTTTGGAATTATGGAAGGTGGCTCAAGGATGATCAGCCTCAATGGTTCTAACTGGACCATATGGAAGGCTAAGATGGAGGACTTGCTTTATTGCAAGGATATATATTCTCCAATTTTAGGCATATCAGCAAAATCCAAGGACATGTCTGATGATGATTGGAAGAAGTTGGACCGGAAGGCGGTGGGGTTTATTAGACAATGGTTGGATGATTCTGTATTCCACCATGTGTCTACGGAAACCTCAGCCGCTAGCCTAAGGCTGAAACTACAAGGGCTGTATGAGAGGAAGACAGCCAGTAATAAAAATTTTCTGAGAAGGCGACTTGTGAATCTCAAGTTCAAGGATGGTGGTTCTGTGGCCGAGCACATGAATGAGGTCAGCAATATAGTGAACCAACTCTCCTCTATGAAGATGGTCCTGGATGATGAATTGCAGGCTTTACTATTGCTTAGTTCGTTGCCTGATAGTTGGGAGACATTGGTGGTGTCTCTAAGTAAATCCGCGCCAGACGGAAAGATATCCATGGAACAGGTTACTAGCTGTTTCTTCAATGAAGAGACAAGGAGGAAGTCTCAGGGGTCTACTCAGCAAGAGGCACTTGTGACACAGGAACGGGGGAGAGGAAAGAACAGGAAGGGCGAGAAGGCCCGAGATAAATCAAGAGGCAAGTCGAGTAACAGAAAAGATGTTGAATGCTGGAATTGTGGCAAGAAGGGCCACTATAAGCATAAATGTCGTAAGGCTAAAAACGACAAGAAAGGAAAAGGAAAGGAGAAGGAAGATGAATCTGATTCTACTGCAGTGGCTTCAGATGGCGACGTTGTTATTATTCTTTCCACAGATCACGATGTATGTCTCACGGCTATGAGTCAGGAAACCAACTAGGTGATTGACTCAGGAGCTTCTTTTTATGCGACTCCACGCACGGATTTCTTCATAAGTTACAAGTCAGGTGACTATGGGACTGTGAAGATGGGAAATTCTGGCATATCGAAGGTCGTGAGAGTTGGTGATATTTATGTGAAGACTGATGTGGGCTACACATTGGTTCTCAGGGATGTGAGGCATATTCCAGACTTTCGCCTCAACTTGATGTCGACGGGAAGGTTGGATGATGATGGCTATAAAAGCCGGTTTGCTGGTGGGCACTGGAAGCTCATCAAGGGTTCGTTGATCGCAGTCAAAGGAAAGAAGTGTTGCGCCCTGTACAAGGCAAGTGTCAGTGTATGCAAGGGTGGGTTGAACGCAGCGGAAGATTTAGCTATTGACATGTGGCACAGGCGTCTAGGCCACATAAGTGAAAAAGGGCTTCAGCTACTAGCGAGGAAGCGGATCCTTTCAGATGTGACAGGTATACCTCTCAAAACCTGTCTTCATTGTTTATCAGGGAAACAGCATAGAGTTTCGTTTGTTAAAACTGCTTCTCATGTTAATAAAGTGCATGCATTAGATTTGGTTTATTCTGATATATGTGGTCCTATGAGGACAAAAACCTTGGGTGGGGCATTGTATTTTGTTACTTTTATAGATAATGCATCTAGGAGGATTTGGGCTTATGCTTTGAAATCCAAGGACGAGGTCTTTGGTGTGTTTAAGTTGTTTCATGCTATGGTCGAGAGAGAGACAGGTAGATCATTGAAGTGCATCCGCACTGATAATGGTGGTGAATACATCGGTGACTTTCATGAGTACTGTAAGTCCCTGGGTATACGGCATGAACAGACGGTTCCCAAGACCCTCCCAGCATAATGGTGTAGCTGAGCGAATGAATCACACCATTGTTGAGCGAATCAGATGCATGTTATCCCATGCGAAGTTGCCCAAGACGTTCTGGGGAGAAGCAATACACACAGCAGTGTATCTGATAAACAGGTCTCCATCAGCCCCGTTGAATGGAGAAGTACCTGAGAAGGTGTGGACTGGACAAGATCCATCGTACAGTCATCTCAAGGTGTTTGGATGCAGGGCATCCGTTCACGTACCAAAGGACGAGAGGTCCAAGCTCAATATAAAGATCAGGCAGTGTGTGTTCTTAGGGTACGATGATGAAAAATTCGGTTACAGATTATGGGATCCAACCGAGAGGAAGCTCGTCAGTAGCAGAGATGTAGTTTTCTTTAAAGATCAGTGTATAGAAAACATTAGTAAGCCAGAGAAGAATCAACATAGTTCAGGTGCTGTCACGCCCCAAACTCGGAAAAACCGGGCTCACAAAATTCCCGATCGCCTAATCCGGCGCCGACAGCCTCCGTAGAACCCCATTCTCGGCTCCTAGCTCCCATTCGCCAGGTTCCGATCCTGGGATGCTACGAGGAGGATTTTAAATACCAGTTTGTTTCATAATAAGCATAACCAAAGGCATAACCCACAAACAACAACCAAGAAATCCATTACATTTTCACTATGATCAAAAACTTTACAAGTACAATGGGCATAAAGGGAAATACAAGGGTAAATAACAGAAAAACTCCAAAATGATCAGCAACGTGCTCCTGCCTCAACGCTGCTGCGATCCAACGTCACCTGCACGCAACGGTCGTGCATAAGCTTACAGAAAGCTTAGAGGGTGGTGAAGGTGTGTGCTCAAGGTAGTGATATGTACATGCAATGTCAGAGTGATGCGGAATATGCAAATGAAAACATAATATCATGAGCCGTACCAAGGCTTATGCGATGCAAGACATGAATGGTATCGGCCATCCCAAGGCCATGCAATGTATAATGCAACTCAAGCATACGGATACTCATCAATGTCCACACATCAATACAGCTCAAAGTATGGAATATCACCGGGGTCTAGTACACTCTAAACCAGATTGCCGCCACATCGCGCACAATAAGGTAAGTGGAAGAGACCTCACTATCCGTCTGCCAATATCGGGCGCGACTCGTTGATAGCGGACCCATTCCTCGAGCTGGTCAGATCAGCCTAGCATTGCCCCCTACACTCGGGCGGGTAAGGCCGTACCCCCTTCCAACCGACCACGACACAGTGGAGAGCGTAACCGTCTGGTAATCGGCACTCAACGCTCATCTACCCACTCGGTCTAGACGTTGGAGCAACCTCTTGGTACCATAAGGGTTTAGGGACTTTCACCCAGGGATATCTATAGTACCCCATGTAGAACAAGATTTTCGGTATCCAACCCTACCAACCACGATGCGTCTGTGGAGGCTACGGCCCTGATGTCGCTAGGGCGTGTAATAACCATGTCACACAAATGCGGAATGCATGAATCACGCTATCCAGTCATGCAACCAATCCTGCGCATATCGTGCGCTCATGTAGGGCAACACCGCCTAACCGGGAGCCCATAGACAACCTGCCCGAAGGCATATGCTATGATTAGTCAATCCTCATATCAAGCATACATATGATGCGTATGATCATGGGTCATGAAACTATACTAAACATGTTATAATAAAATGAATTATCTTACTATGCAGATGGGCCTGGACGGCCGAAATACAACAAGTACGGCCCAGTAATGGACCCTAAGGAGAGTCGTAATGTGGACATCCAACCAACATTACACTCGCAATGTGGACGTCAAACCATCATTGCATTCCAGGTACGATCTTCTTAAATACCGCTACATAATCGGTAATGGGTTTACACATTGCAATGGACCTTAGGTTCCTCCCATTGGGCCTTACATATATATCAAATGGGCCATATCTTATGGGCCCTTTATTCATCAGATGGGCCATACCTTATGGGCCATTTATTCATCAGATGGGCCATATAAATGGGCCACAACAATGGGTCTTAAGTGCATTGCAATGGGTCAAAACCCGTGGGCCTTGGATTGCATCAATTGAGCTTAGTCTCGTGAGTCTAAAATATGACCAATGGGCCATACCAATTGGGTCTTACATGTAGATCAAGTGGGCCTCAACCCATAGACCTAACGTGAATTCAGTGGGCCTAAACCCCTAGGCCTTGCATATATCAAATGGGTCCAATTTCATGGGCCTTGAAGTACATCAAATGGGCCTAGTCCCATGGACTTGCAACACATCAAATGGGCCTAAGTCCATAGGCCTTATATGAATCAAATGGGCCTAACCCATAGGCTCTTTTATGAATTAAATGGATCTGGACCCAAGGGCCTTGGAATATATCAAATGGTCCAATCCCATGGACCGTACATCCACATCAAAGTGGGCCCCAATAAGTGACACAATACATCGAGATGAGCCACAAATCATGCTAAGACGGGGTCCACTTGGACTGTGGATTTGTCTCATACTTTGACTAATTCCACAAAATGATCTTTAAAGTGGACGGCTAGATTAGATGTAGCACCCGTATCAATGGTGGGGCCCACAATAAGACCCACCATCATGTATGAAATCTACAATGTCATATATATATATATATATATATATATATATATATATATATATATATATATATATATATATACAATATTATAATATATTATAGTATTATCAATAATATAATATAACATTATATATAGTATAATATATATATACACACACGCTGCATGTATGCTCACACACACGCACGCACGCTCACACGCACGCACGCCCAAAGGGGCTCCACAATCATCACCCTGGACTCCACCGTCCGTTGGACGGTGGAGATAAAACGCATACATCACTGTGGGTCCCATGTGGGGCCCACTGAAACGTCTATTAGCCATCCAAGCCACTCACTGGGTCACTCGGGCCTGGTTGAAGGGAAGACAAAAATTTCAGCTTGATCCAACACGTCAGTGGGCCCCAAAAGGATTTTAATGGAAAATTTCAATTCACACTGTTTCACTTGGTGTGGGCCACCTGAGTTTTGGATCTGCTTCATTTTTGGAGGGGGGCCCACCACTGGGGTGGCCCACCTAATGAACAAGTTGGATGACAAAATAAACATTGCTGTGGGGCCCACGAGCAGGGCCGTGGGCCACCTCCCACGCCCGTCCGCTGCCTGCACAAGGCTGCACGCAGGAGCGTGCAGCGCTGCCACTCGCCTGGCGCAAGAGCAGAGGCTCTGCCTCTTCTCAATTTCGGGAAAAACCCGTTTTCCTGGGGTTTTTCACGTATGGAGCCCGCTAAAATGAAATCCGCCCCAGCCATTACGTCCAGTGGCTCGACGCCGTCCAAATGAGTCCAGAGTTAGAATTTTTTTGATGCTTGGAAGTGGAATAAAATAAGAAATTATCATTTGAATGGTGACAATACAATATTTAGTAGTATGGCCCACCAGGTGATTGGATCAGCTCCAAACTTCTACCCAACGGCTAAAATGCCATGGGTAAGAGGATGGGCGGCTTGGATCGAACATAAACATCAGGTTGGGGCCTATGCAAGGGGAAACACCCCATTCCCTTCTTTTCTTCCTTTTTTTTTTTTCCTTTCTTTTTCTTCTTGTTCTCATTCCCTTAGAAACGTCCAGCGTCCTAGACGCTGGACGGCTGGCTCTCATAAAAATTTCTGTGGTGGGCCTGATGAAGTGGGCCACCACATGGTGGGCGGCATGGGATTAACATCTAAGGTGGGCCCCACTTGAATAAAATAAATACATCAAGATGGGATCCATTCAAGTAGGCCACACCGTCCTATTGCAATAATAAAATCAAATAAAATAAAATAAAATAAAATAAAAGAGAGAGAGAGAGAGACATGGAGAGTGGGACACGGCTTGTGATGGAGGGACCCCGTCATTATGGGTCCTCCCTTGTAATGAAACATACAATAAATGGATCCCTTGCACATGGGACCCTTAAAAATGTAAATCAACGGTGGAGATCCACTCTCCACCGATACGGATGGTCTAGATGACCTTTCTAAATGAAAATAAGCATCATGATGGGGTCCATGGAGAATGGCCCCATCATGGAACGATCATGATGATCCAAGTGGTCCATCGGCCACAAATAAGGGTCCCAAGTGAGATCCACACCATGGATCGGTGGGCCTCACTTGGTCCACCATAAAATCAAGAAAATCTACCCTATAGAAGCACCCACCGTCCGATCTTCTCGCTCCTAGGGGTTCCTTGGCACCTTTTCTTCATCTTCAATGGCTAAGATGAAGAATGGAGGGTTGAGATGGGAGATTTTGGGGTAGGAAGGTGGGCCACTTGAAGCTTAGAGGGACTTGGGAAATTCCATACGTGGGAGCTCTTGGAATTTTTGTTGCTTGGACATTTTTAGAATGAGAAAGAGAGAAAGAGAGAGAGTGATGTAAAGGGAGAGAGAGAGAGTGATGGATGGATGGGTGAGTGATGGTGGTGTAAGAGAAATTTGACTTTTGTGGCTTTTGTGTAAGAGAAGTATGGATTAAGAAGACTTTTGTGGCTTTTTGTGTAAGAGAGGTATGGGTTTGGGAGACTTTTGTGGTTGCTTGGGAAAAGGGATGGAAGTGATGTGTACTTGACATGTGATGGGTTGATGGGATTGATGTGATTGATGTGACACATCGTTGAGATTTCCTTGGTTTTCGCAACGCGCGGCGTTTTCTCGCACCGAACGTTGGCTCATATCTCTTGATCAGGGTATCGCCTTGGCGCGCGAGTCGCGGTATCGGAACCGCGGCGACGGTGCGGTCACTATGGTATTGGTCTCGGATTGAGTCGACTCGGGTTGTCGGTACATGAATCCAGGTCGCGCGTCGATATTGTTTAAGGGTCGAAAGTTGCCGGAATTCGACCGGTACGACCGCGGAAGTGTACGGAAAGGTACGGACCAAGATACGGGTCTTACAGGTGAGCCAGAGGACATGGATCCAGTTATTCCTCGTATGGTGCCTGATGACGGGGGAGTACAGCAAGGTGCAAAGGACGAGGGAGTTCCTTCAGAAGATGGACCAGGGGAGCAGCCCCCACTTGATCCACCTATTGAGCCACATGTGAGGAGGTCATCTAGGGACAGATGCCGTCCAAGAGGTACTCGCCGCATGAGTGCATTATGCTGACTGATGAGGGAGAGCCAGAAGACTATTCGGAGGCCCTAGCCAACGAGCATAAGGAGGAGTGGTTGAAAGCTATGCAAGAGGAGATGAAATCCTTACATAAGAACCATACCTATGACATGGTGAAACTGCCTAAGGGCAAGAAAGCTCTGAGCAACAAATGGGTGTTCAGAAAGAAGGTTGAGCAGAAGAATTCACAGACGAGGTTCAAGGCCAGATTTGTGGTAAAAGGGTTTAGTCAGAGGAAAGGCATAGACTTCGAGGAGATATTCTCACCAGTGGTGAAGATGACATCCATATGGGTGTTGCTTGGGTTGGCGGCTAGCATGGATCTGGAGATAGAGCAGTTAGACGTTAAAACTGTCTTCCTCCATGGTGACCTGGAAGAAGAGATCTACATGTACCAACCAGAAGGGTTCGAAGTCAAGGGCAAGAAACATATGGTGTGTAGGCTGAGGAAGAGCTTGTATGGGCTGAAACAAGCTCCACGGCAATGGTACAAGAAGTTCGATTCGTTCATGTTACAGCATGGGTATGACAGAACGGAGTTGGACTACCGTGTGTTCACGTGCAAGTTCTCAGATAGTGATTTCATAGTTCTGCTCTTATATGTTGATGACATGTTTATCATGAAAAAAGATATCAAAAAGATCGACAGGCTGAAACAGGAGTTGGGCAAGTCTTTTGCGATGAAAGACTTGGGCCCGGCTAAACAGATCCTAGAAATGGAGATAACCCGTGACAGAAGCAGCAGGAAGCTTTGGCTGTCACAAGAGCGGTATATTGAGAAAGTCCTAGAGCGATTCAATATGAATACAGCGAAGCCGGTCAGTACTCCACTAGATGGTCAATTCAGATTGAGCGACAGGCAGTGTCCCAAGAAGAAGGCAGAGGTGGAAGAGATGCAGAAGATATCTTACGCATCAGCTGTATGAAGTTTGATGTATGCTATAGTGTGTACACGCCTAGACATAGCATATGCGGTTGGTGTGGTCAACCGGTATCTTGCCAATCCTGGTAAAGAGCATTGGGCAGTGGTGAAATGGATACTACGGTATCTAAGAGGCTCATCCAGGTTGAGCCTATGCTATGGTGACGGTAAACCTGTGATAGAGGGCTACACAGATGCAGATATGGCAGGTGACATAGACTCTAGGAAGTCTACATCGGGGTTCATGTTCACATTTGTAGGGGGAGCGGTTTCTTGGCAGAGCAAGCTACAAAAGGTCGTAGCATTGTCGACTACAGAGGCCGAGTACATTGCAGTCACAGAGGCACGTAAAGAGATGCTTTGGATGAAGAGGTTCATACAAGAACTTAGCCTGAAGCAGGAGGAGCACGTGGTCTATTGCGATAGTCAGAGTGCTATACACTTGAGCAAGAATCCAAGTCAGCATTCCAAGTCAAAGCACATAGAAATTCGATATCACTGGATCAAGGATACTTTGGAACAGAAGGTGTTACAGCTTGAGAAAGTCCACACGAATGATAATGGGTCAAACATGATGACCAAAGCTTTGCTCAAGGGCAAGTTTGAGGTTTGTAGAAACCTGGCTGGCTTAAAGAAGGTGAATCTCTCCTGGGTCAAAAAGGGAGAGATTTGATGGGTTTTTTTGACCCATCGTCCTTTCGCAACTGGGATGCGCAAGTCCTTTCGCAACTAAGATGCGCAAGTCCTTTCGCAACTAGGATGCGGAAAAGAGTTTCCTAAAACTATAAAAAGGGGTCCCTAGGGTTTTTCTAGGATATGTTGTGTGAAGAAAAAGCACAAGAGGGTTTCCTAAAGGGTTTAGGGATATCAAAGGTGTGAGAGTGAGAGAAAAGAGAGAGAGGAAGCTTGTGAAAGGGAGCCGTCGTCTCAGCGCTTCTACGTTCTCGTGATCGGTGAGATCTCTGTTTTTCTTTTATTCTCTTATTGTTTATCCGCTCCTGCGTGAGTGACGAAGGTTGTAACGTTCTGCTTTCATAGTGGATTGTTGATCTGGATGAGGTCCCGTGGTTTTTACCTCTTTGAGGGTTTTCCACGTAAGAATCTCTTGTGTGGTGTGTGATTGTGCTTTGATTGATTTTCATTATATTGTTATTCCATAATTCTGGTTTGTTCTGGAGGGCTAGATCCTAAGGTTTTGTGCAAAGCCCCCAACAGGAAGTATGGTATAAGGAAACATGTGCCTATCCAGATAATTTTGCAAGCAGATTAGGACTAGCATATTGAGTAAACTCTATGGGGTCCATCCTGATTCATGTATTTTATCCATTCCAACCATCCATTTTACCGGATAATTTTACGGTCTGAGCCTAAAAAAAAATGAAGCATATTCAAAGCTCATTTAGACCACACTACAGAAAATAGTGTGAATTAAACATATATTATTGAAAAATTTTTGAGGGCCACATAAGTTTTGGATGAAGCTGACATTTGTGTTTTCCCTTCATCTATATATGTTTGATCTTATGAACAGGTTGGATGACAAATAAACATCGCTGTTGGCCTTAAGAAGGTCAACGGGGGATGACATTTGTGTTTCAATCGTGGAAATCATTATTCCTGCTGTTTCCTGTGGTGTGGTCCAGTTGAGTTTTGGATATTGTTTGATTTTGAGCTCAACCCCTCAAATGAGATAGAAAATTGGATGAATGGCGTAGATAAACTAGATACATTCACTGTGGGCCCAACAGAGTTTACGTGGTACGACAAAAGCACACAGCAATCCAATTCCAGGTATGAGCCGAAAAGCAAGGCAGATCCAAGACTCAAATGGACCTGAATGGACAAGACTGAGTAGCATCCATTGTCGTTCCGCTGCAAGTAAATAAGTCAGTACTTGATTTAGATCAGTGCGATTTTTGGCCTATTCTCCTTTCACAGGAGGGCTAGAAGTATAGATGGTTTGGACTGCTATGCAGTATGCCCCGTGTGCAGCTAATGAGCTGTTAGATGGTTAGTTGAAAAAGACCAATGGTCTGGATTACAAAACCATGAGCGTCTAAACAGGCCAATTTGTCTGAATTACAAAACCATGAGCCCCATTTGGTAATGCACCGGTACAAAATTGCACCGTTGTGTTCAAGAAATGCTTCAGTGCTCTGACAGCACTACAAGTTAAGAGTGCTCCTAGTTCCATTCGGATACTTGAAAAGTCCAATGCTGGTTGTGACTGAACTCTCAACAGCACACTATGGTGATTGACCTAGTTCTAATATCAATTTAGTTTGCTACTGATTACAGAAGCTTGTGGGTATACTGAAGAGAAAAGCACATCTGTCTGCTGTACTGCAATCTCTGGGATGCGCAAACAGCAATGCCTGTTTTTGAAACCAGAGAGGATGAAATTGTGGGTATTATTAGATTGCGGACATGTAAACCTTTTTTAGCCTTTATAAAATTGAGGCATCTTATGCATGCCATTATATATTTCTCCCATTTTGATAAGATCCCCTTTGGATATAATTATCTCTGTTCCAAGAAATAGAAGACAACACAAAAACCTTTTTGGGAAAAACAAAATGAACTTTGTTTATTGAAGGTTAGTCAGGGTACAACTAGTTTATTATACTCTAGTTATTTCATTTTATGGAATATTAATACATGTAACAACTAATTCCCTATTTTTTTTTAATGATTTTCTGCAATCCAGTTACCATGTAAAGTTCGCTTTGACTGCTAATATCCCCACTTTGTTACTCTTCATTGTCTTTCTCTTTTGTTTTGCATAGCAGATATTTGGCATAAAACCTTGGTGAAAAGATTTTTATCTCTTAACATGCTCATTTGTGGCCAGGGATAGAAAACCTTTAGGAAATCCTAAAAAACATACTTTCTTTTGGAGAGATTTCAAAGGATATAAAATCAAGGTATTGTAGGCCTACTAACATGGCAAACTTTTTCATCTCCCGGGGATGGGCAACCTTGCCTTCATTTTACATTTATCATTGGCATATGAATTAAATCTCTTGTTTTAAGTAGCTGACATTAGCATTATACCTGAAGACCTTGTCATCTTGCAGTACTATGGACAAGGCCCCATCTAAGGCTTGCTTCAGCAACAGCTGTCCTGCACCAGTCAAAGTACTGGGATAAAAAAAATACCAATTGACGTCTTTTATTTGAATTTAAGATATCACATTCTAGAGCTTTTATTTCATGAGAAAGTTTGTTAGAAATATTTGTTTACTTCGCATTGTATTCCTGTTCTTAGTATGAAGATAAAATGTGTGTATTGTTCCATTGCCTTTTGTTGTCTGAAAGCAGATAATGTTTGCTTATTCAGAGATTGTAATATCTTTCCCACTAGTGGCAGCTGACTCTATCTTGGCACATAGGATGTCAACCCACAAGCTAGAATGCTATTCCTTAGCAAAGTACACCAATATATACAGAAAGGCTTCTGGACGCGAAGTATGCTTGTGGCTTCTTATTCAGCATAACTGGATTCCATCCACTCAAGTTTAAAGAGGTTAGTATTTTTTATAATTTATTCTATAGACCAATCACTTGGAAAAGTTTCTCTATTCTGCATTTCACTGAATGTTGTAACTTTTCATGCCTGTATGAATGGGGTTGAAGTTTCTTATACTAGATAATGTCTTTGTGTATCTTTGTCATATTGATTCCATTGGACAAACATAACTTAATGGAAGTTATTCAAATGCGTTACCAACTGAAGGCACACCAACTTTCTATGCAACATGATGTGAAAGTATTCTCACATATTTGGTCCATACACTTGCACATCATCCTTCGTAACCTAATGTTGATGAATGCAAAGAGGTTCAAGCATTTGAATCAATTTACTTGTATCCTTGCTCTTCTCTGTTTCATTTGTTGCTATGTACAATTTACTTGTCTTTTAATTGCTATAAATGAGGATTCTACCATGGGATGGTGTCTTGCTCACATCATATACCACCGTGTTGTATATGTAAGATCAAATCTGTCCACCAGTTGTATCCCTCCTTTCTAAATTATTTAAACCCACAACTCAGGTGTCCTACACCACAGGGAACAATGAAAATGGGACCCCAACCATGGGCTAGTGTTTGTGTGGTCAGCATGGAATGTATCTTTCATCAAATCTGTTCATCAGATGGGACTAACTTGGATGAAGGTTGTATACGAAAATCAACTTGATCCAAAAACTCAGGTGGGCCAAAAATGCTCAAACTTAAAAGGCTTTAGGTGCAATTCACATCATTCTATCCGGGTGATCTTTTGCATGTACACATGATGGGGGGAATGTATTCAAATATACAACATTTCTCTTTTTTCTCCAATCTACATTTCGCACCCAACACATTTCTATAATAGGATTATTCTAGAATGCGGTGTGTGGGGTCCAGTGTGGTGTAGGACCCATATCTAATCCATCCATAGGGTGCACCCCTTCAACTTCACCCTACACCTGAAGATCATGAGTGTGGGAAAGCCCAACCATTAAAACGTTTTAGGCAGAGCATGAGGCCCAACATAACTATTATACGCCATTCAATCCAATCCATTTGGAAGATACATCCTAGTCAGATGAATGGACACGACAAAAATAAGGCCATTCCAAAACAAAAGTGGGAATGCGAAATTACAAGTACAATGGTTGATCATGTTTTTGATAATCGAGATCAACAGGTTTTGATATTTCATGTGTATTAAATTTTCATTGTTATTTATTTATTTATACATTACAAGTATGATGATTGATCATGTGTTGGTGGGACTTGTTCATTCATTAAATAGAAATAGCATTGAACGCCACCTGACAAGATTAGAAGTTTAAACTGTCCTCTCACTTTAACTGAAGGTCGGGTTTTTTAAAAATAAATGGGGATTATGGTTCATGGATCTAAACTGTTTGTCGGTTTGGACTGACATTGGATGGACCACTCCCAAAAGACATTTAGGTTGGAACATATTATAAACAAATGTTGTACTTTTTTTAGTTGGATGTGTGTTGTTGTTGTATTTTTCTTGGTTTATTTTTTTATTTATTTATTTTTTTTTTTTACAATACACAACCCTTACTGCAATAATTTGAAGTCCCGACGTGTATCATTGAATCATTAGCCCACCTATAGCTCAAAAGCTAAGCATACATGAATGTCCTCTTTCGAATACCATATAAATTGTGGCCAATTAATAGAATAACATGAATGAACAAAAAGTCCATGTCATACAAATTAGGTGCTGCTCTAATGAGGTGTAGCTTGGAAATCACACGAATCATAAGATACTAACATTTTGATTTGCCCTACCAAATTCATCTACTTGCCATTTTCTTTCTAATCCTACATTTCATGGTAACTTGAGGAAATATTAGGATTATCTGATAAGTGCAATTTTCAGGTTATACTCCTTCATAATGGTACAACATTTTAAATATTTAATGATGAGTTTCTTTTTCAAAAATAAATAAATAAATAAATAAAATTAGATAATCGTAATTTTTATAATAAATTTTTAATTATAAAGTATAAATATTAATTTTAATAAATTTCCCTAAAAATTCTAAAATTATTTATTTTTAAAATTGTTGAAGTGTTTCTAGCTATCATGGGATGTACCAAGGCAGGTCACATTGCCATAGTTCAGTAACTCAAGAACTCGACCTAGCTCCATGCCTAGCTAAGAAGTAGTAGACTTGGTCTTTACCTGACTTGACTCAATATTTGTAGAAAGTTATGGTGTATGTATATAATGATTTGGGCGTTGAGCCATACTATGCCTCGTGCATCATTACTATAATTGAACTTCAGCACATTTTAAGTTTCATCTTATTCATTCCAACATCCATTTGATCTATTTGGTTTTCTTTTAAAATGGATGATTTACTCGGAAGTGATTAAAAAAAAAAAAAAAAAAACTCACATCTTAACATATTATAACTTGCTGCATGTCATTGTTACTGTGTATTTTTTTGCGTTACCAAGTTCCTTCCATTGTAATCAGTTCTTGGCTACCTCTTTGTTATGTAGCATAGTTCCTGGATCATGACAAGTAAAATATTAGAGTGCGGCAACGTATGCCGTCTTTAGCGTTTACAAAACTGAGCCATCTTATGCATCCTATTGTATGTTTCTCCCATTTAGATAAGATCTTATCATTTAGATATATTTCTCTCTGTTCCCTGAAGTAGAAGATAACTTTAAAACCTCTTGGGTAGTACAAAATGAACTTTTTTTTTATTGAAGATCAGTCCGGGTATGACTAGTTTGTTATCCTTTTGTTATTTCATGTTATGAAATATTAATACATGTAACAGCTAATTCTCTAAAATTGTTATAATTTTCTGCAATCCAGTTACCATATAAAGTTTGCTTTCACTGCTAATATCCTCACTTTGTTCCTCTTCATTGTTTTTCTCTCTGATTTTAGCGTTTACAAAACTGAGCCATCTTATGCATCCTATTGTATGTTTCTCCCATTTAGATAAGATCTTATCATTTAGATACATTTATCTCTGTTCCCTAAAGTAGAAGATAACTTTAAAACCTCTTGGGTAGAACAAAATGAACTTTATTTATTGAAGATCAGTCAGGGTATGATGGGGACATCTCGCACACATGCGCACGCACGCTGCCCTACCTACGCATGTAAGCACGGAGTAGGAGAGCCCCACTGTCGATCTGGCTAGATGACGACGTCCAAGGAGGGCCTCTTAGCTAGAAGACAAAGTTTGGTTCAAAAGAGTGGGCCCGATAGTCAAGAAAAATCCATCATGGGATCTCATGATCGTGGCCCACTCGTCGGATTGATTTTATATTTTAGGTTTTGCTTATTGTTATTATTTAAAACATTGTGAACGCTTTAGATTTCTCTGTTTGGTTTTTATTTTAGTTTTCTTCATCGTCAAGTAATAGGTTACGCACATGGTGCAAGTTTTGAGGTATACGATTTTTCCTATAAATAGGCGCTCCTTGTAGCTTTGTTCATTCATTGAAGATTAATAAAAATTCTGCGTTTTCCTACTCTCTGAGTTATGAAGTCTAAGTGGGTGCAAAGCCCTCCCTTTTCAAAGGGCTAACTACCATGGTGCGAAGCCACATCGATCCCGATTCACTCACATCCTCCATCATCTTTTTTTCCATCTTCCCCCACCATCCGTACCTCGAATTTGTCCCTTTTGTTGCATTAGATTTCGTCATTAAAGCAGGTTTTCAAATTTCGGCCCACAAGCGAGCTGAAACTTCGGCGGAGCATCACGCACAAACCGTGCATCGGATCGAGCTGAGATTTGGGGGTTTGGGAGTCCATCCCTGGCCGACTAGGGCCAAGGTGGCCTTTTTCTGAATAGTGGGCCCCACACACGTGCGGCCATGATTACACGCACGTGCGTCTGGGCCATTGTTGCTGTCCACGTGCGAGAACTGTCTTCCGGTTCAGGTTTTCTTCTTATTTTACCCTCTCATATTAGTTTTTCGTAAAACCTAACTCTAGATTGCATTATTCTTAATTTATTTGCCCCTTTTTCACTCTAGGGTTCCTTGAATTGAGATTAGGGAATCCCTTGGATTAGGGACTGATTCTTATGCATGTGTGATTGATTTCTATTTCCCTTTGAGTATTGTTTGGTTCATAATTTTCATTGACCCAGCCCTAACGTAGGTTTGGATCCGCATAGATTCCCCTTTAATTGAATGTTTGAATTTTCATGTGAGATGTGGAATTTGTGTGTTTGTTTCTGAATTGGTGTGATCTAAGCCTGAAATCTTGCATATCATATTTAAATTCACGTCCTGCATCAAATTTGGTATCAGAGCCTAGGGTTCTTGTAGGGAAATTCACCACATATTTAGGGTCTAGTTTATTTGAGTCCATCATGCATTCAATTCATCATATATAGCTGCTAGAAAACTGTAGTCCCTGATATATATAGCTGAATTTTAGTAACGGTGTGTAGTCTCCTTCATATAGAGTCGCGTAGGGTCATTAAGTTTTTAGATGCATATAGTCGTCATAGAAAGTCCTTAGGTTGAGTTAACTAGTGTATGCCCACACGTACAGGTCATGGTTTTGGCTTGCACCCTATACTAAATATGGAGCAACTGCTAGAGTCATTGAACAAGTTGTCCCAGCAGATCGAGTATTTGGGTAAGCGCTATGAACAATATATAGACCAACGCTTTGATCAATTTGATGTGAGCATTACTCAACTAAAGTCCTTCGTCGAGACAAATCCCAGCATTGGGGTAGATGTCCAATCTCAGGTAGGTGGCCAGGAGGATAGACCAATGAATGGAGGTGGCTAAGGAATCAGTCATAGGCGTGTACCCATACCCCCACCCCATGAGGGACATCAAGACCATTATTTTGAAGGGTACGACATGTGCGGCCTCGTGGCTAGAGAGAGTGCACCAGAGGCTAGTGTAGAGTTATCCACTGAGGCCATTCCGATAGTGGATGAGTTTTGTGATATCATTCTTGATGATTTACTGAATGAGTCTCCCCCTAGGAGGGATATAGAGAACACCAGTACATGGGACACCGTAATACCTAAAGCCGAGTTTACGTTTAATAGTTCTGTCGATAGGTCCACAGGTCTCAGTCCTTATGAAGTCATTATTATTTATAAATAAGAGAAACCTATTGATCTTGTTCCTATGTCACTGTCCCATATGCCGTCAAAGCCTGTAGAGTCTTTCGCGCATCACATTCATTCATGACATCAAGAAATCAAGCAGAAGATCATGACTAGTAATGAACATTACTCACTTTCTGCAGACCAATATAAATGTTTCAATGAATTCAATATAAGGGACTCTATCATGATCCACATCAGGTCAGAGCGGTACCCTCAGGGAACCGTTCGAAAATTACACGTGTATAGCGCTGGACCATTCAAAATTATAAAATGAAACGGTCTCAATATGTATGTGGCAAATCTTCCACCCTCCATAGGAATTAGTTCCACATTCAATGTGGAGGATCTAGTTACATTTTAAGGGGTCATTGATGCATTGTCCAGCCTTTGGCCTAACCATCCTGATTCTACAAACCTTTCCCTTAATTCATGGGCCCCTTCAGACCCATTTTTTCAGCCTCTACGTCGCATTCTTACCTGTCCCGACCCATTTTTCTAGCCTCTACCTCCCATACCTACCCCTTCCGACTCATTTTCCCAGCCTCTACATCCCATGCCTACCCATCCCGACCTATTTTTCCAGCCTCTACCTCCCATACCTACTCTTCCCGACCTTTCTTCCCAGCCTTTATCTCTCATACCTAACCTTCACATACCCAGAGAGGAAAATGAAAGATATCCTAGACCATTAGATAGTTTCAACGTCGGACGGCGGGTTTCATAAGTACCTAGTTAAATAGAAGTCACGCCCTACTTCAGACAGCACGTGGCTTACTGTGGAGGAGCTTTAGATACTTGATCCTGACATCCTGAAGTGGTTCAAGAGTTTTATTTTAGTAGTGGCGAAATCTTCGCAGCCGAGGAGAATTGATGGGGACATCCTGAAGGGGACACGCGCACACACGCTGCCCTACCTACGCACGTATGCACGGAGTAGGAGGGCCCCACCATCGATCTGGCTCGATGACGACGTCCAGGGAGGGCCTCTTAGCTAGAAGACGAAGTTTGGTTCAAAAGAGTGGACCTGATAGTCAAGAAAAATCCATCATAAGATCTCATGATCGTGGCCCACTCGTTGGATTGATTTCATATTTTAGGTTTTTCTTATTGTTATTATTTAGAATATTATAAACGCTTTAGATTTCTCTGTTTGATTTTTATTTTAGTTTACTTCATCGCCAAGTAATAGGTTGTGCACATGGTGCAAGTTTTGGGGTATATGATTTTTCCTATAAATAGGCACTACTTGTAGCTTTGTTCATTCATTGAAGATTAATAAAAATTCTGTGTTTTCCTACTCTCTGAGTTGTGAAGCCTAAGTGGGTGCGAAGCCCTCCCTTTTTAAAGGACTAACTACCGTAGTGCAAAGCCACATCGATCTTGATTCACCCCCATCCTCCATCATCTTTTTTTCCATCTTCCCCCACCATCTGTACCTCGAATTTATCACTTTTGTTGCATCAGATTTCGTCATTGCAGCAGGTTTCTATATTTTGGCCAGTAGGCGAGCCGAAACTTCGGCGGAGCACCACGCACAAACCGTGCATCGGATCGAGCTGAGATTTGGGGGTTTGGGAGTCCATCCCTGACCGACCAGGGCCAAGGTGGCCTTTTTCTCAATAGTGGGCCTCACACATGTGCGGCCGTGATCACACGCACCTGCATCTGGGCCATTGTTGTTGTCCGCGCGCGGGAACTGTCTTCCGGTTCAGGTTTTCTTCTTATTTTACCCTCTCATACCAGTTTTTCATAAACCATAACTCTAGATTACATTATCCTTAATTTATTTTCTTCTTTTTCTGTAACATCCCGAAAATCGGGGGTCGAGTAAAAACTCAGCTCCCGAGTTCCAGAACATCATTTATGCAGCATTTTTTTGATGATGGATGAATGTCAGTTGTATGAGTGCATAAAACATGAAGTGGATTAAACCAAAACAGCATATCATACTCCAGAGACAGTTAAATTTCTCAAGCGGAAGACTGTGATAAATATATAAAATGTATAATTGATTGTAAGTCTCCAGAGTGTGAACATGTTACCAGGTTAACTAAGTACATGTATACTCCAAAATGGAAAGCAAAGAATATACATGGGTGTTTAAATAAAAGGCAAAATACCAAGTGTATTGACATCTAATCAGTAACCCTGTAACCCCGTCGATAAGAACCTGCACATATGAGAAATCCTCCTCATCATCATAAAGTCTGGCTCTGCTTCGCAAGCATCGCCATTATCCGAAACTAAAACAGGGATTGGTTGGTATGGCCAACACCGTCCCGTAACGTGGGAGTGAGTAGCTAACTCAGTGGAATAATAGAGTAAAGATTAACATGTTAACAAATCAGTCAAGCGGTAATGATAAAGCAGTACAATCAAACATTCAAAGCTACTCTTGTTAATGCAAGGATGAGATGCAATAATGATGCATGCCCTTGCCTACATACTCCCTCATGCGACACCATCTCACATTCATGGCATGCTTTCATCCCTCAGTGCTCCACATCTTCCTGGCACATGCAGTGCGATATGAACATGATTACCAAGTTGTTATTAGCCCTTTTCATACAGCAGGATTGGGAAGCTAAAGTACCTCCCTTGTATCATTTCTCAACAATGATCCAGTCTAGGGCCGTCAGTCCTAAATAATCTCATATGATGATGCGGTTCTAGGTCACTGTAAAGGGCTTCCAGGGCTGTTACACATACTCGTTGCACCGCTCCCCCATCACCTTATCAATACAAGCCTAGTTTATACTATGTTTACTACGGAAAGGCTCGTCGCCTCACCGCAGATTCAGAGTATGCTCGAGGTCACTACAAAGGGCTGCTAGGGCTATTACACGCACTCGTTGCACCACTCCCCCATCACCTTATCAGTGTAGGCTGACAGCTCAAATGTAGTGTCCCATACCACCACAATCGGCTCACGAGACAAGGTTGCTCACTGGTCACTACGGGGAGGCTCGTCGCCCCAGCGTAGGCCGACAGCTCGACCACGGTGTCCCATATCACCATGCCCGGCTCATGAGTCTTAGCGGATCGAGGTACCATGGTTGATAGGTATTTCATTGGTAAGTTTTGGTACTTTAGATTCAAGCAGTAGCGTCCATACATGGTTAACATATATCGGGCTAATCGAGTTACTTGACGAGTTCGACTAGTACGAGCGCCCGTTAAGTTGATCGACATGAAGTGCATAAGCACCTCGTGTGGCCTAATCACTGTCGACAAGCAACGCACGGCTCGGGTTTGTCAAACACGTCTTACGTGGCGAATAGGTCTCAGCCGCGAACTCAAGGCGTATTACTGATTGCCTGGATTATACAATAGCCCTAACCACATTCAATTATGACATGTTATCCAATGATATAGTCAAAGCAGTAAATGGATTATATATCAAATTATACAATCAAAGGTCCGATATTGTCCGCTTTAGGGCTGCCAGGGCTGTTGCACGGAATTATTACACCACTCCCCCATCACCCTTCACGGCTTTGTTTCTGAATGTTATGGAATATAACTTAAACATGAATCCACTCATATGCAATATGAAATACATGGAGGAAGTCATACACACAGTTAACATGAATAATCTAGGCTAACCTATTATATTAACATGAATAATCTATCTCTTGTTCGCTTTCAACTCCGTTCTTTGGTAAGAAATCCTAACCCTAATATATTTTGGGGATTCAAATAGAGTAAATGGTGAAATAGCTAACCTATTTCATACTATAGGTTGCCGTTGTGACATAGACGAAGAGCTAGTGTTCGAACTAAGTTTGTTACGAGTCTACCAGCGAAAGGTGCGAACTATAAATGTTTAGGTTATGGTTTTCAAGGCTTTCAATGTCAGTAATGGTTTATGACTGACTTGATTGTTGTCACATGTGCTTAGATACGATGTTTTCCATATATTACATATAGATTAAACTATGTTGAGTATAATGCGTTCTATGTGTTTGTTGAAATGTCTGAACGACTATAGAAATATGATTTGTGCTTTCCATGCTTGTAAATTGAGAATATATGATCGCTGTATGAGTGGCAGCTCCTTTGTGAAAGGATTTGCCCTTATGTCTATTGAAACTAGTATATTACACGTATGTGTAATATGTAGTCTATGTGTTTGACAAAAATGCTTGTATGAGTAATTGGTTGATGCTTTGTATTTACGAGGGTTGTTGAGATAGCATTCTCAGCTACCTTAGCTATATGTATACTTTTCTTCATGTAGCTTTAATTTCAAGTGCATGTTTTGTGTAGCAAATGTGTATGTAGAATATCATGTTATATGTGTTGAATAATACGCTCAAATGATATGTACGTTGGAATTGGTTGTTAAATGCCATATGACTATCATGTATGCTTACTTCTTGCATTTGACTGTGATTGGGACTACAATGTAGTCCAGGCAATCGGTAACAATTCCTGTTTGAGTGGCCGAGCTAGTCTCACCACATTTGAGGCGTTCAGTGAATCCGAATAGTACGATGATTATCGACAGCAATTAGCACTCCATATTGATTAATTTAGCGTACGCTCGTACCAATCGAACTTGTCAAGTAACCCGATTTGCCTACTGTGTGTTTACCATGTATGAACACTACTGCTTGAATCTAAGGTACCCCTTTCCAATGTAAAGACTCATCTCAACCATGGTACCACGATCCGCTAAAACTCATGAGCCGGGCATGGTGGTATGTGACATTGTGGTCGTGCTGTCGGCTTACATTGGGGCAACGAGCTTCCCCGTAGTGACCAGTGAGCAACCCAAACTCGTGAGCCGAATATGGTGGTATGGGACACTGTATTCAAGCTGTCGGCTTACACTAGCACAGCTTAGCTGTGGTACCCAGTCGGGTTGGTGACGAGCCGTCGAAAATAAATTGGCAGTTGGTAGGGCGTTGGTGGTAGTGACCTGAACTTGCCTATCGTATGTGATTAACTAGGATTGACAACCCTAGATGGATCATTGTTTGGGTAAATGATACAAGGGAGGTACCTTAGCTTCTCAATCATGCTGTATGAATATGTCTAATTAAGAACTTGGCTAATGCGATCATGCATTACATTGCACGGTGCTTCGGCGAGGAAGTGTACATGCCGCAATCCTGAGATGATGTCGCTGAGGGAGTGTAGGCGAGGGCATGCATCATTATGACATATCATTCCGGCATTAACAAGAATACTTAGGACTTGATTGTTGTACTGCTTTATCATTACTGCTTGGCTGAATTGATAACATGTTAACCTTTGCCTTATAGCTCCACTAAGTTGATCACTAACTCCCACGTTCTGGGACGATGTTTTAAAACACCAACCAAACCCTGTTGTAGTTGCAGATGATGTTGAGGCTCGTAAGATGGTGACGAGGAGGAGTTCTCCTACATGCAACTCTCTGACGGGTCTATGTAGACCTAGAGTTGCGAATCGGGGCTACAGGGATATGGATAGATGACATTACACTTTATCATTTTTTTGTATCTTTTGGAGTTACACTTGTATTTATTAACCTGGAGACGATCATACTCTGAAAACTTAAAATCACTTATATACTATATATATCTATCATAGTCTTCCGCTTGCGTAATCTAATTGTCTCTGGAGTATGATATGCTAATTTAGTGTAATCCCACTCGTGTAAATGCACTAATATGGACAACATTCAATCAGCATTATCTATGTTGCATAAGTGATGTACTGGAACTCGAGAGCTGAGCTTCTGCTCGATCCCCGATTTTCAGGGCGTTACATTAGTCCTGAAGTCAATGAAGTTAATTTAGGTAAAGCTAGAACTACTTTCAAAATCAAAGGTCTATCTCTTGTTCACCTAGGGAAATGCAAAATGGCCATAAGATGATAGTTTCATCCATGGCTTACTGTTTTCTATAGTTGGTGCTAAATTCAATACATGCATTGCTGCCCTTATCCTTACAACCTCATTGAGTGCCATCTGCTCTATGTTGTGGCTATGATATTTGTTACATGCTCTTCACACCCTCACAGAGAAATGAGAATAGTACTCTCTGTTGTAATCAGAGTGTAGCTGATAAATTTTCTTAAAACATTGATTTAGCTGCCTCTTAAAAAAATTTATGAGTGGCACTTAACACATCATTTTGTGGAAGGATTTAATTATGGTCTTAAGATACGTACTAGTCAAGTCACGGGTGTAACTTGGATGAGTCAGCTCGAACAAGGTGAGATCCAATCCAGTTTGACACCTCGAGTGATCCCCCTGATTCATCCTTGAGTGATTCGTGACTTTGACTTAGGGCTGAATGAGTTGATCTGAATCAAAGAATCTTTTAACCATTGTAGAGATCTTCTCTATTCTTTTGGTTTCTCATGCCCTGCTTTTTATCTTATTAGATGAATTTGCAAATAAACAAGCATCTCCTTCAGAAGCCACGAAGGAGGCATGAGAGGCCCCAACAGACCTAAAAGAATCAGACAGAGGAGAGAAAATGGATTCTTCTGACGGAGGAGCTGCAGGAGATTCAGATGATGAACCCCTTGTAATCTCTCTTTGCCTTCTCATCTTTGGACTAGATTGCTTAGCATCTTACTAGTTATTCTCCCTTGAATTTTGTTATGTTTCTTTCAATGCAGAGCATGTGGAAGGTACGAGGAGCAAAAGTAGCC
Source organism: Magnolia kwangsiensis (assembly GCA_037074715.1). NCBI lineage: Eukaryota > Viridiplantae > Streptophyta > Magnoliopsida > Magnoliales > Magnoliaceae > Magnolia > Magnolia kwangsiensis. The sequence goes on along the minus strand of CM073582.1, from coordinate 66,292,515 downwards.
TAAAGCTTGGAGACTGGCCTTCTCTTTGAAAACTCAAATGTTGGATTTGGCTTTGTTGCCATTGTCCCAACCATGGTCTGTCAATCTGAGTTGCTGAAGGAAGATAGACGTTTTGGTACCTACAATAGATGCTGCTAATAGACAATAGTAACACAAATGCCGCGATAAGGGCCATGTATATGTAATTTCCACGGTTATTGTATGTAGCATGCATATGTAGCCATCTTGTGTAGAGTAGTTTAACCACTCATCTTGGATAGGTCATAGCCAAAAAATTACACATCCAACAATCCTAACCATCTGATTTGTTCCTTCAAATGCACCATTGAAAGGAATCATCTTGTGTGCGACTTCTGATTGTTCAATTAGTATGCTAACCCCTTGGATGTTGCTTCCCCTGGATTTTTGACTTTGTCTGTCGATAGTAGTCCATTGATCCAACCGTTAACATCATTTAATCAATTTGGGTTTCGGTTATGGTCCATCCAAGAAGCAGTCAATTAATTGGATGGTCTGAATCGGGTGCATTGGCTAGACTAGCAAGTATCGAATTTCCAGGTATAGTTCATTCATTATCAGTTGCATTTTTCTTATATTCAAGAGGGCACCTTTATTTGAGATGTGTGACAATTGTCGCTTTTTGAAGTGAGCCTAGTGTGAAAGGATCATCTCCACCTTTTGGCGTCACAGTATAACTTCAGTGTAAAATTTGTTGCGACCTGTCATTAGTACAAATGATGAATTATGTAGCATCCTGTGCATCAAATAATGTGTATGATCTCATGTGGGTCCATTATTTAGTGATCTCCAGCCTTTGATATTGAGCTCCCACTATAAATGTGTGGTGCACCAGAAACTTCTCAGTTTTGGAGAGTTCAAAGTACGATTGGTGGCATGATTTCTATGTTTGATGGATTAACATCTTTGAACTTGGGAGGCTTCAGGGTGATGGCACATTCTTTATGTGTCCCACATCATCAACAGCTTGAATGATTAGAAATAGAAGGTAGCAAGTCCATAAATTTTAGAAAATAAGAAGTGCATTTATTTGACAAAGGAATGGGAAGCCATATGCACTTTCCTAACTTGTAAATTAGGACATGCCATTCCCTGGGAACATTGTTACAAGAGATGAGCTGCTTGTTAGATGAATGCATCAAAGTGCTATAACTAATATGGCCTAATTTACTATTAAAAAGAAGAAGAAGAAGAAGCAGGAAAAAAGAAGAAGAAGAAGAAGAAGAAGAAGAAGAGAACAGAGATTTTCCTTGTGACAATGTGCCATACTTCATTACTTAGAAAATATAGGTTGCCACTCAGCACTCCTTTAGCATGATTTTTCTGAGTGTAAAGATCCTTCACAAATGAGGAGTGTCAGCATCATTATCATTATCTAAGCTTTATTCCAACTACCTGGGGTTGGCTATATTAATTTGGTTCCCCTATTTGACTCCATCAAGGGCTATACCTTTAGTTAGATCATAAGTCATCAATATTTTTGTAACACTCCTTTTGGGCCTTTTAGAATGAGTGTAGAAAAAAAAAAAAAGAGTCTATATTTGAAAGCTTTGAAAAATTGTCAAGCTTGAATAAATTTTCTTTTGAATATATATCGAGTAAAACATTTGAAATAAAACAGGTGAAAAAAGTGGTGACGACAACCATGTGAGTAATAGGTAATGCAATGCCATCACCAATCCTTTGGCATGGGTTGTACTATCCATCTAGGCTCAGATTGAGGGTTTGTTGAAGTTTGGCACAGAGGGGTTGAAAGATGAAGAGGAACTAGAAGTTTGATAGGAGACAGGTAGAGCGTAAGGAAAAAAAAAGTAGACATATGATGGGTTACCAATAATAATTTGGGAGCCATAATGATTTAGAGTAATTTGTTTGAAGGAATGGGTAAGGGCATGTTGACTAGGTGATTATTGTTGTGGAGGCCTTGTGGAACATTTATCCATATAAAAAGAGTTGTAAAGTGAAGGCAACTAGCATTGTTGTGATTTGTGGATCGACATATCTGACAATGCGGCCCACGACAACTACATGAGTCTTCAGTGTAGGTAAAATGACACGACCATTCCCTAAATTCCATGTCTATATGTGAATCCTTGACCTGTCTCAAGCTGGTTCAAGAGTTGTCTGTTGAACCTCATAATATTATATGGACTCAAGAGGAGAGGGAGGTAGTGAAGCTTCCTCCTAAAGGAGAAGGATCAGAAGCTCGAGAATGTGGGCAGTGGTGACGTTGGTCTTAATAGTTGTGGAGATCATCTTATAGTTCTTTAAAAGTGATTGGAGCATGTAGTGGACTTTGTATGTGAATGACTAAGAGAATGCTTGATGATCGCATGATTATCATATGTGGTTTTGAGATTGCCAAGGTACATTGATATATAAGGTTTTCTGCTTATGCTTTTGAACGTTGATCATTCATTTGCATGGGATTTTGACTGTTGCGAGAACATCTTAAGAATTGCCATCCCAATTACATGGGCCGGGTTAAGTTAGAAAATATGTGCCATAATTTTTTGGAGAAATAGTAGATAACAAGCAAGCAAAGGCCATGTAATCATTTTCCAACCATTTGGAACATTCTAGACAAGAGATTTCCATTTCTCTTTAATTTGAAGAGTGCTTACTAGTCATAGGCAGTGATGGATGTTATATCCATATGGCTCATCATTCCCTGCCTCTAACGGCCTTGTTGGTATGGCCTTTCCAAATAAGAAAAGGTATCATTTTTACTTTAGTTTCCATTAGTTAGAGAAGCGTGCTTAAAGACATATTGGGAAGGAAGGGATGCATTGAGGAAGACGGAGACCCCATGAAGAGAGAAGGAATTATAGAAGTCAATGGAATGATTTTGAAAAAGTTTTGGTGAATGAGATGGTCTTTGGAGATGGTTTTACAAAAGAGAACCGGGTTGTAGATGATTTTGGAGAGTGAGGTGAAGTTGGGGATTAATTTGGAGAGTGATGGAATCAAAATTTATGGGTTTTTTTCTACATAGAAAAAGGAATAGGAAGGTAAAGAAAAACACGAGAAGATAAAAGAAAAGTAAAGAGAATCTTAGGTTTTGAAGAAATAGATGATCTTGAAATCCTAAATATAGATGATTTTGGAGAGTGAGGTGAAGTTGGGGATTAATTTGGAGAGTGATGGAATCAAAATTTATGGGTTTTTTTCTACATAGAAAAAGGAATAGGAAGGTAAAGAAAAACACGAGAAGATAAAAGAAAAGTAAAGAGAATCTTAGGTTTTGAAGAAATAGATGATCTTGAAATCCTAAATATGGATTGAAAAAAAAAAGAGAGTAAAACATCTTGAAAGTAAAAGATCCAAGAAAGTTGGACAAATAGAAGAACATAGAAATTGTAGATCTATCTTTTATTCTTTTATAGTGAAACTTTAGGGAAGAAAAGAAGAAAGGATATTCTTTGAGGGTGGTGTGGCTTGCAAGATAATTGCTATATGTCAAAGGAGTGATAAGGTTTTGATGATTGGTTGTTAAAATGCCATGAAGTCTTATCTTTATTATTGTAATTAGAAAGTGAAGAAGAGAAAAGAGAGGAAGAAAGAAGGAAACTTCCCTATTTGCTATATTCTTACTCAAAGCAACATAGCAATATATATATATATATATATATATATATATATATATATAAAGGGCTATTTGGATGCAAGCAAAGCTGTTTGTAAAGCACCTTGAATAGGCTACCAAGGTAATGCTACCTGGATTAGTTATTTTGTTTGCTGTTTGTAAAGCACCTACAAATACAACGGATTTGCACATTGACACATCTGGCACAGGTAATCGAGATTGATGCCTGTACGGAGCATTTTATTCCTGCTGCACTGAACTTGGGATGAGCTTGCTCATGTTTATTCCACCTCTTCACAAGAATCTATCCTTACTCTCTTTTTTTTTTTGGTACAAATCTATCCTGGCTATATTCCGCCTTTTAAGGGCGTGATGTCCTTATTATTATCATTATTGTTTTATATATTCTTATGCATAAATAGGTTTTAAACCATAGAGAAGATGTCTGATCCGGACTGCGCATGCTGGGCATAACTTTGCATGCATCCATACAACCCCTAAGAGTTCTAAGTGGTCCCATGGCCAGTGAGACTAAGTGAGCGGAAACAAATATGCTATTAAACAAGGTTTCATTGTATTTAATTACATACTTTCCACGTGTACAATTTTTTACTTTCAATCTACATTTACAATTCTCATTTGATACATTCAACCATAACAATTTTCAATCAAAGATGAGTTTTCTATTCTCATCAATGACTCCTCGTAGTAGGACACTTGCACGGTCCAGTCAATTGGACAAGATGTTTACTAGTTTTAGCAAACATTTCATGGGCTACAATATTAAAATCACATCGGTTGAATGATCTAATCCATCCATATGTGGGACTTCTTTTTATATTTATTTATTTCCAAACCATGGATGGGATGGTTAGGATTTTCTGATAAAATAGATTCTTTAGAACTATAAACAATAGATGATGGGCCTAACAGATGGATGGCTCACTGCTGAATAGGCCTACTTTTCCATAAATTATATATGTTGACTGTCCACTAAATATTTATTGTTCAGATGGTATGAATCATCTTATTGGTGGGAATTTTACATGGTGGCCTAAGTAATGTGTCCTAGATCGTAATGCACAACCCATATTGCTTGGTTAGACTAGCCAAGTGTCCCCTTGCAAGTAGAAAACTGCATGTTATGGTGCCTTGAGAGCAAATGATGATTTCCACACTTCTTTTTGGCATCACAAAAGTCCAACTCGAAAATCACTACATAGTAACAAGTGATTACTCTTACACCCTACGTACATGGATGTGCGAAGGTGAAAGAACTTTGTGTGTGATGATCAAAAAATACAAAATATAAAAACATACATAAAACACCACCATTCTTCGTCTGAATGTTTGCTTAGCCCACATTTGTACCATTCTTCGTCTGAATACTAATTTGCTTAGCCCACATTTGTCCAGACCATTGGACAAAAAGAAAAAAAAAAAAACCACTAGCTAGGTAGGCTACATGGGTTAGATCATCCAGCTCATAGATTAAGTAATCTTGTTGCTGAGGTGGGCCAAAATTTGAAATCAAAGAGATAGCTAAGACATTTTTTTTAAAATTTTTATTTGTTTGCAGAAAGGTGGTAGCACACCACCTGTAATTTTATTGATTTGAAAATGGTTATGTACAGCCATTCAGGTAGGTGCAAATACAAGAAACAACTGCCACACATATCATATAGACCAAGCAAAATACACAAAATTACAAAAAGGACAAAACAACTCAAGCTTTTTTTGTTTTTTTGTAGACACGAACTATACAAACATATTTACCCTAACTCCAATCATCTCACCAGCATTACTATTTAGGAAACACCATGGAAGGAAAAATTAAGGAAAGCATTCTATCAACAAATATATAGAATTCTCTCCTTCCCTTCCTCCAAAGTGCTAGGGTCCAGAAAAGCATCCCTACACCTACTCCGTGTCCAACTCCAAATCCTATCCACATTATTTCCCAATCATATTTCCTTTCAAATTGCAATGTTGACAGAGCAGATGGTGGTGCACTCTCTGCATCTTTGCATTTCTTTGATAGTGGAGGTCCACACAATCCCAAGTTCTCTTTGAATGATTCGCTGTTAAATGTAAGAAACTGCCGGCTTTGTGGTATTTTTCCCACTAGGAAATTCTGTGAGAGATTCAACACTGCAAGGAATGTTAGATCTGTTAACTGCCAAGGGATCTCTCCTGACAATTTATTTTGTGAGAGATCTAATGACTCCAGATCCCTTAGGTTCTGAAGCGATGTCGGAATTTGCCCTGTTAAACAATTGTTAGACATATTGAGCACATGGAGTGACTTTAGATCCCCAATTGATTTAGGGATATTCCCGTGAAATTCGTTCTCTGAGAGATCCACTACCGTGAAGGCAGTAAGGATTTTTACCACTTCCATCAGTAGCCCTTTGTTGACTAAAGACACTTTATTCTGATAGTATATGGAACCCCTTATCATTTTGCCAAGGACCAAAGATTGGGATTTGTCCTCATCCATCATTGCCCTACAGCTCTCAAACATATTTGACGGCAAAATACCCTCAAAGCTATTGAAAGAGAGGTCGAAAATTTGTAACAGTGGGAAGGGGTGATTTGTTAGAGGATGCCCAATGGTGCCATGAAATTGGTTGGATCTCAAGACGAGAACACGCAACTGGGACAAAGCTCCCAACCATAAAGGGAATGTGTCATGTATCTGATTGTTTCCAAGGTTTAATACCTCCAACATTTTGCAATTAGCCAAAGACCTTGGCACTCGGCCCTCTAATTGATTCCCACTGAGATCAAGTGTTTGTATGTTGCATCCCTCTTTAAATGTCTGAAGTAACGTACCATTGAAAGCATTTCCTTGAAGATTCAACACACTAAGGGCATCACCAATCTCACCCAAACATGGTGGAATCTGACCAATGAAGTGATTGTGAGACAAATCAAGGATTGTTAGGGATGTTGCATTGCAAACTGATCGAGGGATTTCACCACCAAGGCTATTGTTTGAAACTGAAAAGAAAAAGATGGAAGGTGGTGGGATAGGAAGTGAGCCTTCTAGCTTGTTGGAGCTAATGTCCAGAATGATCAAGTCACTCAAGAAAAGATGGGGAGATGGTTCTGTTCCCTGTAGAACATTGTGAGAAAGATTTAAAGAGTTTAAAGACCCATTGCCAATCTCCCATATCCATTTGGGTATTTCACCACTAATTTTATTGTTGGAAAGGTCCAATTGCCTCAACCGCTCTTGATTTCTCAAGAAATTTGGAAATGTGCTGATGTTGCAAGAACGTAACAACAAATATTCAAACTGGGGGATGGAAACAAATGAGGAATTACCACTGCCATATTGGACTGACAAGTTGTTATCTGAAAGATCCAGAGAGGAAAGTTTTTGGAGGTTTTGAAATAAGCTTAGCTCCACAACACCACTGAAATTATTAGAAGAAACGTAAAGTTCTTGAATCTTAGTAAGTTGAAAGATAAATCTGGGTATCATCCCCTGCAATTTATTGTTGCCCAAATAGATGACTGCCAGCTGTGAAGAAGATGCATTGTGGAACTTGTCAAGTTGACCGCTAAGTTCGTTATCTGAGAGATCCAACACTAGTAATGATGGGAGTGAAAGCAATGATGATGGAATGGTCCCATTAAGCGAATTATTCCGTAAGCTAATCACAATGAGATTCAGAAGCTCATTTCCATATGAAGAAGGGATTGGGCCGCTCAATTTATTGGATGAAAGATACAGATATTGCAGTTTGGTAAGGTTCAAAAGTGAGGATGGTAATGATCCTGACAAGTTGCACTTGTTGAGGCCTAAATGAGTCAAGAATTTGAGATTACTGAGAGAATCTGGTAACTTTCCTGAAAATCCAGTGAATGAAAGCATCAATTGTTGTAGAGTATTGTTTTGAGGAAACTCCGGCAAATTGATAGCTACAAGTGGATTGTCTGATATGTCAATGATTTGTAGATTTGGCATCTGGAAAACACTCTGAGGGAATTTTCCATGCAGTCCACAATCTGTAAGGAGAAGGGACGTCAATGAGGATAAGTTCCCTATGAAATTGGGCACTGCAGAGGAGAGATTGTTTCCCCTGAGGTCGAGTTCAGATAAGAAATGGAGCTGTGAAAGGGAAGAATAGATGGAGCTTGAAAGACCACATTCTCGTAAGATCAACTTGTGGAGACTCCCTGGGAAGCTGGGCACTGCAAAGGAGAGATTGTTTCCACTGAGGTCGAGTTCAGATAAGAAATGGAGCTGTGAAAGGGAAGAATAGATGGAGCTTGAAAGACCACATTCTTGTAAGGTCAACTTGCGGAGACTGCCTGGGAAGCTGGGCAGTACAGAGGAGAGATTGTTATAGGTGAGCTCAAGTTCAGATAAGAAATGGAGCCGTGAAAGGGAAGAAAAGATGCAGCCTGAAAGACCACAATCTATTAAGCTCAACTTGCGGAGATTAGGGAGTGGCAAATCTAAGGTCTGGCCCTGCAGTAAGATGTGTACCCAGTCCAGATAGAGGCCACTCAGATTGGACAGGTTTTGGACGAGTGCTTCAATGCTTGGGTTTTCGAGTTTCAGGTATTCAGTGGAGGAACCATTCCAATATTCATTGCGAGAAAGATCGAGAGAAACCAAAATGGTCAAGCGGGAGATTTCCAGTGGGATTTGGCCATAAAAGGATAACCAAGAGAGGTTGAGATGGGTCAAACTGGTGAGCTGGTCAAACCCAGGTGGGATAGGAGAGCCATCAAAATCATTGTAAGCGAGGTTGAGCCTTTGCAGGCTCCGAAGACGAAAGAGGCTCTCAAAATCAATCCAACCAGAGATATGGAAGCTACTGAGGTCGAGGCTGATCACGTGACCAGTGGCTTCATCACACGTGATGCCTTCCCAAAAGCAGCAATCGGTATTGTTTGAATTCCAAGAGGGGAGAGTAGAGAGGGTGGAAGCAGTGAAGTTAAAACCATGCTTGAGGTGGAGTAAAGCAGAGAAGTGATGATGGTTGCATTGTTGGGTAATGGGAAAGAGGAGAGATGATAAAAAGAAGAGAATGAGAAATGATAGGTTTTTGGAAGAAAAGAGGCGAGCCATTAGTTAGTAATGGATGGATGTGGGACGTGAAGGGGTAGAAAGAGTGAGCTTTATTTATAGGCAAAAAGTGAAGAGGTTTTGCTGCTGTCAAGACTCATACGTGTGAAATACGACAGCCGCTCATAAGATTAGTCATCAAAGGAAGAGACAGCGTTGTGGGTCTTTACATACATAATGGGAAGAGCTATCTCCTTGGTTTCCCAATTGTACGGTTTCCAATTCGGGGAAGCAGATTGGCTGGTGTGCCACACACCAGCTATATAGCTGCTGTAGGTACGTGTCGTGCGATGACAAGCACTGACGCTCTTCGAGCTCCGAGTTGTACGAACGGTTCAAAGAAGATCAAAGTTACATGCCCCACAGTGATGTATTTATCATATCTACACCGTTCATCTATTTTTAGAGGTCATTTTAGAGTATTATTCAAAAAATAATCATATCCAAAGAACATTTGGACTACACCACAAATAGCTATAGAGAGGATGATTTTCACCGTTAAAAAATTCATAGGGCCCACTATAATGTTTATTTTTCATCCAATCTATTAGTAAGGTTACAAAGATAGAGAAAAAACAAATTTCACATTAATCCAAAACTTATGTGACTCTAAAAAGGTTTTAATAATAGACGTTCAATCTCACATTACTTTTTTCAGTGTGGTCCACTTGATAGTTGTATCTATCTTATTTTTCCTCTAAACCCTTAAGACAAGCTCACCAATTGGTTGAACAGTTGCACATACCTCATGATTAAACTCACAAAACTTACTAACGCCAAATGCAGCAGCTATACATTGCTGTCTGAGGTGCACCAGCCCATCCGCTTCCCCAGTTCGGGTAGATGAGATAACTGTAGGAAGCGGATTTGACGGTGCACCACGCACCACCTACTTGGCTATTATGTTGAGGTCATTATAATGTATGAGTTATATCTAAACTGTTCTTCCATTTGGCAAGTTTATTGTAATATTTGAAAAGAAAAATAAGACAAATTCAAAGATCAAGTGGACCGCATTGTAAAAACTAGCAGGGATTGAATGCCTACCATTGAAACCGTTTTTATACCACAAGTTTTTAGATTAATATGACATTTGTTTTTCCTCTTCATAGAGGTCTTTGTGACCTTATGAACTGATTAGATGAAAAATAAACCTGATTGTAGGTCTTACATATGTTTTAACGGAGAGAATCATTGTCTCACTGTTATTAATGGTGTGGTCCACTTGAGCTTTGTATATAGTTTATTTTTGAATTCATTCACTAATATGATCTCTCCAAATGGATAAATAGTGTAGATATAATAAAAACATTATTATGACACTCCTTTAATTTTGATCTCATTTCAACTGTTCATACAACTCAGGAGGTAAATCAGTGATGTAGAGCGGGTCGCGGACAATTTCATGGCTAAGATGGATCAGAAAAGGCACGGTCGGCGACAGAAGTGATCCGGACCATCGGACCTTAGATCGGGCGTATCTCACAATCCGGAATGAGTTATCCGACGTAAAATATATGATTTTGGGGTAGAACGAGCTACTTTAACCAACCAACCCTGCTATGCTGGGTTGCGCAGCCCGGATTTGTGAAAAACCCCCTGATCGATGGTCGTTTTCTCGTTTTAATTTTGTTTTTACTATAAATAGTAAGTTTTAGTTTGAGTATAACTTTTCATCCGTTGGGCTTTAGGAGTTGTGTCCAACATGAAAAGTGCTTAGGATAATTAGGAGAACGGTTTGGTGAAGCCAAATAGGACACTTACTATTTTTGGCCGAAAACCTTGCGCACTAGTAGACATCATGACCGTCTATAAATAGTAAGTTCACTATTTATAGTAAGTTGCGAATTCTAGGAGTTTTAGTTGTAATATGAGTCTGGTTTCTTTCATGTTGCTTGGTTCCCTTATTTAAAGGGGTGTAAACTCGTTTTTATTTTTTCATCAATTAATTTTGAATTTATTAGAGTTTATTTCTATTCCCTTGCTTTCTTTCCTCGTGGATTCGAGAAGTCTCTGTGAGGAGTCCAGAGAAGCTCTGTGGATTCGGAGTAGTTATCCTTGAGGAAGACGGTGTTCGACCTCATCACGTTCATCCCTGCGTCAATCAGCGTCAGCGCTCGTCTTCGCACGGCACGTACCCGTACTAACTAAGTCGGTGGTGTGTCGTATACCACTCAATCGGAAACGGATTGGCTACTCCCATGCCACTACCCAATGGCTAGTGGTCGGTGTTATGTGGGCCCATCATGATGTGTGTATTTCATCCATGCAGTCTATCTAATTTTCTAGATATGATGGTATGAACCCAAAAATGAGATATCTCCCAATCTCAAGTGAACGGCATTAGAGGAAATAGTGTTAATTGAATGTCGACCATTGAAAACTTTTTTAGGACCATAAAAGTTTTAGATTAAGGTGATTTTTGTTTTTTTTTTTCCTTTCATCTAGGTCTGTATGACCAAATTTAATTAACAGATTGAATATCAAATAAATAGTACAGTGTGCCTTTGGAGGATTTTAAGGGTGGATATCCAATAGCTATTTTTTCCTATGGTGTGGTCCTCCTGAGATTTATACGTCTCTCATTTTTTATATCTAGAAAAATAGATAGACAGCATGGATGAAACACATACACCATGGTAGGGCCACATATCACCAACCGCTGGCCACCGGGATAGTGGCAAGGAGGGAGTAGCCAATCCGCTTATGCGTGGATAAGCCATGTACACAAAAGTGAATAATTGATAGAAGGGAATTTTACAAAATAATACTTTATTAATACATTATTTACATCCTGATACTTTTTAAATTAAGTTTTTGTTAAGATACCTTGTTAAGTTAATCTCAAAGAATACCTTTCATTAGTTGTTTACAACGTATATTTTTTTTTTTTGTAAAATAACTAAAATACCCACTAATTAATAAGGTTGCGTAAATAAGAGCTGTTGTGGGAAAATAAAATCTGACCACTTTTAAGGTCAGCTCGGCTGATGAGCGCACCCATCAAGGTGGCTCCGTTGACAAGGAGCTCAGGTCGACTTTCAATCAGTAATACTAGCGACACATACGACCAAAGTAGGGCTCCCAGGCCCCCTCAGGGCTCGGTTCGAATCAGTCCAGCTTGGATCAGCTCCGGTTGACCGATAGAGTTCGGCTCGAATTGGCCCAGCTCAGGGATTATCCCCGGTCCAACAAAGAAAGATCTATACCATCTCAACCTACAACATCCCAACTAGAATTGTGCCAATCCACCCCCTCGGCTGAGCAAACGATCCTACTCGGTTGTGTGCGATTCAATTGTAACCGTCAGTCCCCATGACCTACATGTAACCGCACATCTCGTGATTTTAAAGTAACTGTCGACATTCACCACTTCACACATCTCGCCTAACGGCTGAGATCATACCTAAGATTATGGGCAATCTTGCCCTGTGATCACTATAAATGGAGGACCTGTATACGGTGAAAGGTACGGATCTCTTGCTATAAACCCTTGAATACCATCAGATTCTTAGATTGATTTTGGCATCAGTGGATCCCCTACACTAGTCAGTCTCCTTTGTTTCTTTCTTGTGCATATGTTTGGAGATTGTAAGAGGGCGCGCACTCCAGATTCTTGCCTCAATAAGTGTTATTATTAAATTTTTATTAAAAAAATCATTAAAAAAAAGAAAGATAAATCAACTGGATGCAGATTACATTGTTGGTACTGGTTACTTGTCGATGTCCTATAACCCCTACCATAATGTATAATTTTTATGCACTTAGGTGGACCACACCATCATGGGAAACAATGGTGAATGAGTGTCCACCATTAAAAACTTCCCAGGGCCCATTGTAATGCCCACTACAATGTTTGTTTTCAATCCAACTTGTTAATTAAATCACGCGAATCTGGATAAAGAGAAAACACAAATATAACCTTCATCCAAAACTTTGGTAGGACCTAAGCAGTTTTTAATGGCGAGCTTTAAACACGACTGTTTCTTATGGTGTGGTTCACTTGCGATTTGGATCTGCCTCATTCTTCGACTCATGCCCTAAGATGATATGATAAAATGGATGGATGGCGAGGATAAAATATATGTGGAGCCCATAAAGCACCATGTGTAATCCGCATCCAGTGGGTGTCTCTGTGGTAGGGCTGTCAAGATACTGCCTAGGCCCGGATTCTGAACTGTTTCGGGCCTGCTGCTATTCAAAAATTCTGATTTTTCAGGCCGGTTAAAACATTTTCGGATTAGCTGCGCCCCAGTCTCAGCCAACACGGTGTGGTCCTGACCGTGGGGCCACATTGATACATGTATTGTATATCCAGGCTGTTCATCCATGTTTACACTCCTTTTAGGGCATGAACACAAAAAATTTAAGCACATCCAAATCTCAAGTGGACCACAGTGATGATTGAATTCCCATCATTAAAAATTTCCTAGGGCCCACTGTAATACCCACCATAAGTTTATTTTCCATCAAATCCGTTGATAAGGACACAAACACCTGGATAAAAGAAAAAAATAAATATCAGCTTGATCAAAAACTTTTGTAGCTCATAAAAAGTTCTTAGTGGTTGATTTTTTAAACCTTTTTTGTGATTTTTTATAAAAACATTAATTAATAGTTTTACTTTTAGATATCTATTTAATTCTTTTTAAGCAACTTTATTAATTGGTGGATATTTTAGTCATTTTAGAAAAAATCACAAGGGGAGTGGGAGAAAACTAACAGAAGGTAATAAAGTACCTTAAGGAAATTTTAATTTATAAAGGTATCCGGATGTAAATGTCATGTTAATGAGCTATTATTTTGTAAAATTCCTTTGATAGAATTTAAATGGGCTGCCTGAGAAACAGTGAGAATTGAATATCAACCGTTGAAACATTCGGGGGACCATAGAAGTTTTAAATCAGGCTAATACTTTTTTGTGTTTTCAGTTTGTCTAGGAAGAGTGACTTTATGAACCGTATGGATGACATATAAACACGGTAGAGCTAGGAGAGTGAAGTTTTAGATCAGGCTAATACATTTTTCTACTTACTTTTTCCGGCTGTATGGCCCACTTGAGTTTTGGATCTACTTTATTTGTCTGGCTCGTGTCACAGGAGAGTCTGAAAAATTGATAGACGGTGAATTTCTCACAAACATCACAGCCGGCCCCACCTAGCTTCCGAGCAGGGAAACTTCCAGCCCACTTTTTCCAGTTGTGCTGCCACTTAAAGTTTCGGATCTGCCTCATTTTTGGGCTGATGCCCTAACAAAGCCTGGAAAAATGGATCGACGGAGTGAATTTCTCACAAACATTACAGGTTGGCCCCACTTAGCTTCTGATACAGGAACTTCCAGCCACAGGTTATCCAAGCAATTGACGTACTGGATTCAGATATTCAGACGGTTCTGATCCTTTTGGGGGAAATAGATGGGTAAGGTAGATTTCTCACAAATATACATAGGCCCCACTCAGCTTCTGAGCACAGGAACTTCCTTTGACAGGTTGTCTTTGGCAATCCGCATCCCACATTCTGATATTCAGATGACCAGATCCTTTTAGGCAAGGCATATACAATATCATGACTGTCTGGTAAATGGCTTTGATCAGCCTAACAAAGATGAGAGCCACTCATCTGGTGGTCACCACTTTATTTTTGCCCCAGTCTCACAAATATGGCCAGACATGTATCAAGATGTAAATGATTGATAATGTGAATTATAGTCACCACATTCTATTTACATATGTGGGCCCAGCTATTTGAGTCAAGCCATGAGGATTGCATGGTGAGTGGCTCCGATCTCACACGCGTAACTTTTTCTGTGCGTGTATTGAGTGCGGAAGAAAGTGCACAGCTCAAAGATGATCTTATGTCATACATTTGATTCATGCACCGTGTCCCACCTAATAAGTTGACTGCTCCATCTTCATTGTTTTTTTATTACAGCCAAAGCATCTATGCAGTGAGGCACATCGATCTACAATTCATAAATTCCACGTTTTGATCATGTGGAGGCATGTACGGTGCACCATAGAGTGGGGCCCACTTCACCTTGTATCAATGATGTAATGTGGAAGTTGGGCTTAGGCCTTTTAGATGGATGGGATTAAGTTTGCTCTATTTCTAAACACTGATAATCAATTGACTACATGAACAGGTATCAGTGGTTGTGATCATTCGAGGAAGGTAGCATCAAGTGTCCCATATCCCATCTCTATCTTATAAATGCCATAGTCCATTTTTCTTCAAATGGAACACTTCCGCACTCAACACGGCACATATACATGCATGATTTTGATAGTGGCCATTAGATGTGGGTCCCAACGTGCTTTAATTTCCAAATGCTCTTGGAATTCCTAACACAACAATTTCACCAGGGCAAGCCAGCACGTAGTACCAGTTGTTTATGCGAAAGACTCGGGGCACTTATTTTTATTTTTTACTCTTACTATTGACTGCCCTCATTTCTCCATTTCTTACTAAGTTTATAAATTATAGTTAGCAAAAAGTAGGAGCTACAAAATAGGATGACAAAGTGCCACGGTTACCTGATCTCGTGTGGCAATGGATTATAAGATGGGGTGGGCAATTGATCCAGATGATTTACAATTAACTAACTAACAGCTTTGAAAGATACACATCGTAGTGTTCCTACACACAAACCATTGGTTTGCATATCATCCCCATTTGTTTCCTGTGATGTGACCCACTTTGAATTGTAGATTTGGTTAGTTTTTTGTACCCGAAACCCAAATCCAAGATATAACACGGTGGACAAGAGTGGATGCTATAATTTTGGGGGCAGACAGGCGAAAGATCCAAGCAGCTGTTGAGGGGCCACCATTATGTTTGGATTTTATCCACACCGTCGAACAATTTTCTCATATTATTTTATATTATTAACCCAAAAATTAGATGTTTCTCCTCTTCCATTCAACAGTTATGGCAGCCACAACATTGCCACGCGGGTCTTTCAAATCCTTAGGTCCTTCAATATTCTTGCAACCGTTCCTCTTCTCTCGACCCTCTCTATCTTTCCACTCGACTGATTTTCTCTTGCTTGGACTTCATAGCAATTCAAAACTGGATGGAAAACTTCTTAGGTTCAAGCCATGTTTTGTGCCTGATTTTCTCTTGCTTGGACTTCATAGCAATACAAAACTGGATGGAAAACTTCTTGGGTTCAAGCCATGTGTTGTGCCTGGTTTTTGGATTAGGTTGTTTCTAGATGGATTAGATTTTCACCGGTTCATTTAATGAGTAGAATACTAGTTTTTCCTATGGGAAACTTGCATGGCATGTCGATTCTCTCATTGTGCTACTTTGAAAGCTATTAAAAGATGATCTCATGGATCACCGTCCACAGGATTGTTGCCTAACCCGTTGTTAGAAGAAATCGATCCGATGAAAAGCCTCACTCTGATACCAAACTGACGTAAGGTCGAGCACCGTCTTCCTCAAGGGGATAACTATTCCGAATCCACGGAACTTCTTTGAACTCCTCACAGAAACTTCTTGAATCCACGAAGAAAAGAACAAGAAAATATAAAATAAATTCTATAAAATTTAAAATTGATTGATGAATTCCAATAAACGAGTTCACAACCCTTCAAATAGGGATACTAAGAAATGGACAAAATTACAGAATCAAACTACAACTAAAACTCCTAGAATTCGTAACTTACTATTTATAGACAGTTGTGATGTCTATTATTGCGCAAGGTTTTCTGTTAAAAATAGTAAGTATCCTATTTGGTCGAACCACGATGTTCTCCTAATTATTTTAAGCACTTTTCGTATTAGGCGCAACTCCTAAAGCCCAAAAGATGAAGAGTTATATTGAAACTAAAACTTACTATAAATAGTAAAAACAGAATTCAACTGTCGATCTAGTGGTATTTCGCAAATTCGGCATGTGCAACCCGGCATAACAGGTTGGGTAGCTAAAGTAGCTCCTCCTCTTCCAAAATCATATATGGTGCATCGAATAACTCATTTTAGATTGCGAGATACGCCCGATCTAAGGTCCGACGGTCCGGATCACTTTTGTTGTCGACTGGGCCTTTTCTGATCTATCTTGGCCATGAAACTGTCCGTGACCTGCTCTACATCAAACTAGGGAGGTTTCAACGGTAGGTAATTTCATACCCACTTTTATGCTGTGTGGCCCACTTGAGTTTTGGAATATCTACTTCATTTTTTTACTCATGTTATAACAATTTCCAAAAATGGATGGACAGGGTGGATTTCTAACAAACATCACAGCCAGCCCCACCCAGCTTCTGAGTATGGGAACTTCCAGCCCGCTTTGTGCTGTTGTACTGCCACTAAAAGTTTTCGATCTACCTTGGGCTCATGCCCTAACAAAGTCTGGAAAAGTGTATGGACGGAGTGATTTCTCACAAACATCACAATTTGGCCCCACTTAGCTTCTGAGTACAAAAACTTCCAGCCACCGGTTGTCCAAGCGATCCACGTAAGGGATTTAGATATTTAAAATAGATGAATAAGGTGGATTCCTCACAAATATCACATTGGCCCGCGCACCCAGCTTTTGAGTGCAGGAACTTATTGTGACAAGCAATCCGCATCCCACATTCTGATAGTTAATTGGATGGATCAGATCCTTTTAGGCAAGGCATCTACGCTATGATGATTATCTGGTAATTGGCTTTGATCAGCCTAACAAAGATGAAAGCCACTCATCAGGTGGTCACCACTTTATCTTTGCCTCAGTCTCACAAATCAGGGCCAGACATGTATCAAGATGTGAATAATTGATAAAGTGAATTATAGTCACCCACATTATGTATACGTATGTGGGCCCGGCTCTTTGAGTCAAGGCATCTTCGCCATGAAGATTACCTAGTGAGTGGCTTAGGCCTTTTAGATGGATGGGATGTACCGTGCACAACAGAGTGGGGCCCACTTCACCTTGTGTCCATGGTGTAATGTGGAAGTTTGGATTAGGCCTTTTAGATGGATGAGATGAACTTTTCCCTATTTCCAAATATTGATAATCATTGACTACATGAATGGGTGTCATGGCAGTGATCATTCAAGGGAGGTGGCATCAAGTGCCCCACTTCCCACGTCTATCTTATAGGCATCATCAGTCCTTTTTCTTAAAATGGAACACTTCCACACACAACAGGGCAAATATAAATGCATGACTTTGACAATGGCCATTAGATGTAGGGCAGTATGATTTAATATCCAACTGCTTTTGGAATTTCTAACACAAGCCATGACCATCAGCAGGTCAAGCACGTGGCACCATTTATTTATGCAAAAGAGTCCAAGCACTTTTATTTATTTTTTCTTTTTTAACTATTGACTGCCCTCATTTCTTCATTTCTTACAAAGTTCATAAATTATACTACGCAAACAGTACGAGCTATAAGATAGGATGACCAAGTGTCACGATTACCTTATCCATGTGGCAAC
This sequence comes from Magnolia kwangsiensis, assembly GCA_037074715.1. Classification (NCBI taxonomy): domain Eukaryota; kingdom Viridiplantae; phylum Streptophyta; class Magnoliopsida; order Magnoliales; family Magnoliaceae; genus Magnolia; species Magnolia kwangsiensis. Next base: position 66,274,394 of record CM073582.1, on the reverse strand, counting down.
AGATTATAAGAATATGGGTGGGCCATTGATGTATATGATTTTTAGGAAAAAAAAAAAAAAACTAAAGGATATATATTCAAAGAAAGAAACGGAGCCCAAAGGCTTTACAGGACTATATTCGGGGAGGGCCAACGGCAAAAAAACAATGGGCCCCTATCATAGGACTATGTAGGCGGTAAAAACCAAAGCATGGGTTAGGTGACACGCAACTCTATCTAGAAATAGAAGACCTTGGATGGAGGTCTTCTGTTTCTAAGCACACTATATCAAGATGATTTACAATTAACTAACACCTTTAAAAGATACACATCATAGTGTTCCTACACAAACCAATGGTTTGCATCTCATCCCCATTGTTTCCCGTTATGTGACCCACTTTGAATTGTATATTTGGTTGGTTTGTTGTTGCATTGACCCAAATCCAGGACATAACCCGGCGGACAGGAGTGGATATTATAACTTTGGGGGCAGATTAAGTACTACCCTCGCTATTCCGAGCTCGAGACGAGTGAAAGCTTCAAGCAGCTGTCGAGTGGCCACCATTATGTTTGGATTTTATCCACACTGTCCATTTATTTTGTCATATTATTTTAAATTATTAGCCTAAAAATAAGATGTTTCTCCTCTTCAATTCAATTCACCACTATATTTTTGCAACCGTTCCTTTTCTCTCGACCACGATTCTACCTTGTGGCCTTGACACCGCCCTATCTCTCCCTTCGACCGAGATTTTTTCTCACTTGGACTTCCCAGTGGAATTGTATGTACAAATTTGGATAGAGAACTCCCGTAAACAATGTAAAAATATTTCAGAAACTTCTTGAGTTCAAGCCATGTGTTGTGCCTAGGTTTGGATTAGTTTTTTTCAGAATGCTGGTTTTCACGGGCTTATTTAATGAGCGGAAGACTCTTAAAGTAATTGGTCTGGGTAATTTACAATTGACTAACACCTTTGATGAAAGATACACATCAAAGTGTCTCCACACACAAACCTATAGTTGGTATCCAATTCTCCTTATTTCCTATGGTGTGGTCCACTTGTGTTATGGATCTAGTTGGTTTTTCCTATGAAGGACCCAAATCAATCACATAACCTCATGGACAGAGTGGATATTACATATATATAACATTATGGCCCCACATAGCTTTAAGAGTCAAAGTAGCCACCATTTTTCCATATGCCTTGCCTTACAAGTCGTATAAATTACAGGAGCCCCTAATTCCAAATGTCTTGTATTACAAGTCAGGTCAACAAAGTATTCACAATCTTACAGATGCCTTGCCTTACAAGTAACAAGTCGAGTCTACCCAGTTATTCACGTGGATCGCATCCTACCCCCGCCCGGACGATAATCCATCTGTTAGGGCTCTGTGAGGCCCACCGTGATGTAAGTGTTTTATCCATGTCGTTAATCGATTTTCTCAGATCATTTTAAACTATGAACTTAAAAATGAAGCAAGTCCACGGCTCCAGTGGACCACGCCAAAGGAAGCTGCAGTGATAAGGACACCCACCATTGAAACCTTTCTAAGGGCCACCGTGATGTTTTTTACCATCCAACCTATTCATAAGGTCATGTAGACGTGGCTTAAGCCTTTTAGATGGATGAGATGAACTTTCCCCTATTTCCAAATATTGATAATCATTGATTACATGAATGGGTATCATGATAGTGATCATTCAAGAGAGGTGACATCAAGTGCCCCACTTCCCATGTAAGACCCGTATCCTAGCTCGTACCGTTCCGTAGGCTTCTGCGGTCCTCTTGGTCAAATTTTGACAACATTTAACCTTTATTCGACATTTGTGCGCAATCCTAAGCTGAGTCTTGCAAACCTAAGTCGACTCAATCTGAGACTTGTACCATTGCGACCGCACCGTCACCGCGGTTCCAACACCACGTCTTGCACACCGATCCGATACCCTAGCCAGGAGATGTGGGCCTGCGTTCAGTTCGAGAAAAACAACGCGCGTGCAAAACCTAAGAGAATCTCTATAGCATGTCACCTCAATCAATCCATTAATCACATCAAATGTCAAGTACTTCATCCCATCTCATGTCAAGTACACATCACCTTTCACCCCATCCCCAAGTAACCCCAAAGTCAAAGCAACCCATCCCTCACATGTCAAAGTACACATCACCCATCACTCCATCACCCATCCTTCTCACTCCTTATAACCTCTCTCACTTCCATTTCTCTCTCATTTTTCCTCCCAAGCACCCAACATCCATTGCTTCCAAGAGGAGAAGCTAGTGTGGCCCACCTTCCTATCATCCAATCCCACCCTCCAAAGGCCATCTCAACCGTTTAAATTGTTCCTTTGGAGCCCAAGCATGCATTGGCGGAAGAAAGAAGAAGAGATTTAAGGTGGGTGCTTTATAGGCTAGATTTTCATGTTTTGATGTTGGGCCAAGTGAGGCCTACTGATTGATAGTATGGATCTCACTTTGGACCCTAGGTATGGCCGATGGTCCACCTTGATTCTCATGATTATTCTATGATGGGGCCATTCTCCATGACCCCATCATGATATTTATTTTCCTTGCATGGATAGGGTCATTTAGACCTTGCATTTCGGTGGAGAAATAATCTCCACCGTTGATTTTAATCGGTGGGCCCATATGTAATGTGACCCACTTGATGTATGTTGTAAATCATGGAAGGAAGGGCCCATAGTGTCAGGGTCCCTCCATCACACGTATGTGTCTATCTCTCTCTCTCTCTTTCTTTTTTTTTATTATTATTGTGTGATGATGTAGCCGTGTGGCCCACCCAAATGGACCCCGCCATGAAGCATGTATTTTATCCAAGCCATCTATAGATGGGGCCCACTTTTTATGTGTTGAATCCACACCATCCACCATTTGGTGGCCCACCTGAGCAGGGCCCACCTTATATACGTGTATACCCAAACCATCCAGCGTCCATGAATATTAGCTTTGTTTCAAAGATTTTGGGAAGGACCGTTCATACAAACCCCACCTTGATACATGGATCTAATCCAAGCCATCCATTCCATTCTTTAGATCATTTTAGGCATTGAGCCAAAAAATGAAGTCAATCCGATCATCTGACGGGCCATAGTATAGAAGATAGTGTTTTTAGCGTTGAAATCCACTTTGATTCTTCTATACACCGAAACATGCTCAATATTGGGCTTGTTGGATCTGTTATGAGCCATAGAATCCAATGGATGGATCGGATTCCCCTGATGCGGGCCTCAACTAAGAAAAATAAGTTTTTGAAAAAAAAATATAGGCAGCAGTGCCTGCTACTGCAGCGTCAGTAGTGTAGGACGCTGCTGCACTATGGACAAAAGAGGCAGGGACTGCAGGTCCCATATGTGGGCCCCACCATGATGTGTACCATACATCAACACTGTGCATTTGGTGGGCCCCCTTTGTGGCAGTGGGCCCCCTAAAAATCAACCATATATACAGCTCAGGTGGCCCACACAGCAGGGAACAGTGGTGTTTAACATCTACCATTGGAACCCTTCTTAGGTCAAAGAAGTTTGGATCAGTATGAAATTTGTCTTTCCTATTCAGCCAGCTCTGTGTGACTTTATTAGCATATTAGATGTCAGATAAACGTTATAGTGGGCCCCACGTGGGACCCACCAATGATGTATGTGTTTTATTCACACCACCGTCCACACCACTAAATGGTGGGACCCCCAATGATGTATGTGTTCTCTCCACACCGTCCATCCTTATGGGACCCCCAATGATGTATGTGTTCTCTCCACACCGTCCATCCTTATGGGACCCACCATGATGCATGTGTTGTATCCAAACTGTCCAACCATTTTGAAAGATAATTTTCAGGCTTGAGATCAAAATAAGATAGATCTAGGATCAGGTAGACCACATTATAGAAAATAGTGGGTATGAATGTCCATCATTAAACCCTTGGGAATTTTTATGGTGGAAATCCTTATCACCACTTATATTTAGGTGTAACACCCCGGATTTTGGCTAACCTGGGATTTGACGTCCTTAGGCAGTGGGTCAATTAAAACACCTGAAAAATCGTTCAGAACCCAATTTCATAGCCAAAGAAACCACTTAGGATAAATTTCTTTAGAAACTAAGCATAAGTTAGCTAGCGCAATGTTGGAGTGGCTGGGAAACAGTCCCTGATTACTTTAAATACGTTCTATAAGGCCCAAAGCGAGTGGAACCAATGGTGCTATAATGCTCTAAAACCTCGGACCAAACTCTAAGCAGGTTTGTTCTCTAGACCACTTTGAATCTTTGTATTGGATCTAGACCGCACGTCGAAAGTCCGATACCTCCTATCTTAGACCGTTAGAACCGTCTAGCTGGACTTGACACTCATTCCAAAAATCAAGTCAAACCGATAATCACAGGCTATTTCATTGAGCCCGGACCGAAGAGAGTGAGAATAGGGTTAGAATTGGAATTTGAAATTCAAATCTGGCACACAATTTGATGCATCAGTATTGAGCGTTCTGACCGTCAGAATACAGCCAAATTACACCCTTGGATCAGGAAAAATATCTATTATATATCACGAGACTTATAGGCCTGATCTTGGTGCGATGACCGTTAAACTGAAACTGGACCGCCACGTGCGATCTGGGAACCCTACCGGTCTGAAAACTGGATGTGTGCTAGATCCAGTATGCATGAGCTTAAGTCCGACCGCATTTGGCCAGGGGACCTTCAGAAATGCCCTTTTGGACCGAAACGGCCCCGATTTGGTTAGGCACCAAGTAAACATTGTTCCCAAGCCTATTTTGGGCATGTTGTAGGCTATAAAAGGGGTTGAAACCCTCACTCCTCTCTCCCATCCGAATTTGAGAGAAGCCCTAGCTTGGGAGAGAGAAAAAGGTGGGAGATTGTGAGAGTGTGGGAGAGTTCTTCCTGCCACTTGTACTACGCGTTGCACGTGCTTAAGCAACACACCTCTACCGCTTTCCCGGCGATTCCACCGCGATCCTAGGTAAGTAAAAACCCTAAATAGTTGTTGATTTGAGTTTTCCTTGTTTCCATAGCGATGTAGCTTATGGATCTTGTGTATTAGGCTCCTTATTCGCCGTAGACGAAGCGTATACGCTCCGTTTCAATCTCCGAGTCTACAAGACATAAGGTGAGGATTTTAGACGCTTTGATTGACGGTTCCCAACGCTTTCAATGTCGTTTAATAGTAGATTCTTGACGGCATCGCCGTTTGACATGTACAAAATGCTCTCCGTTTCCCGTTTCTTAAGCTAACGAAGAATATGAGATTTAGGGCATTTTAGTCATTTGTAGGAAGTACTACTTACATTCATATTTTGCTGATGTGATTGACATGGTTTGTTGTCGCATTAGGAAGTTAGGAATGCGTGTATAATTAGTTTGGCGAAGAGATTCGCCTAGTTGCACACTTTGGGTCGACACACTATATGTAGACTTAAGTGTGTAGTGTATGTGTTTGTATAAATGCTTGTATTAGTATGTATTGAATTAAATGATGTTATTTGATAGTTTGTGATTGATTTTTCAATTATTATGCTGACCTAAATGATTTTCTACATGTTGACTAAATGCATGATTTCATTACATGCATGGAATTTATGTGCTTGGGGATTTGCTTAAGTTGAATGTTATAACATGTGTTAACATGCTCACATGATTGTATTTCAATTCCAATGCTCTTACATAACTTGTTGATGTGATTCCATAAGTGTTTGGGACTAGACTTAGTCCAGGCAGTCGGTAACCGAGCGAATTCGTGGCTGACTGGTCATAGCCACGAACGACGCGTCGATGAACGTGATTCGTGTTTAGAGTTGGCGGCAGTGGTTAGGCCACGCGAAGTGTTTTACGCACTTCATGTCGTTCAACTTGAGATGCGATCGCGCTAGTCGAGCCCGTCAAGTAACCCGACTGGCCGATGTTTGTTCACCTTATATGTATCATAACTGCTTGAACCTAGGGTACTGAACTTACCATTGTAAACCCTATTAACCGTGGTACCTTGATCCACGAAGACTCATGAGCCGGGCATGGTGGTATGGGACACCGTGGTCGAGCTGTCGGCCTACGCTGGGGCCACAAACCTCCCCGTAGTGACCAGTGAGCACCTAGACTCGTGAGCAAACTATGGTAGTATGGGACACTATATTCTAGCTGTCGGCCTACACTGATCAGGCGACGAGCCCTTTGTAGTGACCGCGAGCGTATTCTGAGTCCACGGGAGGCGACGACCCTTCCGTGCAGTAGAGTACAGTAGGCCTGTATTGATAAGGTGATGGGGGAACGGTGCAACGAGTGCGAGCAACAGCCCTGGCAGCCCTTACAGTGATCTACGAAATACACATCGTATGAGATTACTAGGAGTGACGACCCTAGACAGGATCTGTGTTGGGATTGATACAAGGGAAGTACCTTAGTTTCCCAATCCTGCTGTTTGAATGGACTAATAACAACTTGGAAAATCATATCACCATAGCATTGCATGTGCCTGGAAGATGTGGAGCACTCTAGGGAGTGTGGCATGCCGCGGTCGTAAGATGTTGCCGCATGAGGGTGATTGTCGGTGAGGGCATACATCACGTCATATCATCTTGCATTAACAACAGTATTAGGATTGTCTGATTTACTGCTTTACTATTATCGCGTGATTGAATTGTGAACATGCTAATCTTTGCTCTATGATTCCACTGAGTTGATCACTCATTCCCACGTTACGGGATGGTGTTTGCAACACCCACCAGACCCTGTTGTAGTTGCAGGTGAGGACGAGATCCAGGAGGTGGAGCCAGAGATTGACGAGGACCGGAATGAGTTCTCGTATATGCAGTATCATGGCGGCTTCCCGTAGGCGACCTGGATCGAGGGGACATCAGTGGGACTTTTCTTTTTTTGAACATTATTTTTTTGTTATGTATATGTACATGAGACTCAGTGATGTAGTCATACTTTGGAGACAGATGAGATTACTTTATTTTTCCATACAGTGATATATACATTGTTTAGTCTTCCGCTTGCTTTTATCACTGGATCTGAAGTATGTATTGCAGTTTTGGTATACTTTTACTCATGTGGATGCTTTAAATCAGACAACATTGAATCATAACCATTTTTGTTGCATAAGTGACAGTCTGAAACTCGGGAGTTGAGTTTATACACGACCCCCGATTTTCAGGGTGTTACAAGTTGGTATCAGAGTATGAATGAGAGTATACTGGGCCTGGGTTATGGTCTTGCGACGTACGCTGTCGCTTCCTTTGACTTAGGTGGGTGCGAGAAGGGTCTAGAAACACTTCTAGGATCGCAGATTCGCCGATAGGCGAAGTCTATTAGGATCGATCGCAAGATCGAGTCTGTAACGCGTCTCGGGTCGCGTAAAGCAACCCGAATCACTTCTAAGCTTTAGGAAGTCGGGTAGAGACGCCCTATGAGCGGTTTTAAACCGCAAAAGTGAATCCTTGAGCCGTGGGATGACCACGACTTCTGTAATCAATCGCCAGGGCTTAAAAACAAAAAAATCCCGTTTTGCCAAAAATTCTCAAAATTTCTCCTCTAACCACTTCAACCTTTAGTTTTTTCTTATCCATTTCATGTTAGGCATCAAACCTAATGTGAAAATAACACAAATTACTACATTCATCAAATTTTACAGTGAATAGTAAAATTTCATGAAAAATGGCCATAAGGCCATTCTAACTTCACTTTCTTTAGCAACTAAGGATCTAGATAGGTGTACTGGCTCCTTCTACCCCAAATTCATATGCTGCATCATATGGTTTGGTATTCGAAATTGTAATGTGGACCCGGAAAGCTCCGAACACATGTTTGGGCTCATACAGACCAAAATACTATGAACCAGGGGGTGGGACCTAACTTTTTGGGACCCTGGGACCATGGGGGACCAGACCCATGGTGTCCCACTGGCCAACTTCAAAGTTGGCCGGCGATGCCATCGCCGGTCGGGCGATGCATCGCCGGCCGGCGGTGTCCGATGGGGCCGTCCTTCGGGCGCACCCCCTTAAATAGGGTCCACATCATCCCTAGGTACCTCCCACATCACGAAAACCCCCAAATCCCACCTCTCCTTCACAAACAGCCCCCTACATAGCCCTAGATTTGATTTTCAGCAACCCATTCCAAACCCCGGCGTCCCAAACCACCTCTAAAACCTTCCTTGGCCAAAACCGACCACCACCCATCATTTATTGGGTGTTGGCAGCCTCTTTCCTTGAAGATATCACCATTTGGAGCTCCAAAATCTCCCAAATATAGCTGAAATCGTGAGGAGCTCCATCCTATCTTTTTGTTTGTATTTTTCCCTGAAACTACAGCCTTGGGAAGCTGAAAGCACCCCTCTACGACGCCTAGATTTTCTTTTTTCAGATTGGGCAGCCATTTTTCCGCATTTTCGGCGTTTTCCATGGCCTTCGTGGAAGCCATTTTGGGCCTTTTGTCACTCTCATCCATCCTGTCTTTGATGGGTAAGAGGAAAACTGCAACAGACGAGGCTGGGCCGAGCCGCCCTGCTCGATTGAGAAGACCGCGGGGTGGTGCCGCAAGTTCAAGCACCGCCGCAGGTCCAGCTGCAGTCCTGGAGTGCCGTACAAAGCGGGATTTGGATCCCCATGCACACCTTGGACGAACCATTCTATCAGAGATGCCTCATGGTGAATACACTGATCGTAGAGTGTTATTTGAGGCGGACATAGATGGGCGATTGTTCGGTGAGTATCTGTTGTTCGAACGCATTGAAGCTGCGCACTGGGGATCGATCTTTGAAGCTCGCGCTCGTGCTAATGTGAGCACCGTTCGTGCCTTCTATGCTAACATCCAGAATCCTACCTTGGAGCCTTTGCAGTTCAAAATCCCTTTTGGTAGAGATCGGATGGCTACGATCGACGTCCGGTTGATTGCGCGACTTCTCAACGTGCCTCTAGGTGATGTGCATCCAAGTGAGAAGAATTTAAGGACTAGACGTGAACGAGATCGCCGCACCAGGTTTCTGTGCGGTAAGTTGGTTCCATGGCAGCCCAATAATAGCCTCAAGGCGACGTACATGTCTGAGGATTTGCGCCTGCTGCACCATATCTGCACGTTCAATGTCTATCCCAGGTCGACGAACCGCATTGAATGCACACGTCTTATGGTCGATTTCTTATTTCTGGTGGCCCAGGGAGAGAACGTATGTATGGCCACTTTCATCTTACGGCAGATAGTTCTCATAGCCAGGTCGAGAAGGACATCCGAGTCCCTTCCCTTTGGCCGACTCATTTGCAAGATTGCGCTTGAGTTTGCCTATAGACTTGGACCCGAATTGCCGGTGTCGATTCACACCATCGATGAGTCGACAATGGTTAAGATAAAGATTGGGTCGCAATATCGTGAAAATCAACTTGAAAGGGATAGTGGGGATGACTTTGATGAAGAGGAAGATTAAAGCGAAGAAGAACCTATAGCAGAGGTTCAGGAAGAAGCGGAAGAGGAGGCTCAGGATACTGATGAGAGCCCTCCTCCTTCTGCGCAGACTACTATCGACGACCGCATTGCTCGGATGGAGGAGAGTCAGACCGCTTTGCGAAGGGAAGTTCAAGAACTTCGAGCAGAGGTCGCTGATGCCAAGGCCGTTACAAAGAAGAAATTTGGCAAGGTGACTCGTACCTTGAAGGCAATCCTGTGTTGCTTACAGGATAAGGGTGCTCCTCCTCCATCACCAGACTCCGACTAGCGATGCGATCTTTGATGTTATTATTAGTAGTTAGTCATTTCCTGTTTTAAGTTGTGTTTTGTAAGCCTGATAAGGCTGGTAGTTTGCCTATGTTGCTGTAGTAGCTGACTGACATAGCTCCCATGTACTTTTTGTCATGATACTTATAGGGAGATATCCCTTGTATTATGACAATTTTGGTTTAATGAAATGCATGATGCTTTTCGACTTGTTATGTGAATGTTTGTGTTGTGGTTTGGGCTTAATGTAGCCAAAATTTGTGGAATGGAGTGCATGCCGTCTCATTTCACTGTAAGGTATTGTCCCTGGATCGGAAGTATTGTAACTCCCGGGATTCAGCCTACAAATTAGTTTTTTTTTTCCACCCCACCCTCCTACCAAGCATGCCACTTCCGATCCCACTATGGGACTAAGAACACGGTTCTATTTAATACAACTGAATGCTACTGGCCACATAGGCCCTTGGCGTTTTGGTCCTAGAGTTAGCACTCCTAGATTTGAAGAGTCTGACGACATAAGAAATCCAATTCCATTTAGACAATCTTGACCCTAAGCGATAGAACAACTCTCTGTAGTAGAAATGGTATGGAAAGCCATTTACCGTATAATCTTAAGCTTTAGATTATAGCTACTGAGTTACAGACTAGCCTACTAGTTACCTAGAGTAGGGTAAAGCCTGTATATGTTAAGGAATGATAGATTAGTTTTGATTGGAATAAGACTCCCTTCCTTGGATAGATCCCCTTATGACTTATAGACTCCTGTTGTTGCCCATAGGAAGGAACCATACACTCTCAGGGAACATTTATAACTCCCTCAGATTGAACTTAGAATGAACTAGCACGCCCCTTAGAATTGCCTTTCCCAAGGACTTATTGCATTCGGGAACGCAGAGTAAAGGAACTACATGTAAGCGATGTATTCGCGGTTTGAGTCGATTTCTTACTCCTAGTGGTTACCAATGAATCCAATGCTCTGATCAAGCAGAGGATCGGCATCGACTTGGATTAAGAACTGATACAACACATTTTCTGTCCTGATTAGACAGAAGGTTCAACGTATCCGGCTTAGACCCACTACACAACCTTTCTTCTGTGATGGCCCAACCATCTATAACTAAATAGGATCACATTGTCTTTGGGAAATGGCAAGGACTTAAAACCATGTAGAGAAAGGTTAAGGATAGCCCCTAAGTTACGCCCCGTTCCGATATACGGATCGATGCAACGATTCTTAGACTTTAAGTAGAACCAAGTTTTAAGGGGGGTAGAACGTATTAAGTCCAATCCAGTTAGGATTTATCAACACTGCCGTTCGATCAGTGTGGCGCAGCGGAAGAGTGGTTGGCCTCTTTCCCACTAGCCCAGGATCGAAACATTTGATTTAGGTTATATGTACGATTAGGTTATTAAATAGGATTTGAACCTTCCTTAGAGAAAGTACTCCTTGCCCTTCGCCAATGTCGGGGACGACATTGTGTTTTAAGGGGGGTAGATTGTAACACCCCGGATTTTGGCTAACCTGGGATTTGACGTCCTTAGGCAGTGGGTCAATTAAAACACCTGAAAAATCGTTCAGAACCCAATTCCATAGCCAAAGAAACCACTTAGGATAAATTTCTTTAGAAACTAAGCATAAGTTAGCTAGCGCAACGTTGGAGTGGCTGGGAAACAGTCCCTGATTACTTTAAATACGTTCTACAAGGCCCAAAAAGAGTGGAACCAATGGTGCTATAATGCTCTAAAACCTCGGACCAAACTCTAAGCAGGTTTGTTCTCTGGACCACTTTGAATCTTTGTATTGGATCTAGACCGCACGTCGAAAGTCCGATACCTCCTATCTTAGACCGTTAGAACCGTCTAGCTGGACTTGACACTCATTCCAAAAATCAAGTCAAACCGATAATCACAGGCTATTTCATTGAGCCCGGACCGAAGAGAGTGAGAATAGGGTTAGAATTGGAATTTGAAATTCAAATCTGGCACACAATTTGACGCATCAGTATTGAGCGTTCTGACCGTCAGAATACAGCCAAATTACACCCTTGGATCAGGAAAAATATCTATTATATATCACGAGACTTATAGGCCTGATCTTGGTGCGATGACCGTTAAACTGAAACTGGACCGCCACGTGCGATCTGGGAACCCTACCGGTCTGAAAACTGGATGTGTGCTAGATCCAGTATGCATGAGCTTAAGTCCGACCGCATTTGGCCAGGGGACCTTCAGAAATGCCCTTTTGGACCGAAACAGCCCCGATTTGGTTAGGCACCAAGTAAACATTGTTCCCAAGCCTATTTTGGGCATGTTGTAGGCTATAAAAGGGGTTGAAACCCTCACTCCTCTCTCCCATCCGAATTTGAGAGAAGCCCTAGCTTGGGAGAGAGAAAAAGGTGGGAGATTGTGAGAGTGTGGGAGAGTTCTTCCTGCCACTTGTACTACGCGTTGCACGTGCTTAAGCAACACACCTCTACCGCTTTCCCGGCGATTCCACCGCGATCCTAGGTAAGTAAAAACCCTAAATAGTTGTTGATTTGAGTTTTCCTTGTTTCCATAGCGATGTAGCTTATGGATCTTGTGTATTAGGCTCCTTATTCGCCGTAGACGAAGCGTATACGCTCCGTTTCAATCTCCGAGTCTACAAGACATAAGGTGAGGATTTTAGACGCTTTGATTGACGGTTCCCAACGCTTTCAATGTCGTTTAATAGTAGATTCTTGACGGCATCGCCGTTTGACATGTACAAAATGCTCTCCGTTTCCCGTTTCTTAAGCTAACGAAGAATATGAGATTTAGGGCATTTTAGTCATTTGTAGGAAGTACTACTTACATTCATATTTTGCTGATGTGATTGACATGGTTTGTTGTCGCATTAGGAAGTTAGGAATGCGTGTATAATTAGTTTGGCGAAGAGATTCGCCTAGTTGCACACTTTGGGTCGACATACTATATGTAGACTTAAGTGTGTAGTGTATATGTTTGTATAAATGCTTGTATTAGTATGTATTGAATTAAATGATGTTATTTGATAGTTTGTGATTGATTTTTCAATTATTATGCTGACCTAAATGATTTTCTACATGTTGACTAAATGCATGATTTCATTACATGCATGGAATTTATGTGCTTGGGGATTTGCTTAAGTTGAATGTTATAACATGTGTTAACATGCTCACATGATTGTATTTCAATTCCAATGCTCTTACATAACTTGTTGATGTGATTCCATAAGTGTTTGGGACTAGACTTAGTCCAGGCAGTCGGTAACCGAGCGAATTCGTGGCTGACTGGTCATAGCCACGAACGACGCGTCGATGAACGTGATTCGTGTTTAGAGTTGGCGGCAGTGGTTAGGCCACGCGAAGTGTTTTACGCACTTCATGTCGTTCAACTTGAGATGCGATCGCGCTAGTCGAGCCCGTCAAGTAACCCGACTGGCCGATGTTTGTTCACCTTGTATGTGTCATAACTGCTTGAACCTAGGGTACTGAACTTACCATTGTAAACCCTATTAACCGTGGTACCTTGATCCACGAAGGCTCATGAGCTGGGCATGGTGGTATGGGACACCGTGGTCGAGCTGTCGGCCTACGCTGGGGCCACAAACCTCCCCGTAGTGACCAGTGAGCACCTAGACTCGTGAGCAGACTATGGTGGTATGGGACACTATATTCTAGCTGTCGGCCTACACTGATCAGGCGACGAGCCCTTTGTAGTGACCGCGAGCGTATTCTGAGTCCACGGGAGGCGACGACCCTTCCGTGCAGTAGAGTACAGTAGGCCTGTATTGATAAGGTGATGGGGGAGCGGTGCAACGAGTGTGAGCAACAGCCCTGGCAGCCCTTACAGTGACCTACGAAATACACATCGTATGAGATTACTAGGAGTGACGACCCTAGACAGGATCTGTGTTGGGATTGATACAAGGAAAGTACCTTAGTTTCTCAATCCTGCTGTTTGAATGGACTAATAACAACTTGGAAAATCATATCACCATAGCATTGCATGTGCCTGGAAGATGTGGAGCACTCTAGGGAGTGTGGCATGCCGCGGTCGTAAGATGTTGCCGCATGAGGGTGATTGTCGGTGAGGGCATACATCACGTCATATCATCTTGCATTAACAACAGTATTAGGATTGTCTGATTTACTGCTTTACTATTATCGCGTGATTGAATTGTGAACATGCTAATCTTTGCTCTATGATTCCACTGAGTTGATCACTCATTCCCACGTTACGGGATGGTGTTTGCAACACCCACCAGACCCTGTTGTAGTTGCAGGTGAGGACGAGATCCAGGAGGTGGAGCCAGAGATTGACGAGGACCAGGATGAGTTCTCGTATATGCAGTATCATGACGGCTTCCCGTAGGCGACCTGGATCGAGGGGACATCAGTGGGACTTTTCTTTTTTTGAACATTATTTTTTTGTTATGTATATGTACATGAGACTCAGTGATGTAGTCATACTTTGGAGACAGATGAGATTACTTTGTTTTTCCATACAGTGATATATACATTGTTTAGTCTTCCGCTTGCTTTTATCACTGGATCTGAAGTATGTATTGCAGTTTTGGTATACTTTTACTCATGTGGATGCTTTAAATCAGACAACATTGAATCATAACCATTTTTGTTGCATAAGTGACGGTCTGAAACTCGGGAGTTGAGTTTATACACGACCCCCGATTTTCAGGGTGTTACATTAGGTGTGGCCCATTTGATATACATATGGCCCATGTGATGTGGCCCACTTGCTATATGTATGAGGCTCGTTGTTGAGGCCCACCTTAATGTATTTGAGGCCCATGTTATCAGGCCTATTGTGATGTATGTAAGGCCCATGGGTTATGGCCCATTGCAATGTATGTAAGGCCCAATTGGTGCGGCCTATTCGATATATATATATATATATATATATATATATATATATATATATATATATATATATATATGAGGCCCATGTGTAGGGCCCACCTATTGTGCATTTAAAGCCCATGGGTTGTGGCCCATAATGATGTATATTAGGCCCATGTGATGTAGCTCATAGTGATGTGTATTAAGCTCAGGTATATGGCCCACCTGTGAAGTATATCTGAGGCCCACTTGCGATGTATTCGAGGCCCAATGTGATGTATTCGAGGCCCAGGGGCAAGGCCTGATGTGATGTATATATGGCTCATTGAGATTGTATGAGGCCCATGGGACGTGGCCCATTGTGATATATCTGAGGCCCATGGGCGCGACCCATCGAGATGTATCTGAGGCCCATGGGCGTGGCCCATTGTGATACGTTTAAGGCCCTTGTAGGAAGCCCAACGCGATATATGAGAGGCCCATGAATGAGGCCCAATGTGATGTATGTGTGGCCGTTACGTTGTGTATGAATCCCCTATATAGGGCACTCCTTGGGAGCAATGTTGGTTAGATGTCCACATTAATGTGCAATAATGGTTAGATGTCCTCATTGTGACCTTCTTGTAAGCTTTGTTAGGCCCATTCGCACCATTCTCTAAGTGGGTTAACCTCAATAAGTGGGCCCCATTCGTCATAAACGGATGGCTCCGTGCCATCAAATTTAATATAACCACGGTCGTGGGTCGATCTTTATATTATGGTTGATTAGCTATCCATCTATCGACCTCGCCTTGTTTATATGTTGATTGTTGGTGTCAATTATCAATGCCGATTCCGATTATCGAGGCCCATTGTGATGTATTCGAGGCCCATGGGACGTGGCCCATTGTGATATATTTTCGGCTCAAATGATGAGGCCCGACTTGATGTATATTAAGCCCGTATGAGCGGCCTATTGCGATGTATATTAGACCCATGAGATGCAACCCACTTGACGTATATGTGGCCTATAAGTGAGGCCTATCATGATGTGTATTAAGCTCTTGAGTGAGGCTCATGGTGTTGTATATTTGGCCCTTGTGTGAGGCCATGAGTCTACTCTATGTTAGGCTCTATATGGGTCATTCTTTAGGGGCAATGTTGGTTAAATATCCACATTATCAAGGTTGATTGTTGATGCCGGTTATTGATACCGATTATGAGTATGTGACAACATAGTATCATGATACATGCCCACACGCATCATCTGCATATTTGTTATGAGATGTGGTTGACCATTGCATATGTCATTGGGCAAGTTGTTATGACACTCCCTGATAGGCAGAGGTTATCTCACATGAGCGCACGGTATGCGCATGATTGATGCATAACTGGATTGTATGACTCATGCATCTTGCATTGTGTGTTGTAATTACTGTATGCCATAGCGATATCAAGGCCGTAGCCTCCACAGGCATATCGTGGATAGCTAGATGGGACACCAAAAATGTTTAGTTCAAGTATCGGGCTGCCATAAATGGCCCTAGGTGAAAATTCTTAAACCCTCTTGACCATCCGAGTGTCGGATACCAAGAGGCCGCATCTCCTACTATGTCGTGGTCAGTTGGGAGGGGGTGTGGCCTTACCTGCCCGAGGGAGTAGGCACAGCTAGGCTGAATTTGACCAGCTCAAGGAATGAGTCTGCTATCGACGATCCGAGTAGGTACTGGCATACTACTGGCCAGGCAGATAGTGAGGTCTCTTCCACTTACCCAGTTGTGCGCTTGATGGGGCGGCAGGTGGTGTTGAGTGTACTAAACCTCAGTGATGATCCCAAAGAGGAACTGTACTGATATGTAGACTTATTAAGTAGGAGTTGCATACTCATTCATTCATTCATTCACTATCCACTAGAGCTGGTAGTGCGCAACTATTTGTTACGTGTACCTTCGCAATGGCTAGGATTTCGATTGGGGCGCGCAACTAACCTGAGATCAGGAGTTTACCATATTGAGTCTGACTATCCAAATTTAGGTATGGGACGAGTTTGGAGAGAAGTCTCTTGTGATGGACCCCATAGCCTATGATACTATATACTATCATCCCGACTTCACACTCTAGCATGGTCATTTCATTCACACCGCATCTCGCATTACATCCGCAGCATTTGGCATTTTGGGTT
Organism: Magnolia kwangsiensis; assembly: GCA_037074715.1. Lineage (NCBI taxonomy): Eukaryota > Viridiplantae > Streptophyta > Magnoliopsida > Magnoliales > Magnoliaceae > Magnolia > Magnolia kwangsiensis. The sequence goes on along the minus strand of CM073582.1, from coordinate 66,257,661 downwards.
ACTATGTTTATGCATTTATACGACCTAGATACAAGTAGCGGTATTTGTGGACTCATCAGGATTTGCATATTGCATTGCATCATCGGTATCTGATATTTGGCTTGTTGTCTCCGCATTGCATATCTGATCTGCATTGCTTCATCAATATATAATATTATTTTTATTATATTTCTGCATTGTATAGCCTAGATAAGGTTGATGGTATTTATGAGCCTATCAATATATTTTCGCATTACTCTTATATTGTATGATCTATGAGCTTATCAGCAGTTCCGCTTACTCTGATTTTTCTGATATTGCTTACTTAGCACTTACCTTGTGCACACACTTTCACCACCCACTAAGCTTTCTATAAGCTTATGCACTATAGATGCGTGCAATTGGTGTTATGTTGCAGCAGCGTTGAGCATGGAGCATGCAGCGGTTTTCTAGAGCTTTAATTTTGACTTATGTATTTCCCTTTCAGCATTGTATTCAAATGTTTATATTAGTATATATGTGATGATGATGTTGCCTTTATGATTTGGGTATACTTGTGGTTATGCTTCTCACGAGATAAATGTATGTTGAAAAAAATTCTCCTTTTAGGATCCCAGGATCGGAACCTGACGTATAGACGTTGGGAGCCGAGAATGGGGTACTATGAGGGCTATCGGCACTAGATTTGGCAATCGGGAATTTTGTGAGCCCGATTTCCGGATTTGGGGCGTGACATCCCATCTCTATCTTATAGGCATCATCGGTCCATTTTTCTTAAAATGGAACACTTCCACACCCTACACGGCAAAAATATATACATGCATGACTTCGACAATGGCCATTAGATGTGAGGCGAACATGCTTTAATTTCCAAATGTTCTTGGAATTCATAACACAACAATCTCATCGGGTCAAGCCAGCCATGACCACCAGCAGGCCAAGCACGTGGCACCATTTATTTATGTGAAACAGTATGTGCACTTATTATTATTTTTTTTTAAAAAAAAATTAACTATTAACGACACGAGTTTATAAATTATAGTTAGAAAACAGTACAACTACAAAATAGGATGACAAAGTGTTACAATTACCTTATTTCGTGTGGCAATGGATTATAAGATGGGTGGGCAATTGATCCTACACACAAACCAATGGTTTGCATCCCAACCCCATTGTTTCCAGTAATGTGACCCACTTTGAAACGTACATTTGGTTGGTTTTTTGTCCTTAGGCCCTAAATCCAAGACATAACCTGGTGGACAAGAGTGGATGTTATAACTTTGGGGCCGGATTAAGTACTACCCTTGCTGTTCCTAGATTATTAACGCAAAAATAAGACGTTTCTCCTTATAAATTCAACAGTTATGGCATGTAAGACCCGTAACATAGTTCGTACCGTTCTGTTGGCTTTCGCGGTCCTTCCGGTCGAATCCCGGCAACGCTTGACCCGTATCCGACGTTTGCCCACGATCCTAAGCCGGATCCCGCATACCGAAGTCGGTTCGAACTAGAACTTGTATCATAGCGACCGATACCCAGGTTAGAAGTTGTGGGTCCGCGTTCATTCCGAAGAAACGCCGCGCATTGCGAACTTCGAGAAAATCTCTACATCATGTCTCATCAATCAATCAATCACTTATGTCAAGTACAAGTCAAGTACAAGCCATACCCAAGTACAAGCAACCCATCTCTCCCATTCCCAAAGTCAAATCTCTCTCTCTCCACCCATCCCTTTCTTACAACACATTACCCATCACCCATCACACATCACTCTATCACCTCTTATCGACCCATCACTTCTCTCTCTCCCTCATTTTCTCAAAAAAAATCTCTTCCAAGCAAAAATTCATACGTCCAAGCTCACTCTCTCCCAAACCAAGTGTGGCCCACCCTCTCATCTCTCATCCCCACTATCAAAACCTCATCATTCACCGTCAAAGGTTAAGCATAGGAGCTAAGGAGCCTAGTAAGGTGGGTGATCCGTCGTTTATTTCCATTTTAAGGGTCCACTTGTTGTGGGACCCACTTAATGTATGTGTTGTAACCATGGAGGGCCCATAGTAGCGGGGTCCCTCCTCTTTATCACTGTCTCTCTATTTTTCTCTCTCTCTATCCTTATCCTTTCGCTAGAATGATGTGGGCCTCACCAATCTATGTTAAATCTACTACTTCCATCAAACGGTGTGGCCAACCATATTTTAGGTGAAATCCACCGTCCATTTTGGGATGGTGGGAAGTCCCACATGCTATATAATATATTATGTTATTTTATATTAATATATATATATATATATATATATAGTGGGCCATGGACATGTGAGACCCACCATGATGCTTGTGCTGTATACAGACCGTCCAGCGTCCAGAGATGCTGGACGTGGCTAGGCAAACCGTGAAGTGTGAACTAATGGTGTGGTGTACTGACACCACAAAAATATCATCTTGGTTCAAGACTTTTGAGTGCACCATTCATGCAGGCCCTACCTTGATGTATGTACTCAATCCAAGCCGTCCATCCTTTTCTTCAGGCCATTTTAGGCGTTGAGTCGAGAGATGAGGCCAATCTGATCATCATGCGGACCATAGTGTAGAAAACATGGTCTTACCGTCAAAACCCACCCCGACGTTTCTATATGTCAAAAACACATTACATATTGGTCTTATTTGATTGATCAGGGGCCTTAGAATCTAATGGTCAGGTTGTATTTTTCAGATACGAGCCGCACAGGGGAAAAACTGCAGAAAATACTAATTTTAAAAATAAATGAAATGAATAAGGCAGCAACACCTGCTGCTGCCGCTAACGCCACAGGACCGCAGGAGGCGTCCTGCGCTAGACGCTAGCGTGCGTGGGAGGGCAGGGAGCCACGGCCCTAGTTGTGGGCCCCACTGTGATGTGTGTTGATCATCCACTCTGTGCATTGGGTGGGCCCCTATGGCAATGGCCCCCATCCCAAAAATCAGCCGTATATGGATCTCAGGTGGCCCGCATCACAAGAAACAGTGGGTTGGACGCCTACCATTGAAACCCTTTATGGGTCATGGAAGTTTTGGATCAATATGAAATTTGTTTTTCATCCTCAATCCAGGTCCGTGTGATCTTATCAACCGGTTGGATGGCAATTAAACATCACCGTGGGCCCTGGTCCATGTGACCTTATAAACAGTTTGGATTGCATATAAACATCTCCGTGGGTCCTGGTCCACGTGACCTTATAAACAGTTTGGATGGCATATAAACATTTCGGTGGGCCAAGGCCCACCCCTAGTCCATGTGACCTCTGAACAGGTTAGGTGAAAATAAACGTTATGGTGGGCCCTTGGTCCATGTGACCTCTGAACAGGTTGGATGAAAATAAACATTACCGTGAGCCCCAGATCCACGTGACCTTATCAGTAGGTAGGGTGGAAAATAAACATTCTGGTGGGCCTGGGTCTGTATGACCTTATCGATAGATTGGGTGGGAAATAAACATTATGGTGGGCCCCCCACTGATGTATATGTTCCACACTTTCCATCAGTGTGGCCCCCATCATGAGCCATGTGCCTTATCTATGCTGTCCATCCCTATGGGACCCACCATGATGCATGTGTCTCATCCAAACTGTCTAACCATTGAAATCATTAGGACGTTATGATCAGATTAGATGGAAAATAAATATTATGGTGGGCCTTGGGAATTTTAATCAGTGGTAATTACTATCACCACTTACATATGAGGTGTGTCCATTTGTTATACACGGGGCCCATTGACGTAGGCTATTTGATATACATATGGCCCATGCGATGTGGCCCACTTGCCATATTCATAGCCCATTGTTGAGGGCCCACCTTAATATATAGGGCCCATGTGATTAGGCCCATCTTGATGTAGTTGTGGCCCATTCGGTAGGGCCCATCTTGATATATACGAGACCCATGTACATGAGGCCCATATGATGTATTGGAGGCCCATGGGTCAAGGCCTGATGAGACGTACATAAGGCCCATTGTAGTGTAATTTCACCATGGTATATGTGTTAATCTTTATAGTGGGCTCTACCTTGGGAGCAATGATGGTTTGATGTCCACGTTGTAAGGATGATATTGGTTAAATGCCCGCATTGTCACTCTCCCTAGGGCCCATTAACAGGCCCATACCTGCAGTGCGTAGACCGTCTAGGCCCACCTTGGTTTTGATCAGATCCCATCACCACATAACATGTATAGTATAGATCCATGATTCATGACCATACGCATCATATGTATGCCTGATATGAGAAGTGACTGATCATAGCATATGCCTTCAGGCAGATCGTTTATGGGCTCCCTAATAGGCAGAGTTGCCCTACATGAGCGCACGATACGCTCAGGATTGTTGCATGTCTGGTAGTATGATTCATGCACTTGTATTTGTGTGATTGTGATTATTATATGCCCTAACAACATCAGGGCCATAGCCTTCACAGACACATCGTGGGTGGCTGGATTGGATACCGAAAATATTGTTACTAAGCATTGGGGCGCCATAGATGTCCTTGGGTGAAAATCTCTAAACCCGATGGTACTAGAGGATGACTCCAAAGTCGAGATCAAGTGGATATATGAGTGCACGAGGGCCGAATACCAGGAGACCGCATCTCCCACTGTGTCATGGTCGGTTGGAAAAGGGGTGTGGCCTTACTCGCCCAAGGGTAGGGGGCAATACTAGGCTGAGTTTAACCAGCTCGTGAATGGGTCCGGTTTTGATGTGCCGGATAGGTATTGGCAGACTATTGACTGGGCAGATAGTGAGGTTTCTTACGCTTACTTGAACTGTGCGGCTAGGAGAGCGGCAGTGCCATTTGGAGTGTACTAAATCCTAGTGATTATCCAGAATGAGAACTGTACTGATATTGATGAGGATTGGCATGCTTGAGTTGCATCTCGCATTGCATGGTCCTATTATTGCCGATAGCATTCATCTCCTGCACTGCATAGCCTTGTTATGGTTGATTTGCATTCATGTACACATCAGCATGATTCCGCATTACTCTGACTTTGCCTTCTAAGCACGCTTATTTTGCGCATACACTTACACCACCCTCTAAGCTTTCTATAAGCTTATGCACGATTGATGCGTGCAGGTGACGCCAGGATGCAGCCATAGCTTCGCCGCAGTTGGAGCTTGCAGTCGAGTTTTTGGAGTTTCGTTATTAGCACTATCTTGTATTTCCCTTTATACGTATTGTACCCAAAGTTTTTTATCATGGTGAATTTTATGATAGTGTTCTTGTGGTTATTGCTCATGAGTTATGCTTATAGTTATACTCATTACGATTCAAATTGATGATTAAAAATCCTCCTTCTAGCATTCCAGGATCGAAACCTGGTAAATGGGTGTCGGGAGCCGAGAATGGGGTTTTACGAAGGCTGTCGGCGCCAAATTCGGTGATTGAAAATTTTGTGAGTCCCGTTTTCGAGTTTGGAGCCTGACAGAAGTTGGTCTCAGAGCATAACTTAAGAATAACCGAGAACAACATCACATGTTTGCTAGGAGTTTAGGATGATTATGTTCTGATTACGTAACCTTCCAATTGAGTTCCCTAACGTGCGATTCTCAAGGTTGATTACTGTCCTTATTCTTTCTATAGGACATGCCGCCCAGGAGAGTGTCTCGTGCGAATCCCGCTCCACCACCTGAGGCTCCAACTTTACTACCTGCGCCTCCTAGTCCACTGCCAGAGATCCCTGCTCCTCTGCCTGAGGATGACGTTCCTCCACCTGAGGCCGATGAGGAGCCGGCTGTACCTGTGAGTGCCTCTCAATTACAGCAGATGTTACAGGCTGTGACAGCCACACTTCCGGGACAGGTCAGGCGCCCAGTTATTTCGCCAGCCCAAGCCGAGCAGCAACGCGCAAGTGCCCTTCTTCCTGAGTTCCAACAACTTGATCCTCTGCGCTTCCAGGGCGAGCCAGATCCGACTACAGTCGAGAGGTGGCGCTCCGATGTAGAGAAGTTCTTTGATACTATGTCATGTACGACCGAGCAAAGAGTCTAATTGGCTGTATTCCTTCTTCAGGGAGAGGCAGAGCATTGGTGGACCTCTGTTACCCGCATTGCTGGACCTGACTATGTCTGGACATGGGATGACTTTATCGACGGATTCGAGGAGCAGTACTTCCCTAACCACATTCGTCGTGAGAGAGCACTAGAATTCGGACTCTGGTGCAAAGGGACATGACCGTGGTGCAGTACCCGGCCCGTTTCGTGGTGCTATCGAGGTTTGCGCCATATATGGTTGATGATGAGGGGCAAAAGGCCCGCCATTTCGAGAACGGCTTACATTATGGTCTTCAAGGCCGTGTTATTGGGCATGAGCTCCTGACCTTTCAGGCGGTAGTGCGGAGGGCCCAAATTTATGAGACCGAGTGGGCCGGCACACATGTTAGATGAGTTCCTTTTTAAAGGGAATCAACTGTACATCCCCAAAAGCTCGTTAAGGGAGCAGATCATCCAAGAGCTACATGGAGGTGGCCTTAGTGGATACCTTGGATGGGACAAAACACGAGCACTTGTTGAAGAACGGTACCACTGGCCATAATTAGTATGTGATGTGGGTAGAGCGATGCAACGTTGTCATATTTACGGGGTCTCTAAGGGGCAGTGTTAGAATACGGGTCTCTATGCACCGTTACCTATACCTAATGGCCCTTGGGATGACCTATCGATGGACTTTGTGTTAGGTCTCTCATGAACACACAACATGGTATGGATTCGGTGTTCGTCGTGGTAAATCGTTTCTTGAAGATAACTCACTTCATACCATGCTAGAAGACCCTTGACGCGACACATGTGGCTAATTTTTTCTTCAAAGAGGTCGTGCGGCTACACAAGGTCTCCAAGATTATCACTTCTGACCGCGATACAAAGTTCATTAGCCACTTCTGTTGGATTTTGTGGAACCGGTTCGGTATAAGACTTTAGTTTAGCAGTGCTTACCATCCACAGACTGACGGGCACACTTTGGGGAACCTCCTTTGATGTATTTGAGGAGAAAAGCTGAAGCAATGTGTCACGCCCTAAACCCGGGGACGAACAGCTTTCGTGATGTCTCGAATTTGGCACTCGACTTCCATACACCAAGTCCCGAGTTCGTCGCACCACAAGGAAGATTTTTGACTGAATTTTTTTTTGTTTACATATATATAATAATACTTGAGCATAAAGATCCATGATCAAATTACCAAGCGACATTCTCCAATAGAAATCCTGATGGTTATAAGTACAGTGCTTTCCAAAAGGTACACAACGTTAACATTGCCAAATAAAAAAAATAGATGCAATGTACGAGAAGGCAAAGACTTCTAAGCTACTCCAGCCCTGAAAAAAAATGGAAAATAGGAAGCTTAGGCAAAAAGCCTAGTGAGTACACACGTGTGTGCTGTGTGTCCTACATACAAGCAAAATAAACATGTTACAAAGAAATCATATATGTAAAAGGCATGTAGCACATAAAGTATGATGTCAATGCCAATGCAATGCATATTCATCATAGTAATACTCCAAGTCAATGTTACCAGTATCACCAAGTCATATTTTCATTTCTCCTATACCACAGTCATAACTATATTACACGCATCCGTAATCATATCATCATTATCATATTGTCATGTCATAATTATATAATATCAGAAATACTGACAAGTCCATGAGTCAAACAATATCAAAATACGCAATACAGATCAACTATACAAATGAGGAACAATATTAGAATACACGATACAGATCAACTATACAAATGAGAAATCATAGAGAGTCAAATATCAGATGCCATATCTAAATCATATAAATGCAGAAACACAGGTAACCCAAAATGTTATATGTCACGGATATAATGCAATATGCTGTGCGAATACAATGACCATGCTGGAGTGTAAAGTTGGGATGATAGTACGTAGTATCGTAGGCTATGGGGTCCATCACAAGGGACTTCTATCCAAACCAGTCCCATACCTAAATTTGGATAGTCAGACTAAATGTGGTAAACACCTGATCTCAGGTTAGTCGCACGCCCCAACCGAAATCCTAGCCATTGTGAAGGTACGCATACAAATAATTGCACACCACCAACCTAGTGGATAGTGAATGAATGAATGAATGAGTATGCAACTCCTGCTCAATAAGTCCACATATCAGTACAGTTCCTCTTTGGGATCATCACCGGGGTTTAGTACACTTCAAATGGCACTGCCCCTCTCGCAGCGGCACAGTCCAAGTGAGCGTAAGAAACCTCACTATCCGCCTGGCTAATAGTCTGTTAATACTTATTAAGCATGTCGATAGTGGACCCATTCACGAGTTAGTCAAACTCAACCTAGCAATACCCCCTACCCTCGAGCGGGTAAGGTCACATCCCCTCTCAACCGACCACGACACAGTGAGAGACGCGGCCTCCTGGTATTCGGTACTCGGGTGCTCATGTATCCACTCGGTCTCGACATTGGGGCGTCTTCTGGCCACGGAGGTTTAGGTTTTCACCTAGGGACATCTATGGCGCTCGTATGCTAGAACTAAACATTTCTGGTGTCCTATCTGGCCATCCACGATATTTCTGTGGAGGCTACGATCCTAATGTCACTAGGGCATACAGTAATCATAATGCAAGATGCATGAGTCATACAATTCAGTTATGCAGCAATCCGACACATACCGTGTATTCATGTGAGATAATCTCCAACTATCAGGGAGTCTCATAATCGTCATGCCCAATGACATATGCAATGGTCAACCACCTCTCATAATAAACATGCAGATGATGCGTATGGGCATGTATCATGATGTTATGCTGTCACATACTCATAATCGGCATAGTGAGAATGGGCCTAACAAGGCCTAAGGGAATATCACAATGTGGACATTCAACCATCATTGTTCGTCAATGTGGACATTTAACCAACATTGCTCCCAGGCAGTGGCCCACATAAACGTCAATACATACAATATAGCGAAATCACACGTCACATCGATCCTCATATACATCGCTTTGGGTCTCATACAAGGGCCACACATTCATCGCATTGGGCCTCACTCATGGGCCGCATATACATCACATTGGGCCGTATCATATAGCCTCACACATCGCAATGAGCCTCGGCACATGGGCCATGAATACACCACATTAGACTTCACAACCCATGGGCTTCAAATACACAACAAGTGGGCCCTACACATGGGCCTCAAATACATCACAATGAGTCACAACCCATGGGCCTAAAATACATCTCAATGAGCCACGCCCATGAGTCTCAAATACATCACATTGGGCCTTGCCCATGGGCCTCGTATACATTGCAAGTGGCCTTAAATCTATTTCACAAGTAGGCCACATACCTGAGCCTAATACACATCACTATGGGCCACATCACATGGGCAGGAAATACATCACAATGAGCCTCATCATATGGGCCAGAAATATATCTCAATGGGTCTATGATCAATCTGTCACAAGTCCTGAGTTCATATACTCAGGAAGTTACACCATCGGCATAGTCCATGAGTCTGAGTAATCACACAATTTCTCATATGCCCACATGGTCTTATGGCCACTCCATTATTAGAAGTTCGTATGGTTGAGTGGCCACACAAATGTCACTTTACTTGTCATAATAAGGGACTTAAGGTGAGATGGTTACTTATTATTATTATTATTATTATTATTATTATTATACCATATTTCACATAATGGGGAAACCGCTTTACTAAATTTTCACGTAGCCGGGCGGCCAGCACCACAATTTCACATAGTTTAGTAGTCACCAAAGCACTACTTGATCACATGGTTGGGCTACACATTCCCCACATACCCACATGATTTATGGCTATTCACGTCACGCATGATCACAAGATTTATAAGCTACATATTCAGCACCATTTTGTCAAATCTAGTTATCACTCATCTCGTCAGTGATCATATGGTTAATGGCCACAATAATCATAAATCTACTTAGACAAGTCGTCACATGATTGCCCCAATTTTCATACAGTTAGGTGGGCTATAAAAATCAAGCACTCACATGTGGTGGTCCACACAACTTCCACCAATCCACACTACTAGTTGGGCCACCCAAGATTCCAAATTCCTATAGTGTAGTGATCCATATGATTCCTACCAACTGGCGGACTAAATGAGGAATAACTATTACAATAGGCACAATGAAAACGACTTATATTGCAGTAAATATATAGGCAGCCCCACACTCTAAATTGACCCAATCAAAATAGATGAATGGCTAGTAAAACATGTATATTAGGTGGTCCATGATCGGTTAAAAGGAATAGATGGGCAGATTCCTCATAAACATTACTGCAACTCTAGGAAATATTTAATGGTGGACAAGTGATCAATATTGCTCCTGTGGCTTGAGATTTGGATCTGACTAGTCTATGGAACCATTCCCTAAAATGATGAGGATAAACCGATGAAAGGCATGGATCTACATCATACTACGAAGTGGAGTCCATGGTCAAGGAAGCATCCCAGCATACAAGGGCACACTAGAGCCTAAGAATTTTCAATGGTTATAACACTGTTTCTACTTATAGTGTGGCCTGGCCCACCTAAATTGAGTTCTACTTCATCTTGTGTCCATGAGCAAGAGGTGGGCTCACTTCCCAAGTGACTGGAAAATATATAGGCAGTGTGGGTATACAACACATGCACCTAAGCGGGCTTCACATGCATCACATTATGTCCAAGGAAGCTTTCATTGGTAAGCATGCAATTCCTTTTCCTTATTATTATTGTATAATTGTGGGTCCCATTGACATGGTGGGGTTCACCCCATGAACAATTCATATAACAAACAACATCATAGCTGATACCACCCACTAGATGAATGACATGGATATATGGTATATACATCGGGTGGGACTTATAACACATGGATGGTCTAAATGATGGATGACTGGGATGTAAAATACATGTAACGAGTTGGCTCCATGATCTAATAGTTGACCTAACTTTGGTTGCAGTCACACATCACAGTAGAAGGATTTAATAGTAGGGAATTTTATTCCCACTGTTTCTTATAGTGTGGTCCACCTAAGTTGTGGATCTGCCTCATTCTTTTACTCATGACTTAAAATGGTCTGAAGGAGTGGATGAATGGCCCAGATATACCTTTCATTACCAAGGTGGCCCCCCATAAAAAACTAAGTATTTTGTGTACAATTTCCATTTTCCAAGTGGCATGGCTTGCATGAACTTATAATCAGCCTGATTTTTAGGACCATAGAATAAATGGTGCTAGTAAGATAGATGAATGATGTGGATTTAGCACATACATCATGGTGTGGCCATGATCGGCCCACAAAATTTTACCCCAAATGTGGATGTCCAGTGAGGACACTGGACGTCACTTCCTCACACCATTATTTTATTTTGATATTATTATTATTTTTATTATTATTTATATATTTTCTCATCAAGGTGGGTCACTTGAGAGATCCAGTCCATCCATTGTATGTGTCCCACTTGGTGGAGGGGTCAGTCTAAGTTTCAGATGCATCAAAGTTTCAGGTGGGCCCCAGAAAGTACTTCTATATGTTTTAGCATGTCTTTACATAATGTTTGATGGTGTGGGCCACCTGAGTTCCTTGTACGGATAAAATTTGGGGGTGACCCATTTTCAAATGGAACCCATTAAATGTACGGTGCTGATGTTCAAGATACATCAAGGTGGGGCCTGTGGTGGGGCCCACATTCCTCCAGCGTTAGTAGCAGACACTACTTGCTGCAGCGTCATCTAGACGCTGACAGCGGTAACATTTTGTATTATTATTATTTTTTAAAAAATATGGGGCCCACAACAGGACGATCCAGTCCGACTGTTGTGTGTGTCTTACGTTGTGGACGGGTCAGCCCAAGTTTCAGATGCATCCAAATTTCAAGTGGGCCCCAATGAGTGCTTTTATATGTTTAAGCATGTCTTCACATGATTTTTGATGGTGGGGCCTACCAGAGAACTGGATTGACTTCATTTTTTGGCTCAACACTTAAAATGATCTAAAATATTGAATGGACGGCATAGATTTAATACATACATCATGGGTGGGGCCGTCAGGGATCCACAGCCCCTTCCCTTTATTTAAGCAGCTGGGCGCTACCTGCTTCCGCATCGTCTAGACGCTGGCAGTAGCGTTCAGGGTATTTTTTTTTTTTTAATCTTTGTTTTGTTTTTGTGTTGTGTGCACGTGTGGGTATGGGCATGTGGGTGGTCAGCCCAATGGGTCATCCTTTGGGTGGTTTGGATGGCCTACAAAATTTATAGTGGGGCCCACAATCAATGGGTCCCACCTAAATTTTATAAAAAAATTATTTTTATTGTTATTCTTTTACATGTATTCTCCCATGAATCCACACCATTACACACATCATTTTCATCATATCATTACCATTATTGATCATCTTTTTATATGTACTCTCCTACATATCCACACCATTAATCACATCATTATCATCAACATCATCTCCACCATACAAAAACAGAACAAAACAAAATAAGAATAAGTAGGGTGGGTGTACTCACCTTAATGGATTAGATGCAATGTTTGAGATGGATGGAAGGGATGGGATTGATGGAGTTGATGGCCCAGCAAGATCACTTCTCTCTCTCTCTCATGTGTAAAAAAATGGTGAAATGCTAAGGGATAGAGGGGTATTTGTAAAGAAATTCATAAAAATTTGGTTAAGTTAGGCTAATGTGATTAATATTAGCTTAGGCTAGGATTATGACATTTAATTCATGATTTGTATTTAATGGTAGATTAAAAGAGCATGGGATGGCATGGTGTGATGATGTCATGCTTAAGGTGTGGCATGAAAAATAGTTGACTTTGGGGAGCACATGAGACATGAATGGTATGGGTGTGTGACATCACATACATGAGTAGAGATTCTCTCACCCATGTGTGGCATGTGTGTGTGTGTATGACATATGGTGTGCACATGTGTGGAGTGGAGTACATGGCGTCTTGCGTACATAATACACTAATTATTCTTCACAGCGTATCTCCCAAACAGAGTATCGTACAGACGCACGGGCGGTATCTATGCGATCGCAGTGACCGGGCGATCGATATGAGATAGGTTCCGAGGTCTTGGGATCCCGGTTAGTTGGGTGTGTACTATGAACAGTCAATCTAGGTCTAACTAAGGGCATCAATCATTATGTACATATGCATAGAAAATGGTACAGAATGGACGAGGTGTTACACAGTGAGATTTAGCTTTGTCTCAAGCAAAATTTGAATGCAACAACATGGTAAACCACTCGACAGAAAAATCCCCATTTCAAGTTATTTATGGCCGAGTGCCTCGCCACACACTTTATTTGGTCCTTTTGCCCAAAGCTCCCAGGTATGAGCGTTGCAGCAGAACATTTGGCAAACAGGATCATGGGCATTTATGCTGAGGTACAAGACAAGTTACACATGTGGCTAATTTGTTCTTCAAAGAGGTCGTGCGGCTACACAGGGTCTCCAAGATTATCTCTTCTGACCACGATACAAAGTTCATTAGTCACTTCTGTTGGATTTTGTGGAACCAGTTCAGTATAGGACTTCAGTTCAGCAGTGCTTACCATCCACAGACCGACGGGCAAACTAAAGTTGTGAATCGCACGTTGGGGAACCTCCGTTGATGTATTTGAGGAGAAAAGCTAAAGCAGTGAGATTTATCCTTGTCTTAAGCAAAATTTGAATTCAACAACATGGTAAACCACTTGACAGGAAAATCCCCATTTCAGGTTATTTATGGCTAAGTGCCTCGCCACACACTTTACTTGGTCCTTTTGCCCAAAGCTCCCAAGTATGAGCGTTGCAGCAGAACATTTGGCAAACAGAATCATGGGCATTTATGCTGAAGTACGAGACAAGTTACACACCTCGAACGACAAGTAAAAGGAGCAAGCCAACAAGCATCAACAACAAAACATGTTCGAGGTAGGTGACCAAGTTATGGTCCATCTATGCAAGGAGAGATTTTCAACTAGTATGTACAACAAGTTGAAGAACAAGAAGATTAGAACGGTGATTATCCTTCGAAAGATCAATGACAACGCTTATGTTGTTGATCTTCTAGATGACATGAAGATCTCGCAGACTTTCTACATCGCGAACCTGACCGAGTATCATGAACGAAGCAGGATAAGAACTCAAGGACGAGTTCTTTTAAAGTGGGGAAGAATGATCTAGAGTGGGTCGCGAATAATTTCATGGCTAAGATGGACCAGAAAAGGCCCGATCAGAGATGGAGATGATCCAGATCGTCAGAACTTAAAACGGACGTATCTCCACACACAAACCTATGGTTAGTATATAATTCCCCTTATTTCTGTGGTGTGGTCCACTTGAGTTATGGATTTGCTTGGTTTTTCCTCCAGGGGATCCAAATCCAGCACAAAGCCTAATGGATAGAGTGGATATTACATATATAACATTATGGCCCCACATAGGTTTAAGAGTCACACGTGTAAATTACAGGAGCCACTCATCAAAGTAGCCACCAGTTTTCCAGATGTTTTGCCTTACAAGTCGTGTAAATTATGGAAGCCACTCATCAGAGTAGTCACCATTTTTCCGGATGCCTTGTATTATAAGTCAGGTCAACAGAGTAGTCACCATCTATCTTATAAAGATGCCTTACCTCACAAGCAACAAGTATAGGCAGTGTGCCCATCCCATTATTAGATGATGGGCCTGATTCTTTAAGGCAATGCATTTACATGGTCAGGATTTCCTGATCAACGGATCAATCTCACCAAGATTACTAATGTGCATGCTCCAAGTGGACGCTATCATAGTAGTACTTGCATGGTGAGTAACTCAATACGCTCAGCGTACTGAGAAAACTCTGTGAGGTTCACCATAATTTATGTATTTTATATGCTTCGGCCATCCATTTTATCAGATAATTTTAGGGCTTGAGATAAAACATGAAGAAAATACAATGTTCAAGTGGATCACACCACAAGAAACAATTGAATTGAATGTCTACTATTGAAAATTTCTTAGGAGCCACAAAAGTTTTGGATCAATCTTATATTTGTGTTTTCCCTTCATCCATGTCTGTATGATCTTATGAATAGGATGGATGACAAATAAACATCATTTTGGGGCCTATTAATGTTTCAACGGTGGAAATCATTATCCCTATTGTTTCTTATGGTTTGATCCACTTGATCTTTGGATATGCTTCAATTTTGGGATCAACCCCTTAAATTAGATGGAAGAGCAGATGGATGGCATGGATAGACCACGTACATTTGAGGTGGGCCCAACTAAGTTTACTCTTTATGATAAGGGCGTATTGAGCAACTCAGTACCCAATCCATTTTCCATAGTAGTGTATCTATTCTCTCATGACCCAAAGACTTTAGACTATGATATCTACTTGCTTCAAATACTATTGTAAAGAAGTTGTGGTACACATTGTTAGGAATGGAAGCTGTACTTGCTTCAAGTATTATTGGAAAGAATTTGTGGTACACATTGTTATGAATATTGTTGTAAAGAAGTTGTGGTACACATTCTTATGAATATTGTTGTAAAGAAGTTGTGGTGTACATTGTTATGAATGTAAGCTCATTGAAGCAGATCCAATGCTCAAGTGGACCATACACAATGATACCTACCATTGAAACCTTCCTAGGGCCCACCATGATGTTTATTCGTTATCCAACCTGTTCATAAGGTCACACAGACATGGATGAAGGAAAACTCAAAAAAGAAAAAAAAAATCAGCTTGATCCAAAAACTCATGTGGCCCGGTAAGTTTTCAAGGGTAGGCATTCAATCCCAACTGATTTTAGTGGTGTGGTCCACTGGAGCTTTGGATCAGCATCATTTTTTGGCCCATGATCTAAATTGGTCCCGCAAAATGTCTTGACAGTGTAAATATAACACATTAATCATACCGGGACTCATAGAACTTGGTGACGCCAACACACCACTGAGGTTGGTTGTGCGGGGCACACCAGGCAATCCACTTCCGGAATGAATGTGAAATTATTGAATTTGGACTGCCAATCTAAGCTAGAAATCTTAACAATAAAATCCTTTGTTCATCATTATTGAATCCTTACCATCCATTGAGACAACCAACTTTATTAGATCTAGGTTGTCTATCTAGGCACCATAACCATGTGACCCAAGCAAATGATTTAGACTTGGTGATGACCACAATGGATACTTGAGTTGCTGGATGTAATCCATCAACTCATAGTTGTCTATTCCAAGACAGACACCAATCCATTTACATGACTAAAAGGGTCATCCTCAAAGTTATTCAATTATTTAAAGAGATAAGACATCAATAGAATATATGTTTGGATTGGATGAATTCAAACACCATAGGAAGTCATGTATTAACTCGTCAAGTTATTATTTTACTCTTTTGTAAGAAAAAGCTAGTCATAGTAGCATGGAAATTTATTCAGATAACAATACTTATGTCATCTCATTAACTCACTATCTTATCCTTCATTATTGACTCTTCAAGTTGCTAATTTGTCATATTCTGAGGAAAAAGTTTATCATAATAGTACGAAAACTATTTAAGGAGGGACCATGGAGAGGTACCTAACATTCATTACTCACTCTGTGAGGCCAACTTTTCTATTGATATTCCAAGTTATTTATCGCCGAGTGCCTCGCCACACACTTTACTTGGTCCCTTTGCCCAAACTCCCAGGTATGAGCATTGCAGCAGAACATTTGACAAATAGGATGATGGGCATTTATGCTGAGGTACAAGACAAATTACACGCCTCGAACGACAAGTAGGAGGAGCAAGGCAACAAGCATCAACAACGAAAGGTGTTCGAGGTAGGTGACCAAGTTATTGTTCATCTATGCAAGGAGAGATTTTTAACTGGTACATACAACAAGTTAAAGAACAAAAAGATTGGAACGGTGTTGATCCTTCAAAAGATCAATGAAAATGCTTATATTGTTGATCTTCTAGACGACATGGAGATCTCGCGGACTTTCAACGTCACGAACCTGATCGAGTATCATGAACAAAGCGGGATAAGAACTCGAGGACGAGTTCTTTTAAAGGTCATGGACAATTTCATAGCTAAGATGGACCAAAAAAGGCCCGATCAAAGACCGAGATGATCCGGACCATCATAACTTAAAACGGACGTATCTCCACATGCAAACCTATGGTTGGTATCTAATTCCCTTATTTCTATGGTGTGGTCCACTTGAGTTATGGATCTGCTTCATTTTTCCTCCAGCGGATCCAAATCCAGTACAAAACCTTATGGATAGAGTGGATGTTACATATATAACATTATGGCCCCACATAGATTTAAGAGTCACACTTGTAAATTACAGGAGCCACTCATCAAAGTAGCCACCATATTTCCAGATGCTTTACCTTACAAGTTGTGTAAATTAAGGGATCCACTTATCAGAGTAGTCACCATTTTTCAAGATGTCTTGTATTACAAGTTAAGTCAACAAAGTAGTCACCATCTATCTTGTAGAAATGCCTTCCCTCATAAGTAACAAGTATAGGCAGGTGTGCCCATCCCATTATTAGATGATGAGCCTGATTCTTTAAGGCATTGCATTTACACGATTAGGATTGCCTGATCAGCACCTCAATCTCACCAAGATTACTAATGTGCATGTTCCAAGTGGATGCTATCATAGTAGTGCTTGCGTGGTGAGTAACTCACTACGCTCAGCGTAATGAGTAAACTCTGTGAGGTTCACCATAATTTATGCATTTTATATGCTCTGTCCATCCATTTTATCAGATAATTTTAGGGCTTGAGACAAAAAATGAAGAAAATACAATGTTCAAGTGGATCACACCACAAGAAACAATTGAATTGAACGTCTAATGTTGAAAATTTCTTGGGAGCCACAAAAGTTTTGGATCAATCTCATATTTGTGTTTTCCCTTCATCCATGTCTGTATGATCTTATGAATAAGCTGGATGACAAATAAACATCATTATGGGGCCTATTCAGGTTTTAACGGTGGAAATCATTATCCCTATTGTTTCTTGTGGTTTGATCCACTTAATCTTTGGATACGCTTCAATTTTGGGATCAACCCCTTAAATTAGATGGAAAAGTATATGGATGGTGTGGATAGCCACATACATTTAAGATGGGCCCAACTGAGTTTACTCCTTATGATAAGAGCGTATTGTAAGGCCCATATCCTAGCCTGTACTATTCCGTAGGCTTCCGCGGTCCTCTCGGTCGAATTCCGGCGACCCGCGACGGGTAAACAACAGTTGCGTGCGATCCTGAGTTGTATCTTGTATTCTAGAGTCAGCTTGACATGAGACTTGTACCGGTGTGACCACGTCGTCGCCGTTGTTCTGATACCGCATCTCGTGCACCGAGGTGATACCCTGGCCAGAAGATGTGAGCCTGCATTCAGCTCGAGGAAAGACGCTGCATGTTGCAAATCCTGAGAAAAGAATCTCTACCCAACATCACATCAATCAAATCACTCACCCATACCTCTCCCACCAACTAATTAAAGCAACCCATGCTTAGCCTATTCCTCTTATCCCAAAAGTCAAAGAGACCCATACTTCCCATGCCTTATCTCTTATACACCACTCCTCCCTCTCTCCCATCACTCCTCTCCCATCATTTCTCTCTTTCATTCTCTCTCTCATTTTCCTTCCAAGCAACCCACGTCCAAGCTCCCCATGAGAGAGATAGTGTGGCCCACCCTCCTACCTCCCATCTCCACCATCAAAGCCTCATCTCAACCTTTGGATCACGTTCTTTGGAGCTATATAACGCATTGATGGAAGAAAGACAGAGATCTTTAGGTGGGTGTTCATCATCTCGTTGTTTTGATTTAGGGCCCACATATGGTGGGACCCATCTTGATGTATGCATTGTATTGAAGGGCCCATAGTGGTGGGGCCCCTCCATCCGTTTTTCCCGCTCTCTCTCTCTCTTTCCTTTCTTTTTTTTTGTTGTTGTTTAGTGATGATGTTGATGAGATGTGTGACCCATAATGTTGAGTTTGATCCACACCATCCGATTACAGGACCCACCATTGCTGCCTGTCCATTTGGACAGGCCTGAATGAAGGGAAAATACAAATATCAAGTTGATCCAAAGCTTTGGTGGGCCACCGCGTGGACCAACCTTGGTGTACAGGTTCTGGATGCCCATGACGTGTGTCCCACATCCACACGGCCATCCATTTTGTCCAGGCCACAAGCTCACCTGACCCTGATAGACCAGGTTCAGGCATCCAGCAGTAATGCTGCTGGACTGTATGAAATGGAAACATAAATATCAGCTTAATCACAAAACGGGTGAGCCATTGGCGTGGCACCACGCTGATGTATGTGTACCTTCACACCGTCCATCTGCTGGACGTGTGGAGTCCATCTTGAGGTATGTATCCACCGTCCATCAGGGACAGTGGGATCCATCGTGATTTATATGCTTTATCTTTACCGACCAGAGGTTTTCTGGACGATGGGATTCCACTGTAATGTAAGTGTTTTATTTATGCCACCCACCCTGTTCGTGTGCTGCATCCATGCAGCGTGGGATCCACTTGATGGTGTGTAGCTCATCTCAGCCGTACGTCCGTTTTCTAGACAGTGGGCCCATTGCAGAGACGTCAGCAATGCTCTGTGGGCACCGTGATATATGTATTATATTCATGCTGCCTAGCAGCGTGGCTCCACACACGTGTGGACCCCACGCTGATGTAGGTGTTCTAGATCCATCCCGTCCATGCAGGGGACGTGGGGCAACCTTGTTGCTGCCATGTGTGGCTCGTGTGAGGGTGGGGCCCTCCTGTAAGTATGCATTTCATCCATCCGTCCATCAATGGACGCTGGACGCTGTTGCCCTGTTGACCAAATAAAAAAATAAAAATATATACATATATAGTATTTTATTATGTTATTATATTATATAACATATATACATATATATAGCAGGTCTCACGTGGGACCCACCTTTATTGCACGTACATGTGCTGTGTCCAGCCGTTCATCGGGGACAGTGATACCCACCTGTGATTTATTTGTCTTATATTCTACACCATCCATCCAGTTTGACTAGATCACGGGCCCACCTGATCTGATCCTGACCATCCAAGTATTGGACTTCCTGCAGCCGTTAAAAGTGAAAAACACATATCTGCTTGATCAAAACTTTGGTGGGCCACGCTGGCATGGGACCCACAAGATGAGAACGTGATCCAGCCCGTCCATCTATGTGGGACGTAGGACGTGGTACCCACCAATTTCATATAAGACGTCCAGTCCCTGAACGTGCTAGTGGCCAACATGACATTTCACATAAGCCGCGCAGAGCCTGGAAGTTGTGGTTTTCTTTAATATAATATAATATATGTATCCATATATATACACGTGTATAATGATATATATATTTCATGGTAAGGCCACACCACGTGGAACCCACCATGCCTCGTGTAATTTATATCCACTGTACATGTGCTCTGGACGGTGGAGCCTTTGCATTTGGACGTGGGAAATCCAAATCGTCCGTCCATTTCATTTGGTGGGTCACACGTGTCATGTTGACCCCACCATGATGTATGTGTTTTATCTATGATGTCCATCCCTGTGTATGGCCCACGTGATGTATATGTTACATCCATATTGTCCATCTGACTTTCAAGACGATGGGTCCCACGGTTGATTGATGTCCGCAAGTTCTGTGTGGGCCCACTTTGTAGTATGCGTTGTACCCACATCATCCCTCCATGGAATCCACATAATCCAGAGTGTTTGGATGGTGCTGGACCACCTCTGGACGGTGCTGTGGACCCCGCCTAGATGTATGTATTTTATCCACACCGTTTAGAATGTTTGGACGGTGGTGAAATTTGTCCGGCAGGTGCTGGTTTCCATGGAAATGTTTGAACAGTACTGATTTACCTGGACAATGTTTAGACAGTGCTGATCACCATACGTGGGCCATGTGTGTAGGGATACATGTTACACCTACACTAATGAAATGATTATTGGTGCGGCCTATTGAGCGGCCCGATTGAATGATTTTGTGGCCCCATTTGATGTGTATGAGACCCATGTGTAGGGCCCACATGCTGTGTGTATGAGGCCCATGTGCAGGGCCCACCTGTCGTGTATATGAGATCCATTAATGTGGTCTACTTAATGAATATTAAGGCCCATGGGTTGTAGCCCATTATGATATATTTGAGGACCATGGGTCGTGGCCCATGGTAATGTATATCAGGCCTGTATATTCGGCCTATTGTGATGTACATTCGACTCTTGTATGAGGTCGTGGGCCCACTGTATGCTCGACCTTATGTGAGCCACTCCTTGGGAGCAATGTTGGTTAAATGTCCACGTTGATGGGCAATGATGGTTGGATGTCCACATTGTGACCTTCCCTTAAGCCTTGTTAGGCTCATTCTCATCATTCTGTAGTGGGTTAATCCAAACGAATAAGCCCCATTGATATTGCTTGGACCATCATCGACCGTCCATCTATAGACTCCGCCTTGCGTCGATTATCGACTACCGATTCTGATTATCGTAACTGATTGTTGATTATCGATCGATCTGATTGGCATGACCGATTTTTCGACTCTGATTATCGATCGATCCGATTGTCATGACCGATTTGTCAATTCTGATTATCGATTGATCCAGTTGTCATAACTGATTTGTCAATTCTAATTATCGATCGATCTCGATTATCGTGGTCGGTTGCTGATTATCGATCGAGGTTGATTACCGATTCTGATTCGTCGTGGCCAATTACAGATTATCGATCGAGGCCGATTACCGATTTTAATTTGTCATGGCCGATTGCCGATTCCGATTGTCAGGGCCCAATTTGATGTACATGCGATCTGTATTTGAGGCCCGACGTGATGTGTATCCAGCCCATGTCTAAGGCCCAATGTGATGTATATTGAAGTCTAGGTGATGAGGCCTATTATGATGCATTTGAGGGTCAGGCGAAGGAGCCCATTGTGATGTATGTTAGTCCAATGAGCAGGGCCCACCTGTTGTGTACATGTAACCCTTGAGTAAGGCCCATTGTGTTGTATATTAGGTTGTCGTGTGGGGCTGTGGGTCCATTATATGTTTGGATCTATGTGGGTCATTCCTTAGGGTAATGTTGGTTAAATGTCCACATTGTCGAGGCCGATTGTTGATACTGACTATGAGCATGTGATAGCATAGCATCATGATACATGCCCATATGCATCATCTGCATGTTTGTTATGAGATGTGATTGAGCATTGCATATGTCATTGGATAGGATGATATAAGACTCCCTGATAGGCGGAGGTTATCTCACATGAGCGCACGGCACGCGCAGGATTGATGTATGATTGGATTGTATGACTCATGCATCATACATTTTGTGATATGACTACTGTACGCCCTAGTGACATCAGGGTCGTAGCCTCTATAGGCATATCATGGATGGCCAGATGGGACACCGAAAATATTTAGTTCTAGCATACGGGCGCCATAGATGTCTCTAAGTGAAAATCCCTAAACCTCCGTGGCAAGGAGACGCCCCAATGTCGAGATCGAGTGGATGCATGAGCGCCCGAGTGCCGAATACCAAGAGGCCGCGTCTCCCACTATGTCGTGGTCAGTTGGGAGGGGGTGAGGCCTTACCCGCCCGAGGGTAGGGGGCATAGCTAGGCTGAGTTTAACCAACTCGTAAATGGGTCCACTATCGACGTGCCGGATAGGTATTGGCAAACTATTGGTCAGGAGGATAATGAGATTTCTTACGCTCACTTGGACTGTGCTGCCGTGAGAGAAACAGTGTCATATGGAGTGTACTAAACCCCGGTGATGATCTCAGAGATGAACCATACTGATATGTGGACTTATTGAGCAGGAATTGTATATTCATTCATTTATTCATTCACTATCCACTCGGGCTGGTGGTGCGTAACTATTTGTTACATGTACCTTCGCATCGTGTCTGACTATCCAAATTGGGCACGCGACTAACCTAAGATTAGGAATTTACCACATCGTGTCTGACTATCCAAATTTATGTATGGGACTGGTTTGGATAGAAGTACCTTGTGATAGACCCTATAGCCTACGATACTACATACTATCATCCCGACTTCACACTTCAGCATGGTCATTTCATTCGCATTGCATATTGCATTACATCCATACGCATATGACATTTTGGGTTGCTATGTTTCTGCACTTATATGGCCTAGACAGACCTAGCAGGATTTGTATATTGTATTGCATCCTTGACATATGATATTTGGCTCTTTATGACTCCTCGTTGCATAGTTGTTGTATATTGCGTATTCCGATATTGATTGACTTATGGACTTGTTCGTATTTCCGCTTACTTTGTTATCGTATGATTTATAATATTGTCGGTACTTTTGCTTACTCTAATAATTCATGATCTTGTCAGTATTTTTGCTTATTTCGATAATGTACGATTTATAGATTACCAGTATTTTCGGTAATGTATGATGATGGCATTGTATTGAATACTTGACACTTACCTTGTACACACACTTACACCACCCTCTAAGCTTTCTATAAGCTTATGTACGATAGATGCGTGCAGGTGATGGTAGGTTGCAGCAGTGTTGAGCTTGGAGCATGCAGCGGTCTTCTAAAGCTTGATTTTCGATTTACGTATTTTTCTTTCAGCATTGTACTCAAATGATTATATTAGTGGATATGTGATGATAATATTGCCTTTGTGAATTGGGTAATCTTGTGGTTATGCTTATTACGAGTTAAATATACATTGAAAAAATAAAAATAAAAAAAATCCTCCTTGTAGGATCCTAGGATCGGAATTTGGAGTATGGACGTTAGAAGCCGATAATGGGGTACTATGGAGGCTGTCGACACTGGATTCGGCGATTGAGATTCTATGAATCCGATTTTTGGGTTTGGGGCGTGACACGTATTGAGCAACTCAGTACCCAATCCGATTTCCATAGTAGTGTATCTATTCTCCCATGACCCAAAAACTTTAGACTATGATATCTACTTGCTTCAAATATTGTTGTAAAGAAGTTATGGTACACATTGTTAGGAATGGAAGTTGTACTTGCTTCAAATATTGTTATAAAGAAGTTGTGGTACACATTGTTATGAATACTATTGTGAAGAAGTTGTGGTATACATTGTTATGAATGGAAGCTGATCGAAGCAGATCCAATGCTCAAGTGGACCATACACAATGACACACACCATTTAAACCTTCTTAGGGCCCACCATAATGTTTATTCGTTATCCAACCTGTTCATAAGGTTACACAGACATGGATGAAGGAAAACTGAAAAAAAAATAAAAATTAGCTTGATCTAGAAACTCATGTGGCCCAATAAGTTTTCAAGGGTAGGTGTTCAATCCCAACTGATTTTAGTGGTGTGGTCCACTGGAGCTCTGGATCAGCATCATTTTTTGACCCATGACCTAAATTGGTCTTGCAAAATGTGTTGACGGTGTAGATATAACACATTAATCATATCGGGACTCATAGAACTTGGTGACGCCAACACACTACAGAGGTTGGTTGTGCGCGGCACACTAAGCAATCCGCTTCCGGAATGAATGTGAAATTATTGAATCTGGACCGCCCATCTCACCTGAAAATCTTAACAACAAAATCCTTTATTCATCATTATTGAATCTTAACCATCCATTGAGACAACCAACATTATTAGATATAGGTTGTCTATCTAGGCACCATAACCATGTGACCCATGCAAATGATTTAGACTTGGCGGTAACCACAAAGGATATTTGAGCTGTTGGATGTAATCCATCAACTTGGATGACATAAACACTAGATCCATGCATTTGGGCGATCCGATTTGATTAAGTCATTAGTGATAGTTGTCTATTCCAGGACCCTTGTGACACCAATCCATTTACATGATTAAAAGGGTCATCCCCAAAGTTATTCAATGATTTAAAGAGATAAGACATCAATAAAATATATGTTTGGATTGAATGAATTCAAACACTATTAGAAGTCACATATTAACTCGTCAAGTTATTATTTTACTCTTTTGTAAGAAAAAGTTAGTCATAATAGCATGGAAAATTATTCAGATAACAATACTTTCATCGTCTCATTAATTCACTATCTTATCCTTCATTATTGACTCTTCAAGTCGCTAACTTATCATATTGCAAGGAAAAAGTTGATCATGATAGTACGAAAACTATTCAGGGAGGGACCATGAAAAGATACCTAACATTCATTACTCACTCTATGAGGCCCACTTTTCTATTGACATTTCAAATTGGGCACAGATTGGGTACTACCTTCACCGGGACCTAACTAGTTAAATTGGCCTTGATAGCGGCTCTATTGGGCCCACCGTGATGTATATATTTTATCCACACCGTCCATCTATTTTGACGGAATGTTTTAGAGTATTAAACCAAAAAAAATAGACAAATTGAAGGCTCAAGTGGACCACACCATAGGAAGCAATGGAAATTAAAAGCCTACCGTTAAAAACTTCTTTGGGGCCACTAAAAGTTGTGGATCAAGTTGATATTTATCTTTTCCTTCATCCAAGTCTACATGACCTTATTAATAATTTGGATGACAAATAAACATCACCATGAGTCCTACGAAGTTTTCATTAGTAGGAAATTAATCCCCACTCCATGTGTTGTGGTCCACTTGAGCTTGGATCTTCTTTCCTTTTAGGTTCATGCCCTAAAATGATCTATCAAAATAGATAGACGGTGTGAATAAAATATATACATCATAGTGGGCCCCACAAAGACCCTAATAGGACCATCCATCTCTAGCAAGGTTCTAGCAGGGATTGTACTTAATCCATGTCCTTTCAACTTGCAACTTTACCTTCTTTTGAGGAAATAAATGGTCACAATCACATGGAAAGATATTACGGCAGTGATCCATCTGCTACCAAATAAATCCCACTATATTCCTCTCCACAATTAAGTTTCAAGTCACTATTATGTCCCCTACATTATTGGTATTCAAGTCATTACTTTTAAGTCTGTCGTCATAGTCTGAATTATTATGTAGGGACTACTGAAAGGTACTTACATCCATTTATCATGGTGTGGACTCAACTTTTGTATTAACTTTCAAGTCACCACCTTGTCCCTTTGTGACGAAAAGTTGGCCATGATAATATAAAATATAGAACCATGGAAAGGTACTTAAATTCATTAGCCACTTTATGGGTCCAACTTTTCTATTGACTTTTGAAGTTACTATTTTGGCCTGATGGTCATGGAAGAATAGAAAATTATTAGCATATTGATCCATCCATCACCTCATAAACCCTATTATCTTCCCCTCCACTATTGAGTCTTCAAGTTGTTATGATGTCTTTTTCATCATTAAGCCCAACTCTGCTTTAAGTCAGTCATGGTAGTGTGAATGCTATTTAGGAAAGACCTAAAGAAAGTTACTTGACATCGATCCATCACATTATGTGGCCTTGCTTTTCTATTGACTCTTCAAGTCATTATTTTGTCCTCTTGTGAAGAAAAAATTGGTCATAATAATACCAAAGTTATTAAAGTAGGGACCATTAAAAAGTATCTAACATCCATCTATCACATTATGGGCTCATCTTTTTCTTGTTGTACCTTATGTTTTGTGTTCACATTACGAATCCTAAGGCTAAATAAGGAGGCTTGTGTCGAGTTGGCAGCCAACTCAAACTTCCATAACTTTTATCATAAATCCCCATTACCTCTTCAAACTAATACCTCCTTTTGGAAAGAAAAAGATTGCACCAAGTACAATCAATGAAATGTATTAAGCAAAACATGGGATAGTATTTTTAATCCATACCTAACCTCAACTGCTAAGTAGAAGCTTAGCTCCCCATGAACAAAGAGGACCAGGCTGAAACTTATTATGTATTTCGGTTGTGCGGGCATGCTGGATCACATATCGAGCTTGATTATTGTATTTAGCATGTGTTTGTAACCATGTCATGTGTAGAATATTATAACCACCATCTTAAATAGGTCATTGCTCAAATTAGACTCATCCAACAATCCTAACCATCCGATTTGTGCCTTCAAATGGACCACCAAAAGGAATCTTGTGTGTGACTTTGGATTGTTAAATTGATATGTTAAACCCTTAGATGTTGCTTCCAATTGGATTATTAACATTGTCCACAACAGGTCTATCAATCCAACTATTAACATTAGTTAATCAAAGTGGGTTTTGGTTATGGTCCATACAAAATGCAGCCAAGTAATTGGATGGTCCAGATCAAGCCCCTCTCTTAGACACTAGAAAGTATTGAATTTTCATGTGTGGTTCATTCACTATCCATTGCATTGGTTGAAAATAAGCTTGTTGTTTTGTTTTAATTCCGTTAGGAATACTATTATTTGAGATGCCTGCAACTAGAGCCTTTTAAAGTATGCCTGGTGTAAGAGGATCCTCTCCACTTTTTTCTAGTGTCACAGTACAACTTGGGCCTGAAATCTGTCCTGACCTACCGCCACTATAGAAGATGAATTACATAGCGTTCCGATCATCAGAAAATGTAGACCTTCCAATGTGGTCCCACTGCTTAGTGATCCCTATTATTTGATATTAGGCTTCTATTATGAATGAGGGATGCACCAGAAACCTCCTAGCTTCCGGTGGCATGATGTATACATTCAACTTGGGAGGCTTTTGGGCAATGGCACATCCATTATGGGTCCCCCATCGTCAACGGTTTGGATCATCATAAATAAAAGAAAATTTAAGTGGACCCCACAATGCACAAATTTTAAAAAATTCTAAGTTCATTTATTTGATTAAGAAAATGGAAGCCAATTGCACTTCCCTAACTTGTAATGATGACATGCTATTCTCTAGGAACATAGTTACAAGCAGTGTTGTCAAAATTCTATGATTTAGGATTTGAGTTTAATCTCAAGTAAAATTATTTGAATCCCACCTTTGAATCCCTTTTTTATATGAATCTCACAATTTATGATTTGAATCCCTATGATTTACAATTCAAATCCTGAATTACAATTCAAATTATACTTGTTTTCTTCTATTTTAAACTTTTCTCTTTCATTTTTTGATTTTAAATTGGCGAGGGCTTTAAGAATTGTTTAGTAAAAAAATTCTTTTAAAAAATATACAGATCATTTAGAAAAGGTAAATTATGCTATTTTATTCTTTATAAGAGGCTAAATTATATATTTTTTCTTCAATGTTAAGTGGTAGTGTTTTTTGTATGATTTTTTACTTACCTGATCGAAAAACTAAATTGATTTACAACCTATCTAGAATGTTTTAATGGATGGTTATGATCATCGTGACGTATATGTATTGTGCAATGATGGTTAGAAATCAAAATATCTTTTTCCATCGGTCTACGGAATCAAATGCTGCTTTTCTAATACGATTCTATATTCAAGAAAGGTAACAACAACATAAATAATTAAAGGATCCTGGTATTTTTTTTCTAGGAGAATTTCTTGGAATGCAAAAAAAAAAAAAAAAAAAAAAAAGGGGGAAAGATGAATCATCTAACTTTTTTAAGTAATACCATGTCATGATAGTATTAAAGTCTTTAATTTTTTCTGATTTATTTATATATTTTTTAAATTTTATTTTTAAAAAACTTACGATTTACAATACGATTTATGACTTGATACGATTCAACCCCAATTACGATTTGCAATATGATAATGATTTTGATAGCATTAGTTACAAGAGATAAGTTTCTTTTTGGATAACTGTATCCCATCATGGCCCTACCTTGTCCTAATTAAAGAGGAGAGGCTCACGTTTTGCTTGCTAACTGCACTCCAAAAAAGTGATTTCAATGAATATAATTACAATGGTAACTCAACATGCTTTGGATTTTAATTGCTCTAGAAAATTTTTTTACCCTGATTGAGAATTGAAGCAATTTTCAAGAAAATAGAAATTAGACTATTCTTGGTTTGCTTACCTCAATGACCTATATATGTAAGATGAGTTCGTTTTTAAAGGGAATCGACTGTGCATTCCCAAAAGCTTGTTGAGGGAGTATATCATCCAAGAGCAACATGGAGGTGGCCTTACTGGACACCTTGGATGGGACGAAACACGAGCACTTATTGAAGAACGGAACTACTAGCCACAATTAGTATGTGATGTGGGTAGAGTGGTATAGCATTATCATGTTTGTCGGGTCTCCAAGGGGCAGTCTCAGAATATGGGCCTCTATACGCCGTTACCTGTACCTGATGGCCCTTGAGAGGACTTATCGATGGACTTTGTGTTGGGTCTCCCATAAACACACAGCATGACATGGATTTGGTGTTCGTGGTGGTAGATCGTTTCTTAAAGATGGCTCACTTCATACCATGCAAGAAGACCCTCAACGCGACACACATGAAAAATTTATTCTTCAGAGAGGTTGTGCGGCGACACGAGGTCCCCAAGGCTATCACTTCTGACCATGATAGGAAGTTCATTAGCCACTCCTAATGAATTTTATGGAACCAGTTTGGTACATGACTTTTATTTGGCGGTGCTTACCATTCACAGATCGACGGAAAAACTGAAGTTGTGAATTGCACGTTGGGGAACCTTCTTTGATGTATTTCAGGAAAAAAGTTAAAGCAGTGGGATTTAGCCTTGTCTCAAGTGGATTTTGCATTCAACAACATGGTAAACCACTCGACAGAGAAGTCCCCGTTCCAGGTTATTTATAGCCGAGTGTCTTGCCACACACTTAACTTGGTCCGTTTGCCCAAGCTCCTAGGTATGAACATTGCAGCAGAACATTTGGAAAACAGGATCATGGGCATTTATGATGAGGTACAAGACAAGTTACACACCTCAAATGACAAGTACAAAGAGCAAGCCAACAAGCATCAGCAATAAAAGGTGTTCGAAGTAGGTGACCAAGTTATGGTCCATCTACGCAAGGAGAGATTTCTAACTGGTATGTACAACAAGTTGAAGAATAAGAAGATTGGAATAATGTTGATCCTTTGAAAGATCAATGACAATTCTTATGTTGTTGATCTTTCGGATGATATGGAGATCTCGCGGACTTTCAACATCGCGGACCTGACCGAGTATCATGAACGAAGTAGGATAAGAACTCAAGGAAGAGTTCTTTTAAAGTAAATGAGAATGATGTAGAGAGGGTCGCGGATAATTTCATGACTAAGATGGACCAGAAAAGGCCTGATCGGAGACGGAGATGATCCGTACTGTTAAAACTTAAAACAGACGTATCTCTCAAATCAGAATGAGTTATCGGACGTAAAAAAATATATATGATTTTGGGGTAGGACGAGCTACTTTAGCCACCCAATATGTTATGCCTAGTTGTGCAAGCCAGATTTGCAAAATACCATCAAATTGACGGTCGTTTCCTTGTTTTAATTGCGTTTTTACTATAAATAGTAAGTTTTAGTTTGATTATAACTCTTCATCCGTTGGGCTTTAGGAGTGCGCCCAACATGAAAAGTGCTTAGAATAATTAGGAGAAGAGCATGGTTCAGCCAAATAGGATACTTACTATTTTTGGCCAAAAACCTTGCGCACTAGTAGACATCACGACCGTTTGTAAATAATAAGTTTACTATTTATAGTAAGTCGTGAATTCTAGGAATTTTAGTTGTAGTTTGATTTCGAAACTTCTTTAATAACTTAGTATCCCTATTTAAAGGGGTGTAAACTCATTTATTTGATTCATTAATCAATTTTTAATTTTATAGAATTTATTTTCTAATTTTCTTATTCTGTTCCTCGTGGATTCGAGAAGTCTCTATGAGGAGTCCATAGAAGTTCTATGGATTCGGAATAGTTATCCTCTTGAGGAAAACAATGCTCTCCTCACATCCCATGTCCCAAAACACCCAGGTAAATAAATCCATAAAAGCCTTAGAATAACATAAGAGTTAAAAGTCTGAAAACTTGTTTTTAAACAAGAAAATTTTCTAAGTTTTCTGCCTAGTTCAATGACATCGAGCTTACGTTCGATGACATCGAACACTCATGTTCAATGACATCGAACAAGCTTCAATGACATCGAAATGAGACCTTTTATGTCCAACAACCATATAATATTTGGACAAAATATTCGATGAATCGAACATACCTTCAATGACATCGAACATCAGTAATCGATGACATCAAAGGTAAGTCGATGACATCGAAAAACTTAGAGATTGTCAAGCAAAACTTCTTAGAAAATATTCTGACTTTGCTCGAGGAATTAAATGAGCTTCGATGTCATCGAAATTCAAGGTTCGATGACATCGAGCAAGGTTCGATGACATCGAATCTGGACAAGTCTGTGTCTAGCAAGCTTCAAAGAAAAATCAATTGAAATGTTCGAGGAATCGAGCTAGCCTCGATGGCATCGAAATTCAAACTTCGATGACTTCGAAGAAACCTCGATGACAACGAAATTGGACAAACAAGTGTCTAGCGAGCCTTTAAGGACTATCTTCTGAAATGATCGATGAATCAAACTGGGATTCGATGACATCGAAATTCAAACTTCGATGACATCAAATCATTCTTAATGACATCGAAGACATGCTTAAAAGTGTCCAGTAAGCTCGTGTAATATCACATATAATGTCGAAGAATCGATCTATAATTTGATGACATCAGAGTTCAAATCTCGATGACATCAAATCAGGTTTGATGATATTGATCTTCTTTTAAAAAGTTCCCGGAATGTTTTTCAGTTGAGTTCGTATTATCGAACGGATATTCAATGGCATTGAAAGTATATGTTCGAGACATCGAACTCAGTCAGAAACTAACAGTTTTATTTTCGTTGGAGCTTTTTGCCTTTATAAGGATAGCTTGTTCTTAGTTGCAAAAGAGAGAAAAAGAGAGCTTTGAGAGAGTAATTTCATACCACCTACCCTAAGCCCTTTTTCTCATGGGAGTTCATCCTTCAATCTACCTTCATCATTGATATTTAATAGAGTGGATTCGTGAATGAACTTCCTCAGTCAAGGATCATTCAGCTACCATCTTAATAGCAAATCATTGAGCTGGGATCCCTTGAATGCTTAAGAGCTTGGAATCTCTCCGTCTCTCAAATATGTAACATTCATTAGAGTAGATTCCAACATAACCCTAACCCAACTCGTCACCTTACATTGGAGCATCATAAGTGTTGCGGATCAAGGAAGCTGAAGAATCTCCGTCATCAAGGGAGATCATCTTCATCAACGTACAGAACGGGGCTCATCTACTTATCTGTAAGTTATTAAAGTCCAGAGACCCTATTGATCATTCCTTGTGTAAGATTGGGTCACATGTGCATCTCACCCCGTACAAGCCCTCATAGGAGGCCTTCGACAGGAGAGTAAGTTTAGGTTCTTAGTGTAGGACTTTTTCTCTTGTGTAGGGCATAAACTCAAGTCCTTTGTGTAGGTCCTTGACTTATGTGGTATAAACTAGGTTCCTTGTGTGGATCTTTTACTCTTGTGTAGGGCATAAAACTTAGGTTCCTTGTGTGGATCCTTTGCTCTTGGGTAGGGCAAAAAACTTAAGTGTTTTGTGTAGGACCTTTGCTCTTGTGTAAGGCATAAATGTTTGCCTTGTGTAGGCATGGTTAGGTACCTTGTGTAGGTCCCAGAGTCAACCTTGTGTAGGTTGTAAAGGTTTGAGGTGAACCTAATTTAAAACCTCCGTTAGTAAACTCCGGTATACTCAAGGGTTGAGTGCGTTCGCTGGAAGTGGAGTAAGCACATAGCCGAACCACTATAAACAACTGTGTTTAGAATTGATATTTGCATATTTTTTTATTGTGTTTACTTGGAATGATCACATGAAAGCATGACAATGTGAATATCTGGAACTGATAAGACTCACATCCCACAAACTTTCACATAGTTCATCCATCATAGACCAAGTGTCATATCTTATTTAAGCATTGAGTAGTCTTGTGATTGGATCCTCTACTTGACTTGGAAGCCTGTAGAGTTAAAATGAGTATATCTTGATAACTGCACATTAGATCAAGATTAGGTTAATAGGATTTTAAATTGTCATAAAAGTTTACAGAGTCCTATTCACACCCCCTCTAGGACACTTTGACATATTCTTACTTCTACTATAGTGGTCTTTACTGCAATTTCAAATACTTAAATTAATAAATTGATGGTAGAGTTGAGTTTTTGAATGTTTGAACATGGTCCACTTGATGAGTGAATTTATTTATTTTTAAAGTTATCTTCATGATGAGGACCTAATCCTCAACCAATAAATGTACCAAATCTCTCACATGTGTGCGGCAATGTTACATGTGTTGAAGGCCATGTTTTTTGCACGTGCAAATATGTTGATAAGTTAAACCATTCAGATTTCATCATCAATGCTATCAACTGCAGGATTGAGTTGGACTATGGATTCAACTAGTATGGGCAAATATATGAGCTATCTAACTAAGGAATGAGAGTTGTCGGGTGCACCACTGCATCTTGTCAGGTCCAGTTTCTCAGTAGAGGATTTGGATTATGAACAGGTTGGAAAGGGAAAGAGACTTAAATTTAGGTGGGCCACACAACATAAAATAGTGAGAATGGAAAGGTCCACCACCATGATTTTTATATGCCATTCAAACCATTCATAAGGTTAATAATGTTGAGATAAAATGTAGGCACAAATATCATCAAAACATAAAAACTTTTGTGGCCTTAATAAAGTATCTAATTAATGTTAGGGATTCAGTCCTTCTATTACATGTGGTCAGATCCACCTTAGTTTTGGATTTGCCTGATTCTAGAACTCTTGCCCTATTGTTTTGGCCGACAAGCTGATGAAAGATACACACATCATGGTGTCCCCATGCTATAGCTTATGGTTGGCATCCCATCCTTATGGTTCTCTGTGGAGTGACCTACCTGACTTGTGGATATAGCTGGTTTTTTGTACCAAGACCCTGAATCCAGAACATAACCAGATGGATAGAGCGGATGTTACCTATCCAACATTGTGATTTCATAGACCTTGGTTATTTTTCCCATTAGGTAAGGCAGGTGATGGAGAAGATTCTGAGACTAGAAAACTCGTGTTCTGTCACTATTCAGATAGGGTGGCAGAGTACAATGCTTAATACGTAAGCAGCAGAGATGGCAAAATGTAGGTGCTTACGTAATTTAAACTGACTAAACTATGGGACCCGCTGTCTCTATTCCATCGTCCTAAAATAAGGGTGGTTGAGAAATTCTAACCTCTGATTTATGGGCACTTGTACATTTTTTATTTTAATTATATTAGGATTTTATGTTTGTTAAAATACAACCATTGTACATTTTTTATTCTAATTATATTAGGATTTAATGTTTGTTAATATTTCAAAATATTAAACAACAAAAATACCCTAAGATAATTGGGTAAGCAAATACAGCTACGGTGATTTCCATATCCGAACCACTCAAAAGTGGGGTTATTGGGTAGAAAACACATATATGAATCCCAATTTTTTGGATTGGATTTGTTGAACAATAGAGTAAATGGATATCCATTGCCAGTAGTGATGGATGATACATGGCTACTTAAGGACTTACTTTAAAATAGGAAGTTAAATTGATATGTCCAAAGTATGCCTCCCAGCTTAGATGTATGATAATCCAAAATAAATGCTAATTAAATTATCTGCCATTTTCTTAGTGGACATTTGTAAGAAGTGTTGGCAATGTGTTTGTTTTCTATCACGTGTGGTGTGTGCTGGTGTGCCTAAATCGATATATTGGCTTGATTTAAATTGATCAACTTTTACCCCAAGCACCAAAATAAGTAGATACATCCAATATAAACATATGTGAATGAAATATGATAAGATCAGTTGACTACTTAGCCACTTACCGAATTTTGTAATGATCAGATGATAATTGAAGGGTGCATGGGGTTCTTCCTCTAAAAAGGGGTTATGCTTTCCTTTCACAAGAGAGGACTTTTTTAGCATACCTGTGCAATCAAACAGAAGGAAAAACTCACAATCGATTACTAGGAGCGATTGCAAAAATATGTCTCTTGAAAGAACTGCTTGATATTTGATAAAAGATAAATCCATAATATGAGCATATATTTGGATTACAACTAAGAAGTATAGTTAAGAATTATTGTTATTGTATTATCGCTACTCTTAAGATAAATCGAGATAAAAGATAGATTTGTTTTGATTTGATTGTGTGTTGGATGTCTTTCTCTGTTGATTTCCTTTGCTACTTATAGATCTCTCCTACAACCTTCATTCAAACGTTTCTTCTCTTTAATTCGTCGGTTAAAGCAATTGAAGAGTGTCTCTCTAGATCCTTCTTTTTATTACATTTCTTCTTTTTTACTGTTCCACTTCTCTCGATCGAATTTCATTTTGTCTTCTCAATTATATTTTACCTCTAAGTCGCACTCCAAGTTTTTACTTATCTCGACCGCAATACCTTGTTGATTACGCCTTATCCTTAGATGACGTGTATTGCCAAATCAGTGCTAACTATGATTCCATAAAAATTGTACTATATCTCTTAAAAAATCTTTTCAGACACCTCCTACCATTTGTGTAATATCACATGTCATTCTCTTATTGACTTTGTTCTGATCAGTCAGGAATAGAGTACAACATTACCCCCACGTCACCTCACCTTTGAAAAAGGTGAATTATGCAATGAAATTAATGCAATTGGTCCTTTTCTATGTGTCGATTCCCTATTGACCAAATGCGACCAAGATAACAATTGAATGGTAATTTGTTCTTCGCTACTCTTACGACATGTCCCACCTAGTTATATCACTTGAGGGATCATGATTACCTCATTAAAGCACATGATTTCAGTTGATATATATGTCATTTCAAATATTTTCCTCTTTTCCATCCTTCGTTGCTCACATCTCTTCGTTTTCTTGTTAAAACCTTCTAAGTACCTCATGGTTGCCTCCTCATCATCTATTATTGTGCTTGCATCTCAAGAAGAAATGTCCAAAGAATTATAAAAACTTACTCCTTATGTTAGGGATGAAATCCTGTTTGAATCTTGTATTTTTGATAACAGGACTTTTCTTTGATAATAGGACTTTTCGTGCACTCAGGCCAGCTTTCAATCCTGAAACCACTTGCTCTCAACTTAAATCATTGAGTCAATTCTTCCATGCATAGCCCAATGAAACCCTTCTCCTTTAATTGATTCTCCCAGATCCTTCATCTCTCAAATCCCCAAGGGTTTGTCCGAAACTTCTAAACGGATGGGAAGAAAAGTACAACCATCTATCCAAGTAGCACGACGATACATGAAAATTGATTGGCATTGACGAATGCATCAAAATTTTCCTCATCGACTATTCAGCTTACTCGTCATTAATGGTTTCTTCAACTTTCTGGATTTGATCAACAAACACTTTTCCCTTTGGTTGTGGCCCTATGAGTTCAATAATTACGGATATATGTTCCCTTACTCATCTTCTTCCATTCAGCGAAGTAGTCTACCTGAATTTTGCCACTAAGGACGAACATTTCCTCATCTACCTAAAGAGGCAAGGTAGATCGTATTCAAGCTTTATGTTGTTGTTCCACACAAATAAAAATATCATCGGCCACCAAGACCACGCAACATTTCTTCTGATGTGGATTTGTCAAAATTTACTCCATGTAAACACAATTCAAATCACCAAAGAGTACCTCCATTTGGATGAGCCATTACATAATAGCCGACAATTAGCACTTGCTCCTTTTGTGCTTGGTCATCTTTATCATGGTCTGTATGAAGCAACCACCAAAGGACTTCACAATAGTGGCAGTCCAATGTGGCTTCTACAAGTATAGCTTTTTTAAGATTTCAAGTCCTTTGTTTATCAACTTGTTTCATCTTCAACTGTCATTTCTTATTATGGATAACACATTCTCTCATACCAAAGAATCGCTCATTCATTCGCTGAGTGCATAAACTATTTTTTCTCTCCGCAATCTTCCGCATCATTTCTTCTACCTATTCCAAAATAAAGATATCTACCCTTCTTGACTTTTGTCAAAAAACCTCGAGATCGACCGATATTGAATTGTTAGGAAAAAGAGAAAAAGTTTGGGAGAGCTTCCCCATGTGCAAAGATCTTCCATATGATGGTTTCATCGATTCTAGTGCTAATGCTAAATTAAGAGTGGAATAATATTTTCCAAATTTCATTGCTAATGATTTTGGATTGTCCCAGTGCATTCCTTACCCTTACACTCACCTTCAAACCAACCACCATTTGAATGTTCGCTGGCAGAATTGGTCA
This sequence comes from Magnolia kwangsiensis, assembly GCA_037074715.1. Classification (NCBI taxonomy): domain Eukaryota; kingdom Viridiplantae; phylum Streptophyta; class Magnoliopsida; order Magnoliales; family Magnoliaceae; genus Magnolia; species Magnolia kwangsiensis. The sequence goes on along the minus strand of CM073582.1, from coordinate 66,220,426 downwards.
ATTTCTATATTTCTCTACATAAAAGCTTTCAATCAGTGAGTGCTACTTTCCCATGCCCTCCATTTGAATGTCGTCCCCATCTGTAGATGATATTCCATGAATGTTGTGTTGGATAAAAATGTTGAATTAAATAGACTATAAAAATCGAGAACAAAAAAAAGAAAATAAATTTAGAGAAAGAAAAACTTATTGAATTGAGTCGAGGCGTGACTGAGTCACTCGGCTTGAAATCGAATTTGCTCCCCTTGGACAGCGTCCCAAGTGCAACAGGTTTCCAGAGCAATCGACCTCCAGGATACAACGACTATGACCCGGTCCCAGCGGTGCACTCACTGTACACGGGCTCGAACCACTTGCAGTTTAATCCGAAAGTGCTGAGTTGACTCAGCAATGAACTCAGTAACAAAACCGTATCAGAGAGAGTTTTATAAGGCAGGAAAATTTTCGTATGTTGAACTGGAATCGGAAGTCTTTATATAGACTTCGAAATGGTGCATAAGCACCCTTTACAAAAGGTTAGGTCCGTTGGGTTTAAACCCAACAGGGGCGACCAACCGGAAGGGAAGCATCTCTCTGGTTTAAAAACGAAAAGGCGCAAGTGCGAGTACACTCTCGCACATACAGTCCTGCGAGTACCCATATACACACACCCACGCGAGTACACTTACACCGCACCCGCACCCGCACCCGCGCCCAGCCCAGCCCGTCCCGTCCCGTCGCGTCGCGCACGCGGACGCGGACTCAGACTCGGCTCGGCTCGGCGCGCGCGCGCGTGTGTGGTTAATGGCATAGATTAGAGCTATTGGCATAGCCCCCCCCACAGGACCAAATTCACATGCCCCCTGAAAGGGGCTCAAGCCCTAGGCAAAAAGTCTATCATATAAATAAGAGAATTTCTCTTGTTAAATCCGATGTGGGACAAAACCAACACCTCAAAAACACCAAAATTTAAATGTGGAGGGAAAACACCGAAATTTGAAAATTCAAATTTTTAATATTATTTTAAAACAAATACAACAATCCCCCACATGTTTTAAAATAAAATGCTTTCGGATTAAAGCGAAATAGTTGTGCAATGGTGCCGGTGTCACCATAGACTTGAACCGACATTAGAGTAAGCAAGACAGATCTACAGGAATCAGGTGACACCATAGTCTTGAACCTGAATCCTTTTAATGTAGATTGCAAGTACATGCCACTCACACAACTCTTCCTCTGCAAGTGATTCTGTGGTTCGGTGCGTTTTGGCCATACACCATTACCTGGATTTCATGAGTGCTCTAGAGAATTCGCCTAGATTCTCATAGGAAGCGGCCTCCACCTCCACACCCATATAGGTGAATTCCATCAAGTGTATGCAGCAACTGTATACACCACCAAATATATGGCTATGGATCCATTAAGAGTTTTAAAAACTCATCCTTCTGCGTTGCTGCTCGCACTGTACACCATAGAAGGGGCTCATATAACTCAGTGCAATCGTCTACCTCGTGTCTTGTTGTTTACCCATTGAACCTATCTCATGGGATCTCCACTTGTATAGGTTGGGTTACCGACACTAGCAGCTCATATATTAGGCTCAGCCCCATTCCCTTCGATGTATCATTGACTAACTTTTTGGATAGTCCTTTAGTCAGAGGATCTGCTAGATTCTTTTCTGACCTCACAAAGTCAATAGATATGACTCCATCACGCAACATATGTTTGACTATGTTGTGTCTGAGTCTAATATGCCTGCTTTTTCCATTATATATTTTACTTTTTGCTTTCGCTATAGCTGCTTGACAGTCACAATGAATAGATACGGCCGATACAGGCTTTGGCCACAATGGTATATCAGCTAAGAGATTTCTAAGCCATTCAGCTTCTGATCCAGCCTTTTCTAAGGCAATAAACTCGGATTCCATAGTCGACCGAGCAATACATGTCTGCTTAGTGGACTTCCAAGAGACTGCTCCTCCACCCAAAGTGAAGACATATCCACTAGTGGATTTTGTCTCATCTGAATCACTGATCCAGTTAGCATCACTATATCCTTCTAATACAGTAGGATAACCATTATAATGTAAACCATATGTCATATTACCTTTTAGGTATCGCAAAATTCTAGACAATGTATTCCAATGTTCTTTTCCAGGGTTATGTGTATATCTACTTAGCCTTCCTACTGCAAAAGCTATGTCAGGTCTAGTGCAGTTTGTTAGATACATGAGACTACCAATTATTCTGAAATATTCTAATTGAGACACACTATTTTCTGTATTCTTCATGAGAGTCACACTATAATCATAAGGAGTACTGACAGGTAAACAGTCAAAATGGTTAAACTTTCTCAATATCTTCTCAATGTAATGAGATTGTGATAATATAATAACACCATTTTTCCTGGTTACTTCAATACCCAATACTATACTTGCCTCTCCTAAGTCTTTCATGTCAAACTTAGATGACAAGAATTTCTTAGTTGCATTAACTAATTTAATATTAGTTCCAAAAATAAGCATGTCATCAACATAAAGACATATGATAACATAATCATTTTCAAAAATTTTACTATATACACATCTATCTACATCATTTATATGATAACCATTTGATTTTAAAACACCATCAAATTTTTCATGCCATTGTTTAGGAGCCTGTTTTAAACCATATAGTGATTTAATTAGTCTACATACTTTATTTTCTTTACCTAATATCTTATAACCCTCAGGTTGCTCCATATATATTTCTTCTTCTAAGTCTCCATTTAGGAAAGCAGTCTTAACATCCATCTGGTGTACCACTAGTTTATATATGGAGGCTATCGCTATTAAGACTCTAATAGTTGTAATCCTAGTTACAGGGGAATATGTATCAAAATAATCTATTCCTTCCTTTTGTTTAAAGCCTTTCGCTACCAACCTAGCCTTAAACTTATCGATAGTTCCATCTGGTTTTAGTTTCTTTCTAAACACCCATTTGCAGCCTATTGGTTTGTTACCAGGTGGTAGGTCTACAAGTTCCCAAGTATTATTTGATATAATAGATTCTAACTCATCATTTATTGCTTCCTTCCAAAAGGTTGCATCTGGAGAGTTAATAGCTTCTATATAAGTTGTAGGATCATCTTCTACTAAGAATGTGAAAAAACCATCTCCTAGGTTAGTTTCTTTTCTAACTCTAATACTTTTTCTTGGTTGTATCTCTTCTACTACTTTCTCGTAAGCATTTTTACTAGTAGACGCAATATCTGATTCATTAACTTTTTCTATTCCTATAGATTTAGATTTCATAGGGAATACGTTCTCAAAGAACTCTGCATCCCTAGCTTCTATAATTGTATTGGGATCTAGAATATTATCCTTAGTTTTTAAAACTAGAAACCTATAGGCCGCACTGTTTTGTGCATACCCTATAAATACACAATCGATCGTTTTAGGACCTAATTTTCTTTTCTTAGTTTCAGGCAATCCTACTTTAGCAAGACACCCCCACACTTTAATATATTTATAACTAGGAATATGATTCTTCCAAAGTTCATATGGTGTTTGTTCAGAAGATTTAGATGGAATCCTGTTTAGGATATAACAAGCAGACAGAATTGCTTCTCCCCACATATTTGAGGGTAAGCCTGAACTATTTAACATGGCATTCATCATTTCTTTTAGAGTTCTGTTCTTACGTTCTGCTATTCCATTTTGTTCTGGTGTATAAGGAGCTGTAGTTTCGTGAATTATTCCATTCTTTTCACATAATTCTCTAAATTGAGAAGATTCATATTCACCTCCTCTATCTGTTCTAAGTCTTTTAATTTTTATATTTAATTGATTTTCAACTTCAATTTTGTATTTAGAAAAAGCATCTAAAGCTTCATCTTTGTTCCTTAATAGATATACTCTAGTGAACCTAGAGTAGTCATCTACAAAAGTTATATAATATCTTTTTCCTCCTCTAGACATGTGATTTCTAAAATCACCTAAATCACTATGTATTAACTCTAATAGAACAGATGATCTTTCTATTTGTTTAAAGGATTTTCTAATAAATTTTGATTCTACACGTGTTTCACATTTTTCAAACTCTTCATTAGATATATTAGGTAATAAACCTAATCTTTTCATTTTCTTTAAAGATGCCACATTCACATGACCTAATCTATTATGCCATAGATAAAAAGGTTCAACGATATAAACAGAACTAGATGTTTTCTTATTATCATTGGATACATTTACAATGAATAAACCATCGCTACAGTACCCCTTACCAACAAAGGTTCCATTTTTAGTCATTACAAGCTTATCTGAATCAAATACTAATTTGACACCAACCTTATTGAGGAGCGAACCAGAGACCAAGTTTCTTCTAATGTCAGGCACATGGAGGACATCATTTAACATTAGAGTCTTTCCAGAAGTGAGTTTCAGAAGTACTTTCCCTTTTCCTACAACTGGAGACGTTCTAGCATTTCCCATGAACACCTGTTCATCATCTCCTGATACTTGGTAGGAGGTAAACATGCTACGATCCTTGCACACGTGTCTAGTTGCACCAGTATCTAGCACCCACTCCAAGTTGTTTACAAGGAAGACTTCTGACACTACAGCCACTACTATGTCAGACTCATTGCCTGTTTCTGTAAGATTAGCTTGCGGCTTATCTTTATTTTTCTTAAGCCTGCAGGTTTTAACATGATGCCCAGGCTTTCCACAGTTGTAGCAGTTTCCCTTTTTCTTGAATTGATTGTTTGCATTCTTCTTTTTGAGCCTGCATTCATTTGCATAATGTCCAGGTTTGCCACAATTATGACAGTTGCCCTTTTTCTTATTATTTGTCCGACTTGATTCCACAAGATTCGCTTTTGAATCTATCTCATTTTTATTTCCTTTTTGGTCCCTGATTCTATTGGCCTCCTCTATTCGTATGTGTACGATAGTGGTTTCCAAAGAAACACCGTTCTTCTTATGTTTCATTCTATTTTTATATTCTTTCCAGGAGGGCGGTAACTTTTCTATTAATGCTCCTGACAGAAACACCTCATCCAACTTAATTCCTTCTGTCGATAGTTCGTGAATTAGACTTTGAAAGTCGTGAATCTGATTTGTGACAGATTTATCGTCTGTCATTTCATAGTGAAGGAAATTAGCAATTGCATGTTTCTTAGCGCCTGCATCTTCTAATATGTATTTCTTTTCTAAAGCAATCCATATATCTTTAGCAGAGGCGTAAGAAGCATACACATCATATAATTCGTTGGATAAAGAGTTTAGAATATAATTTTTACAATTATTTTCATCTGTTACTTCATTTTGATTTGCTGGATCTATAGTAAATGATTCAGATAAAATATATGAAACTTTCAGGGTGGTAAGAGCGAACATCAATTTCTGTTTCCACTGTTTAAAGGATTGTCCAGCGAACGGTTCGATTTTGGCTAACTCAGTAGAAGCATTTACTGTTACTGTAGCCATAGTCTATGTAATTCAACACAAAATTCGATTTCAAGATTGTTGGATAAAAATGTTGAATTAAATAGACTATAAAAATCGAGAACAAAAAAAAGAAAATAAATTTAGAGAAAGAAAAACTTATTGAATTGAGTCGAGGCGTGACTGAGTCACTCGGCTTGAAATCGAATTTGCTCCCCTTGGACAGCGTCCCAAGTGCAACAGGTTTCCAGAGCAATCGACCTCCAGGATACAACGACTATGACCCGGTCCCAGCGGTGCACTCACTGTACACGGGCTCGAACCACTTGCAGTTTAATCAGAAAGTGCTAAGTTGACTCAGCAATGAACTCAGTAACAAAACCGTATCAGAGAGAGTTTTATAAGGCAGGAAAATTTTCGTATGTTGAAACTGGAATCGGAAGTCTTTATATAGACTTCGAAATGGTGCATAAGCACCCTTTACAAAAGGTTAGGTCCGTTGGGTTTAAACCCAACAGGGGCGACCAACCGGAAGGGAAGCATCTCTCTGGTTTAAAAATGAAAAGGCACAAGTGCGAGTACACTCTCGCACATACAGTCCTGCGAGTACCCATACACACACACCCACGCGAGTACACTTACACCGCACCCGCACCCGCACCCGCGCCCAGCCCAGCCCGTCCTGTCCCGTCGCGTCGCGCACGCGGACGCGGACTCAGACTCGGCTCGGCTCGGCGCGCGCGCGCGTGTGTGGTTAATGGCATAGATTAGAGCTATTGGCATAGCCCCCCCACAGGACCAAATTCACATGCCCCCTGAAAGGGGCTCAAGCCCTAGGCAAAAAGTCTATCATATAAACAAGAGAATTTCTCTTGTCAAATCCGATGTGGGACAAAACCAACACCTCAAAAACACCAAAATTTAAATGTGGAGGAAAAACACCGAAATTTAAAAATTCAAATTTTTAATATTATTTTAAAACAAATACAACATGTTGTAAAGAATATTACTTAGGATTAGTCGCCGATTCGACTGAATCTATCATCACCTGCATACTCCCACTCTCAATGGAAAGAGAAACCATCGGCAGATAAGAAGAAAATGAAGAGAAATTGTAACAACCCGACTTTTTAAAACCCGAGTATACAACCCGTTTCCCAAAAAGCCAAGTGTTAACCTTAAAGGATGGTCAATTTCGAGTGTGCATTTTTTTTTTCTTCATCAGAGTGAGCAGATGAGCGTAGTGTGGACAAATCGACATAAAGGAAAATTTCATTATCATTAAAGTATACAAGAAGCTGCCCATAATGACTTATACAAACCAACGTCTCTGAATTTATCAAATACAAGATTTATAAGAATTAATACATGAAGAATAGTAGAAAGCACGTAAATATAGCCGCAAGATCACGTAGCTCCTCTAGACAATTACAGTCATGCATCCTCCTCATCAAGTCTGAACATGCATATCACTTAAGCCACCTGTACTACCTGTACGGTTATATATTTGATGGATGAGTGGCCAACTCAGTGTGAATTTCCCTCAAGATTACACACCGCCGCATTAGGTAAGAAATAGTATAAAACATTCAAACAACCAAAACAGAGTAAATGCAGTCTTATTAGGTGCATGAATGTATGAATGCAATCATCGCCCCGGGTATGCTCATCCGTGCGAACAGTGGGCCGTCACCCATACAATCATCGAACCTGGGAAATATCATCCAGTCGGAATCATCGAACCTGGGAAAATATCACCCAGTCGGAACAATACGTGCCATGTATGCATGATTACCCAAGTCATTATTAGTCCATTTACAACCAGCCAATTTAGATAAGCTCAAAGGTCACTACGGGAAACACATGGCCCAGCGTAGGCCGACAGCTCGGGCATAGTGTCTCATACCACCATCCCCGGCTCATGAGACTACCATCTTAGGATGTTCAATGGAAATCGTCGATTAGTGGCCAATCATATTACAATACATGGGGCTTACCATCACATGGTTACACGGTATAAAACATCAAACTCATATAGAAAAAAATATCAAAACAAAACCATGTAGGCCGGGTATCAAAATATGCCACATAGGGCGATTATCAAAACTATACGCTAAAAACCATCCTTTAAAACCATTGGATACAACAACCCTGGATGGTTTGCCCACATCAATGATCCATCTAGACCACCACTCAATAACCACTAAGTCGAAGGTCCATTTTAATCACAACCAGTCGGGTTACATCCCAAGTATGGGTGTACATTTATAGGTGGGGGTTTTCCACTAATGTACCAGTTTAAGGTCCATAAGCAATACACAAATAATCCACAAGCATGAGCAAATATACAGGATGAATCATTGAGCAGGCAATATAACAATCCAATTTTCAACGGTTAACACATGTGATTATAAGAGAGAGAGATATCAATTATAACTTTTAATAAAAACTATAACTTAAGCTAATGAGAAGATGAAAAGCTCAAGGGGAAAAATCATCACCTTATAGTTGGATCGCCTACCAGCGTGGCTAGGGGACGTGTGATCCCTTATAATCGAGTCCTATCATGAATTAGGAAATTACATGGTTAGATCGAGTTCTACATACTACTTATGGTTGAGATTATACCCTAGGGTTTGGATTAGTTATCTTAGGGTCTTAATGTAGGATTAGAGTTTTATTCTAGAGTCTAGTCCCATACTTAGATTTTAGAATTTTAATTTAAAGTTTAGGGCTTCATTTTAGGATTTAGTTCTAGGTTTAGATTATGGAATTTGAACTCTATTTCATGTGGCCATCAATGGTATTGTTTATGGGCGTAATGAACAAGTAAAATCAATAAATAATTTAGTTATGAGTTTTGAGAATACTACAACAGCTAATTTTATATTAAATTATCTAACAACACACGAATGATGATACTAATAGTGACTCATGATAATAATAACAATGGTAAAAGGAACCTATAGTGATATTTTAGATAATAACTTATCAATTTATACAATTAGGATCACAACTTATGGTTTAGGTTATTTAGACTCAGGGTCTCATCCACTAATGTACCTTTAGACCCCGTCTTAGAGTTTAGAAATCAAATTCATACAATTAATTCACATTAATTTTAGAATGAAGTAAAAGTAGATAAAATTTTCCTATTAGCGCCATCAATGCTAATCTTATTGCTAATAACCTACAATGACAAAATAGGTGTAGCATGATAAATGTTAATACCTAATATCCATAATACTACTTCCAGCAAAATTACCCTACCGATGATTAACTATATTTAATAATTTGTAACGGTTACAGTAGCGTTAATGAGGATAATAAATACTAAGATCTACTATTTGATAATTACAACCTTTGATTTTATTAGCTAGTTATAGCATAAATAATCTAATAATGTCTATTTAAATAATCAAACCTAACACTACAACACCAGAGGTTAGAGTGTTTTATACCTCAGTAGTATTCGGGTGTGGCCCAACACCCACTCCAGTGAGTTAACCCGGTGGTGAGTCAAGACTCAACTCCCTTTCCTCTCCCTGTCTTCTTCTCTTCCTAACCTTCATTTCTTGTTCTTTTCTTCCTTTTTCCCCCACACTCCTGCTGGGATCTCAGCAATAGTAGGACCAAACCCACCAACTCTGTGACTCAGTAGTGAGTCGGGACAATCTAACTCAACAGTGAGTCGAGACAGTCAAACTAAACAGTGAGTCAACCCACTTCCTCACTCTTTCCTTCTTCCTCTCTATTCTTCCTCTACTCCCTGCTCTCCTTCTCACTCACCGTCCATTATCTGGACTCAGCGGGACTCAACTCAGTCCACGACTCGCTCAAGTCATGCTACTGCGGCAAACAGTAGCCAGACGCACTGCCTTCCTTCTTTTTCTTTTCTTTTTTCTTTCTTCTGATCTGTCCAACAAGTCTGCGGGACCAGACACTGTCAGGACTCAAGCAAACCGCACCCAACCCGGTCTAGACTCGGTCTAGAACCATCGGTCGTCAGGCCCAGCTCGGTGCAGCAGCACGGTCGCACCTCCCCTCTCTTTTCTCTCTCGTTTTTCTCTCTTTTCTTTCCTTCCATTTCTTCTCTAGCATTCACTTTCTTCTCCTTCCTCCTTCTTTTTTCTTCCTCTCTTCTTCTGCTGCTGTAAGCGTCCAGCAATGGACGTCAATGCTCAGACAAATGGTGCGGTGCAACAGCCGCCCACCTTCTCTCCCTCATTCTTCTTTCTTTCATTTTTCTTCCTTTCTTTATCTCCTCCCATCTCTGTTGCAGGTCTAGAGGAGTCACTGGACTAATGGATTCGACCCGAATCAACTCGGTTTGGCGCCACTAGAATGAGGAAGAAGCTCCGCCGTTAATGGCAGATTCTCTCCCTCAGCTTCTTTCTTTAATCTGACAACAGGGGACGGTTCTTATGGACTGTAGAAATCTTATGGGTAGGCTTTTTCAGAGCTCTAGGATCGTTTGGGTGGTGGGTTTGGGAGGAGGAGAAAATGGCTAGTTTCATGGCTGCGGCTGCAAAAACAGAGGGTGAACTGCTGTTCCTCAATCCGCACGCCTTATATGCTCGCCCTAATCTCTCCAAAACCGTCGGATCACTAGCAAGTGGCCAGGATCTCCTCTAGCTAAAACTGCCTCCCAAACAGTGGGCGGAATGAGGATCGGTTGTGGTTTTTGAAGCCCTAAACCGCTGTTGGAATGAGCGGCTGAGATCTCGCTAGGATGGATGGCTGGGATTCGTCCTTCCCAAAGAGGAAGGGCGATTCTCTCTCTCTTTCCTCCCACAGGCTCTCGGTCAGGTTGTTTTTGGCAAGGATTGGACGGTGGCATTCAATCACCTTCGTCTATTTACAACGAGTCAGACGGCTATACCGTTTGGTTAAGCCGGACCCCACAGCGAAACTGAACGAATCAGATGGTCCGGAAAACGACCATGATGGGTCACTTAGAGGCTTGAAGAGTATCGGTTTCAAACAGAGAGAGAGGCGGGAAGATATTTGAGAAATGCTCGGTCAAAGCTAGTTTGACTGAGCCAATGCTTCTAGTGCACCTCGTGCACAAGACTCTCAGTGCACGTGCATTGTGTAGGGGCCCAAAGTGATGTCTTTTGGGGAATCCACTCCATCCATCCCACTACGGAGCCCCCAGGCAGGGCTCGTGATCAAAGATCAGGCCGATGAAAAGCCTGGGTGGGGCCCACCTAGTGATTTGGGTCATATCAGTGGGTTTTCCACTAATCTAAAGGTTGGATAATTCCGAATCTGGATACCAGCGGTCGAAAGGGTCCTAGGGACCATTCGGTTGGGAATCAGCGGTTGAAGTAGGGATTAGATGCCCTGATTTATGCTTAGAGTAATTAGTCACGTAATTTAATCAATTCTAAAACATGTTCTTAAACAAACTAATCAAATATTTTAATTAATCTAAGACATGTATTTAAGCCAACCTATCAAGTATTCTAATCACTTCTAAGTCATTGGTTTAAGTGAACTAATCAAGTGTTCTCATCTATTCTAAGATATTTATTAAGTATAGTAATCAAGTATTCCAATTAACTCTATACATTTGTTTAAGTAAACTGACCAATCCCAATGCATTGGTTCAAGTAGCTAATTGAGTATTCTAGCATTATAATTAGTTCCAAGACATGTCTTTAAGAGGGCTAATCAGATGATCTAATCACTAATGATTGTCCAAGTATTGATGAATAGTTGGGTGACTCGAGGAATGGATACATGTTACTCCTATCAGTCTAATTTAAGGAGGATTGAACTCAGGTGAACATTCAACTAAGTTACGTTTGTATTCCTCCTAAGCTGGGTTACCTGGTAACACCCAGGCATGGAAAAGTACGGGACGTTACAGAAATGTTCCATGAAGACCGCTATGAATTGCCCTACCATGTCAGAAATAATTAATACTCAACATACACCGCTGAAATGTGGAGAGGGCATTATACAATCCGAATGGCATCCTTCGGTAGTCAAAAATGCCAAAGGAAAACATAAATGTAATCTTCTCCTGGTCCTTAAGAGTTATCTCTATTTAGTTGTAGCCTGAATACCCATCCATGAAGCAATAGTAGGAATGACTTGCTAACTTTTCCAAAATCTGGTCAACAAAGGGGTAAAGGAAAGTGGTCCTTCCTCATAACAATATTCAACTTTCGATAGTCAGTGCACATTCCCCAACCAATAGTGACACTAGTTATCACAAGTTCATTTTCCACATTGGTTACAATGGTAATTTCAGACTTTTTGGGCACCACCTAAGTTGGACTCACCCATTAGTTATCGAATATAGGGTATACGATATCCACATTCAATAACTTTAACATCTCATCCTTAACTACTTCTTTTGTATTTGAATTTAGATGGCATTGTGGTTGCCTAGATATTTTTAATTTGTATTATCTTCAAGGTGAATGCGGCGAGTACAAATCAGATGGCCAATTCCCTTGAGGTCCGTAATAGTTCATCCAAGAGTTCTCTTATGCTCTTTGAGAGTACAAATCAACATACTCTCTTGTTACTTATCTAAATAGGAAGAATTCATCACTGGATATGTCTCACATTGACCCAAATAAGCATATTTGAGATCAGTAGTCAAAGGTTTTATGCCAAGCTTCCATGCCTTGACACAAGATGATAGAGGCTTTGAGTCAGTTAAATGTAACCGTTCAAATTCAGACCTCTACTGGTTAGTTTCAAGTACCGGCTTTACATTAAGCAAGGCATCCATGTTAGGAGTGCACATTTAACCAGTAGAACCGTGGAACCAGACCAGAACCGACCAAATGGTCCGGTTTGGTCCGGTTCTAGAGTGCATCGGTTTCGGTTCCAGTTCCAAAAATCAAAGAACCGGTCACATCAGTTCGGTTCTCGGTTTGGGGGTATGTAGAACCGAACCGAACCAAACCGTGAACCGATCCGTAGAACCAAACCATGGATCCGATCCATAGATCCGAACCGTGGAACCGAACCAAGAATACTTTGATTATTTTCATATTTAACTCATGATTTATGGTTTATAATGCACCATTTAGTTATTTTCATAAATATATTTTTGCACACCTTATACAATATCTAAACCATTCATCAAATAGACCACAACATGGATGGACATGGGCTAGATAATAAAATTAAACATGTAATTAGGCTGGATTATAAAAAGTCCAAAATCGTGGAACCGATCTGGAACCGAACCGGTTTTAACGGTTCGGTTCCAGGGTGCCAACGGTTCGATTTCGGTTCCGAATATCATAGAACCGTTAGGAACAGTTCGGTTCGATTTCACCCCAGAACCGGACCAAACCGAACCGTGTGCACCCCTAATCCATGTTCTAAACTATATCATCATCTAGATCGGTGGACTGGGCTAAGCGTGCATCTAGAGTGTTAGATTACAAAGTCAAAAGTGACTTATTTTCCACGAATGAATCAATTAAGTTATTAATTTCATGGACCTCATCACCATTCTCTTGTTATTTGCACATATTGAACATGTTTAGCTCAAGTGTCATAGTCCCAAAGGATAACTTCATAATCTCATTCCTCCAATTTATTATTGCATGTGATGTGGCTATGAATGGGAGACCAAGGATGAAAAGAATTTGAGTGTTAGCATTAATGATGAGCTTCGTATCCGAAACAATAAAGTCTACTGGATAATAAAATATATTGACTTGGACAAGCACGTCCTCTATTATCTCTCTCAGTATAAGAATCAAATGATCAACTAGTTAGATTGTGGTCTTGGTGGGTTGTAATTCACCTAAACCAAGTTGTAAGTAAATTGAATAGGGAATTAGATTTATATTCGCCCCCAAATTGAGTAAAGCATGCTTAATTGAATAGTTCTCAATCATGCATAAGATGGTTGGGCTACTAAGATCTTTGTATTTTTAGGGCATATCCTATTTGATGGTCGCACTAACTTTTTCTGTTAATAATATCTTTTTCTAAACATTGTGCTATTTATTGATCGTACAAAGGTCTTTAAGGAATTTGGCATATGACGGGATTTGTTTTATGGCATCCAACAAAAGGACATGGATTTTCACCTGTTTAAGAACTTTTAAGATATCCTGAGTGTCGAATAGAGATTTCGGTGAGATCAACCGTTGTGGAAATAAACCCACAAGCTTATACTTTTTTTTTCCGATTTTATCTCATATGGAGTGTTGCTAGGCTCATCATCACTTTCAGATTCTTCCAAGTCCTTGAGCTTCTCAACCCTCGTCGGGATGCTTTATTTCTAAGAGTGGTAATAGGCTTGTGTTGCTCCCCATATTGAGTCGAAGGGCTAGGGTGACTTATCTCATATTGCAATTTCGGGTTAAGAAGATATTGGGCTAGAACAGTTCCTTACTCCCTAACAATTAGTTGTGACTCCAATCTTTAAATGGATTATGCAAATCCCTAAGGATGTCTTAATACCATGGAATATTTGCATAGCACTCTGATTGAATTTCTCTTAATCATGCATGAAATTTTGAACTGGATCCTCTTGGGTCCTTTTCTATATCAACGATGAGATAATGATCAAAGGAAGAGGCTGTTGAAGATTTTTATCAGCATTAGCCATTGATTTATTCCTCTAACTGACATTTGGATGGTCCCGCCAACTAAAATTATATGCATTTGAAACCGGAGCATTGAAAGACATTTCATAATTGTTCATGGCATTAAATTGCTCATGTAACAACTCTTGGAATACAGGAATTGTAGGACATTCCTCCATCAAATGTATCTTACTTGCACAAAGGTCATAAACACTTTCAAGGTTATCCTTGGGTTTGACTATTTTCACCTTCTTTAATTCTATGACATCAACTTTCTTGTAAGGCTGGCCACCCTAGCATTGATATCGTCTTCTTCCCTTGAGACATAAATTTTCTAATTTTTCTTGGACTGAGTTGACTTGGCTTAAGTATCCTGAGATTGCACGTTTTCAGCTAGCATATCAAAGTAGTCCTATGCGTAATCGAAATCCTTATTCAAAAACTCCTCATTGCACATCATCTCTATAAATTGGGTCATGGATGAAGTCAGTTCTTCATGCAAAAAAAAAAAATTTAATAAAAAGAATGCTTTTGTCTAATCCCAAGGGTTGGTCAAGTGAGTGAGAGAGAGAGAGAGAGAGAGTTGCCTTGTAAACGTAGTTCAGTCCACTGAATTAAATGGTATGGAATTGCATGTTTGGAAATGCTATGGTATCTTGACCGTCCAAACTCACATTTGAGATCAAACTCTTCATTCAAGAAAAAACATTGTATTAAGTAAAACCTATGGTTAGTACACCTGAAAACAGCAATCAACAAACCATATTTACATTAAAGTTGGTCACCTGTACATATATGCAACTCAAATGTCACGTGTAAATAGCACATATGGATGCAAAGCATTGATAAAACACATACATCAATGTGGGGCCCACAGATGTGGTAGATTTCACAATCCACCAAAAATCTAGTAGTAATTACTGTTGGGACTTAGATGATATGGTACCTAAATCAATCCAATTCTTGCCCTTGTTTTGAAACGCCAGATGAAATTTATATATGAGATCAAATGCAATTTCATACCATCCAATCCCATGTTCTAAACAGGGGGCAGGCTGATCTAGTCTCAGGCCAGGATAACAGGGAATTGCCTGGTAAACCCTTAAGCGACAGGCTGAGCCAAATAAGAAGTTGTGCACTGTCTAAACCTGACCTAATTAAGTAACGGGCCTAAATTTCGAGCCTGAGTCAGGCTCTCAGGACTAGTACTCTAGACCAAGCACGTCCTGAGGTGGGTCGGACCGGTGCATTAACAGCCCTACGAGTAATCAGGCTGATTCAATCATTTGTTCTGCTTGGGTGTTCTCCTATGGTTGTTGCAGTGTATTCTATGGTGTGGCACCACTCAATAGGTGGAATGGCCTGATATTTTGGGCGTCCTACACCCTCTCCCAATGATAAAATGAGACTGAGAGAGGAGGCACAGGGATTTATGTGATCTTTGAAATCCAGCCATCCATGGCAGAGCCGTCCTGTTGTTCGCTTTGGAGGGATGCGGGCAGGAAAATGAGTCAACAAATTGAGAAGGGGCCCAGGTAAGGAGCCAAATTCAACATTTGGATGGATTGGATCAATGCCCATTCCACTTTTAGGCACAATCAATGGTTTTATTTTTATCATTTTTAATCGGCTAAGTTAACACTTCCATGCCACTATTTCCAACAATCAATGCTTTTGATCGTTGAACTAGGTCGAAGCCAAGATTTCCATGGTTTAGATCAGTGCATAAGAACTATTTGACAAATTCAACGGTTTGGATCAATAGTTTAAGTCGCTGAACATGGATCTCATGTACCAAGCCAAAATTTGGATGGTTTAGATTAGTAGACAAAGCCACCACATCTACCACAAACTGTTCATCTGGTTTCAACGACCTAGATCTGTGAACATAGCACGATTAAAGCCAAAAGAACAGTCAGGTTATCTAGAAGTTTCGACATCACCCACGTGAACGGAACATTTCATTTTGGGCCGTCTATTTGATCGCTGGCTGTCCATTGTTAGCAACGGTGGGGCCTGTGATATTTGAAACAATCATGATCTGGGGTAATTTTATCTTTTATTTCCCGGGTGGAGGAAAGACAAAAAAAAAAAACGTTTATGAGCAGTTGAGATTTGACAACGTGCCTAGCTGTTACGGAGATGGATGATCCTTGACAGTTCATCTGTACATATATCCATCAATGGCATGATGTCCGTCCAACTGGAGATCATCACTCGAACTGTTACAAACAAAAAATCAATCCTATAATCTTCTAACATAAGCCCATCAACTCCATGCCTACCAGGTGGACGGTTGGATCGTCATATCATGCAGAAACGGTGGGTCCATCATGGAAGGGCTAATGGCGATGAACTTCAAGCGCGATTGATGTGAAAACCAATGAAATTGATATTTCAAGTTCCAAAGCAATTCGTTCTACCCCCACAATAAAGCCCCGTTTGTTAAATTTGAAGTCTAAAGCCTGAATATGAAACCTTAAGCCTATATCTGAAATATGAAGTCAAAAAACTTGTTTAATAATTATGGCTGAAGTCTGAAAATTAAGTACTAAATTTAAAACAATCTATTTATTAATAAACATATGAAATGTCTGAAATATGTTAATTTAACACATTTGCCCCTATTTTCTGTTTGAAAATGTTTTATATCTGATGTAGATTTTCTGCCAACTTTTATCTCCATTAAGCTGTTCACAGGAGATCCGTGTCCTGGAATGGACGGAAACGGATTGGCTACTCCCCAGCCACCGTGGTCAGTGCTCTATTAGCCCCTCCATGATGTATGTGTTTCATCCATTCTGTTCATCCATTGTTACAAATCATTCCAGTGATTCAGGCTAAAAATTAGAGAGATATAAATCTCAGGTGGACCACACCATAGGAAAACAATAATGTTTGAATATGCATCATTAAAATCCTCTTAAGACCCACTGTACTGTTTATTTGAAATCTAATATTTTTATTAGGTCATACAGGCCAGATGAAGGGAAAAAACAAAGATCAGCTTGATCCAAAATTTTTATGGCCCCCAAAAGGTTTTTAATGGTCGAGGCTCATTCAACAATGTTTTCTCTAATGTGGCCCACTTGAGATTTTGATATACTTAATTTTTTGTCCCAAACCATGAAATGATATGAAAAAATAGATGGATGGCATGGATGAAACACATACATTATGATAAAGCCCATGGAGCACCAACCACAGCCACCCCGGTGGCAGTGGGAGTAGCCACTGGAGAACCGAAGCGGATTAGATACTGGCAGGTTGAGTTGCCAGACTCGCTACTGAAGTGACGTCACCAAGTTTTGTGGGGGGCCACCGATGTATGTGTTGTATCAACCCTGTTCATCCATTTGAAGAAATTTTTTTACGGCGTGAGACAAAGAATAAGTAAGATGCAAATCTGGAGTGGACCCCACCACAAAAAACAGTAGGGAGAGGGACGCTGACCGTTGAAACCATCTTAAGGTCCACTATGATGTTTATCTGAGATCCAACCTGTTTATAAGTTAAGACAGACATGAAAGAAGGAAAAAAACAAATTTCAGCTTGATCGAAAACTTTTGTGGCCCTTAGAAATTTTTAATGGTAAGCATCCCTCTCCCCGCTGTTTTCTGTGGTGGGATCCACTCAAGATTTGGATCTGACTCGTTCTTTATCTCATGCCTTAAAATGATCTCTCCAAATGGATGGACGGTATAGATGCAATACATACATCATGGTGGGTCCTACAGAACTTGGTGACAAGACTTCAGTGGCGAGTACTCAACCTGTCAGTATCTAATCCGCGTCCCCGGCGGACGCGGATTTTCCGGCGCAAGGAATCTCGGTGGGGCCCACTGCGATGTTTGTGAGAAAGCCACACCGTCCATCCGTTTTTTGAGGTCATTTTAAGATTTGTGGCTAAAAATAAGGTGTATTCAAAACTCGAATGAGCCGCATGAGAGGAAACAGTAAAGATGTAGTGACCACCGTTGAAACATTTATATGGCCACAAAGGTTTTGTATCGCTATAATTTTTCGTATTTTCACTTCATCCCAGTGAAAATGACCTTGTAAATGACTTGGATGGAATATAAACATCAAGGTGGAGCTTAAGAAGGTTCCAACGGTAGGCATTCTTTTTCCCACTGTTTCATCTAGTAGGGCTAACTTAGTCTTGTATCCACCTCATTTTTATTTATATGTATTAAAATGAGCTTAAAAAGTGGATAGACGGGATAGATTTCTTAAAAACATCAGTGTCCCCCACCATATATCCCCGCGTAGCAACTTCCTGACAAAGAGTTACGCAGGAAATCGTCCGCCGGTGCCGTGTTAAACGAAGATGCGGACTGCGTCCTACCCCTGCCCGTCTCTGGCTCCGAATGGGCAGTTCGGGCCCACCGTAATGTATATATACATCTAAGTCATAAATCCCTTTTATCAAATTACTTTTAGGCTTGAACACAAAAGTGAGGCAGATCCAACGCTCAAGTGGACCACACCAAATAATAATCTTGATTGCATTAAAATGCGCCAGCTGCATTAAATGCAAGAGTCATCTATGATGTGGTCCATTTTTATTTTGATGCCTTAAAATAATATGAGAAAGGAGACGGAGGGTTTGGATGTACAGATACATCACGGTGGGCTCATCCACGGAACTGACCGTTCGGAGATAGGGACGAGGGTATTACGCAATCAGCGTCCCTTGTATCGAATGGTTCAAAGAAATCAAAGTTACATGGCCCACTGTAATTATTTTTACCTATACATTAGGTCACGTAGACATGGATGAAGTGAAAACACAAATATCAGCTTGATTTGAAACTTCTCCAGCTCTCAATAAGTTTTTAACAGTGGACGTTCAATCCCCACCTTATGGTCCAATTAATTATTGGACTTGCTTCTTTTATTAGATTATATCTTAAATTATCTTAAAAAGTTAATGGACACTGTAGATCAAACACATAAAATCATTGTGGGGCATAAAGAAGCTTTACCGGTTAAAAGTTGATTTTGTATTGCGCAGATAAATGGAAAGAAAAAATTTCCAAATTAGCTTGATAAGGGATACTATTGGAAGCAAAAAAAATTTGTTTTATGAAAAGTCACTGACCGCATTCCACGTTCACCATTAAGCGGACTCTTATCACGAAAAGAATTCAGTGAAAAACCACTTAACGCTTTCCGTCTTCCGCGTTAACAACACATTAACAAACACCACTAAACATGAAAAAATTTCTAAGCGGACTCTTATCACGAAAAGAATTCAGTGAAAAACCACTTAACGCTTTCCGTCTTCCGCGTTAACAACACATTAACAAACACCACTAAACATGAAAAAATTTCTCATTCAGCATTAAGTGCAAAAATTCAGCGTTAACAAACACGGCCTAAGAGTACTAAGAGTACCCAAAAATAAATAATCAAATAAGAACGAAAAAAAAGGTTGTTGTTACAAAATATGTACCCTAACAGTCATTAACATAGCCATTAATGACTGCACTCAGTCATTCGTGGTGTGTTGTTAGCTGACATGGATGGAGGATTTCATGTGGATTAGATCCAGTCCATCCAACAGATGGGCCACCTCATTTTAAGCATTGATACCAAACATAACACGGATCCAATACTCAAGTAGGTTTAAATAAAAGAAACAGTGTAAAATCTGCCTGGTGCGGCCTGAGTTTAAGACCGACCCAATTTTTATTTAGGTTAATATGCAGGAGGCGCCTGATGGACGGCATGGATCGCATGCATTCTCCCCCACATAGTGATTGGTCAGATGGTCAGGCTAGGCCAAGCCTTGTTAAGCCTGGCCTATTGTTGACGAGCCAAAATGGCAGTTGGGCGAGGGTTTTTTTTTTTTTTTTTTTTAATGGAGCAAGGGCTACAAAATAAATATGACCTCTCAATAAAATAAAATGAGGTTTTACATATTGTATATATTACAAAATTGCCCTTCCTAATGGGCATGGTCAGGCTGGGCTGACAGGCAGTTGTACATGGTATAAATCTGGGTGATTGAGATATGGGTAGGAATTTTAAGATGGGCCTCAAAGCCCGACAAGCAAGTTACAGTATAATTACATTTTTAGATCAAAACATTCTCTTAGATGGATGTTATTAAAAGCCTTGCTTGAGATTCAACTTTTTTAAGTAATACCATGTCATGATAGTATTCAAGTCTTTAATTTTTTCTGATTTATTTATATATATTTTTAATTTTATTTTTAAAAAAACTTACGATTTACGATTTGTGACTCGATACGATTCAACCCCAATTACGATTTGCAATATGATAACGATTTTGACAACATTAGTTACAAGGGATAAGTTTCTTGTTGGATAATTGTATCCCATCATGGCCCTGCCTTGTCTTTGATTAAAGAGGAGAGGTCTTGCTAACTGCACTCCAAAAAAGTGATATCAATGAATATGATTAGAGTGGTGGCTCAAAATGCTTTGATTTTTAATTGCTCTATAAAAATAAAAAAAAAATAAAAAAAATTACCCTGATTGAGAATTGAAGCAATTTTCAAGAAAATAGAAATTAGACTATTCTTGGTATGCTTACCCACGGTTCATCTTGTGATCTACAGATTGGACCAGGCGGGCCGCAAATGATCCATCAAGATGATGTTTGACTGGGTTGGAGAAGAAGAACCCTTTGTCCGTAACAAAATCAGGTGGGATGTACCTATCGGCAAGATCTATAGTGAACTCCTGCAATCAATTTCATAGTAAAAATGTTAAGGTGTGAAAGTATGAAGAGGTAGAAAAAAAAAAAGTTTGCTTGGTTAAAAGCCCCATTAGGTAGAACCTAACTGACATGTGCCCTAACTGGAATTGCATATGTGTGTGTGTTGGGGGGGGGGGGGGGGGGGGTTGTTATTTGGATCCCAAAATCACCATCCATTTCCTTCCAGGTAGGACATGAAATGAAGCTGATCAGATTTGGGTAGAAAGCACCGACCCCAATCATAACAAAAGCACATGACTGCAACATGCCGATATGTCAAGCTTTTCCCTTTTTTTCAAATTATTATTTAAAAAAAAAATTCATGGAGAAGTAACAGCAAAAAATAATAATAATAAAAATAAAAAAAAAACAAAAAAAAACAAAAAACCAAAAAAATAGGCCACAAGTAACACAGACTTAATTTTCTCTATCTCAAAAATTGAGAGAATAAAAATTTGGACAGGTTGGGGAATATACGCAGAATAGCTATATTACAGCAGGAGCTTCTCTAACCCAAGCACCTCTACTTGGAAACTCACATGCCAAATGGGCACTTGAAAGGACATCTGATTCGTGCATAAGGTTGGCTCCATGGTTTACAAACCTGGCCTCAAAACCACACCACTCAAGCAATCAAGTCACCAAATATGTAATTAAAAAATAATAGGTGGCTCAAGAAATGAAGAAATTTCAAGCAGCCAATATTCAACATATGTGACAGCTGTCTTGATTAATGGGCAGACCTCACCATCCCAATGGCATGACAGCTGTCTTGATTAATGGGCAGACCTCACCATCCCAATGGCAAGGCCCTGCTTGTGCATGTCTCAGATATACTCACACAAGCAAGGTTGGCATGTGTAGACGAGTATATTCTCTTAACAAAAGAATAGTTGCTAACTTTGAATAATGATGATTCCAGAAAAGAGGGTGGAACCCAAGAAGGAGAAGACAAGCCAACCAATCCAAGAAAACCATTACCGAAATATTACATATTATGAACTATCAAGTTATCGACCTTAAAATTCTTAAAAGAGGAAAACAGTGAACAATGCAAAAAAGAAAAGAGTCCATACCGGATGCTTGAGGAGAAAGGCAGCCACTCTCTCCTCATTCTCTTCAGGATCAATGGAACAAGTACTGTACACTAGTGTCCCTCCAGGCTTCACTAATCTATAAATGCACTAATGTCAATGAAAAAATATAGAAGTCACCATTCTTTAGCAGAAATTGTAAAACACTGCAGTATTATGTGATATACATTAGCTTGCTATAATATCTTTGGCAATCTAATATTGTACTTTCTGGTTCTTTGAAGGAAAAAAAAACAGCTGTTGTGTAAACATAGCTTTTCAGAGAAAAACATAATGTATTTCCTTTTGTAATCTAGATACATAGAAATGCATTAAAACTAAATGGCCATGTAAAATAAAAACAAAAGCAGGAGCATAAAGAACATTTATCTAGCATCACAATTTTTATTTTTATTTTAAAAAAGAACCAAACATGTTACATAGCACAAGGCCACTAAGAGAAAAGTAAGAGGAGAAGAAAGAGTTTGAACTCTTACAATGAAGCTGCATCAAGGAGCTCATCTTGTAAATTTGTCAACTGTTCCAAATCCTCTAATCTCCGGTTCCAACGTAAGTCTGCTCTCTTAACCAATAAATTGAATTGGAAAGGAAGATTTAGTCATTAAGACTTAGGAAATGCAGAAAATAATCATGTTCGTAAAACACCTTCCATTACCGATCAAAGCATTAGAAACAAGCACGTGAACAATTACTGACCCAAAAAGAAATAATATTATAAGTCAATACTATCAGTGATTGCAACTGTTTGATGATTCGAACCAATATTGGCTATTTTAATTTTTCCCAAATTCCAAAACAATCCCAATTTAATTATCTTTCCAAGAAATATGAACTTGTTTAAGGAATACCTTGGAGAGGACACCCAATCCAGAACAAGGAGCATCCAACAAAACTTTATCAAACTTCTTGGATATCTTTTCCTACAAAATTCAAAAGCTTTGTGAATAAAAAACAAAAATTGTTATATCTATTGAAAAGACATTGAAGCAGTTATTGGGGCAGCAATTGTTCTGTCAATCCCTCATAATAGAAACCAATCTGTATCAAGGTTAGTGGGAGCTAGGGGTGGCAACAATTTGGATCAACCATATTTTAGCAAAATGGCATTGAACAACAAAAATAAATAAACACATAAGATACGAGAAATGTTCGTATTTAATCCAGTCTTGATTGTTAAAAATACAGTGAAAAATTCAGTCAAGAAAATGGATACACCAAAATTTTAGAGAATGAAAAGTTCAAGTTTAATATGGTTTAGGCTTCAAATAATAATAATAATAATAATAAAACACAGTGAAAAAAGAAGCTAAAGTAAAAATAGAAAACTTTATATATGTATGAACAATATTTCTTTTCTAAGACAATAAAGGGTTGGATGTCCCCACCCTAGTCAATATGCATGTGATGAATGAAAGAGATTTCTCTTCTTTTACTTTGAGATTGAGCAAAAAAAAAATCATCCTGTAATTGAATTGGTTGTACGAAACCATAGGGAGCGATTCCCTAGTTATCTTTTTCACTTTTCTCTCTTCTCAACAATATCATCTTCTTCTTTTTTCTTCTCATCAAGGTATTTCTTCTTCTCCATCTCTACAACCCACTCTTCTTTCTTTTTCTTCTTTCTTCTTCTTTAAACCTTTATTCTTCTTCTTTCTACAACCTCTAATCCATCCAAACCTAGTTTCAAAATCATAGTTTTCCAAACCCTGGTTCTCAAAACCTTAAATCCTTAAAGCCCTAACCCTAAATTCTAATTTCCACCAAAATCCCCTAATTTCATTTTTTTTTTTTAAAAAAAAAAAAAACCCAAAATTTTCAAAATCCCAAAACCGCAAGTCCTAAAACCCTTAACCCTAAATCTGAAATCCCAACCAGAAACCTCCCAAAACCTCAACCTTAATGTTCCAACCCCAAACCCATTTCCCACATTACCTAGCCTTTAAACCACAGTAATATGTTAAAACCCGCACAAGACAAATTACTTCAATTGAATTCAGATTTAACCATATGCTAGGATGAGGTTTCTATCTCCTACAAGTCCTGGTTAATCGGAAATTTATGAATTCTTATTGCAGCATTGGCATAGGCTTGAATTTGGACGTCATGAATCTGAAATTTCTAAATTTATCGTAAATTAGCTTTGTTTTGTCGTTCTATTGCACTAGTTAATCTGTCTTTTAATTTCATGGCATCATATTAGGCTAGATCATTCCGTCCTACATTAGCCTCAAGGCCCACTCCATATATCCGCAAGCCCCTTAGGGTTCACCAAAAGCACCAACAAGTTATTTTGCCAACAAAAGATCGATAAGTGATCAGTGATTATCAGTGTTGTCATGTACGATCGCATAAGCACATACATTGGCTCAGATTGCATATGCCATGCAGGAAGAATGCCATGACACACTAAAGTATGCGATGGTTATGAGATGGCATAATGATGTAATCATGGCATACTCTAGTATGCGATGGCATAATGGCCAATGGTCAAATTTCTGGTAGATTGTAATAAGTTTTAACTTGTATTGTATGCATCAAATCATCAAGATTCAAGTTATCAATACAATTTCTATATTTGTAGTTTTCAATAATTAATTCTTTCTTAGTTTAACTTGTTGATTGTTTAAATTTGTTTTGTTATATATAATATAATATAACTCAACGTATAGACGGTCTAATAGTCAAACCACCAGCTACAATGAAATAGGTAAATAAACCCAATCGAATCACTTGTAAAAATTAAAGATTCTTAGTTTTTTTAAAAGATTTTTTAATGATTTTTACCATTTTTTATTTTTCAAAAAAAAAAAAAAAAAAAAAAAAAAAACCCTATCAGCCTAAGCGATCACTTATGCGATTATGCGGTGGCATAAGCAATCAGTCCAGGCCGATGGCTTATGCGATTTTATGCGATTTGACACAATGGTGATTACTACACCTTTGTGGCATGAATCTAGTAACTTGGAAAGCAAGAAACTAAGTATTGTTGCTCGATCATCTACAAAAGATAGCAAATATTGATGAGTTCATATGGTTAATGTCCCATCCTTAAAATGGGCTTTAATATCGGTACTATTCCTCTTCACCGTGACAATTAATGTATCATTCACATTGCTAATAATCATGCCTTTCATGAGAGGAGCAAGAATATTGAAGTGGAATGCCACTTCCTCTCACGTAAGCTCTGTTATTTGCCTGGTGGAGTTGTCCAGTGGCCTGGTTGTGTAGTGTTGTGAAGGTTGTATGGGGGTGAATGGCGGCAATCTTTGGTTGGAGGGATTTGGTGGATGGGTTGTGTTATCTCCTGGTTGTTGCGTGGGGTGAATGGGAGTCGATCCTGTTCGAAGGTGAAAATCTCCTTCCATTTTTTGTGCAGGTGCCCCAACTCTATTGCAATAGTTGTTGTCCATTTGGTTTTTAGTCTAATGGAAATAGGGCATTCAATAATATTAACATTGGGTAATTTGGTTCGATTCCGGGGTTGCCTAACTGAAAATGGGGGTGTCAGCCCCATTATCTGTTGCTTTGGTTAAGACGGCGTTGGTCTTATTGCTCGTGACAAGCATTGAGTGGCCTGACCTTCTAGCAATCTACATTTGTTATATCAAGGGCATGTGGGGTAGTTGTGGAGGTTTAAAGCGTGCATTGTTTCTCAACATTCCTGCATTTTTTTTTTCACTAATTCCATTAAGGGCAATGTTTGTTGATGTGGGGGTCTAATCCATGCCAGGCTTCAGCCCTCTTGGTTGTGCTTGCATCTGATTTGGTTAACACAGGTCCGAGGTCGAGGTACCCATCCGTCTAACGTGGCTAGGGCAGCAATGTGGTTTTTTGTGTTTGGGCACATATACTGTTGAGTTTGGTTTATGTTCTGCGTGTTACTAGTTGAAGGTTGTCAAGGTCAGTGTTCGAAAAATCGGTCTCGCGTTAGGTATCCCACCCAAGGTGTCCCGTATCGGTATCGGTTGGCGTAACGGTGCCCTCTGAAACCGATACGGATACGGGGGCGTAACGGCGATACGGGGGCGTAACGGCCCATAACGGCGCAAAATTTTTTTTTTGCCAAAAAAATATGAAAAAATATGGATTAAATCCGAAATATTCTAAGCATTCCAAATATGCATTCATTTATAAATTGGAACATGTTTATGGTGGTGTAACGGTCCACTCTTTGGTCAGAAGTTGTATCGGACTGTCTGATGAATTTATGAACCAGATAACCTGAATTTGACTACAAAATTTATGTATTTAATTTTCTAACTATCTACTATCAATGATAGATATATTAGAATGAATGTAATATGAAAATATCTTACATTTAGGTGTTTGCAATTATTTTTGAGGGCCAAAATTCATGCATAAATAGAAAAAAAATGTAAAAATAAAAAATAAAATGGCACCCCAAATATATAAAATGCACATTAACATGTTCTACTATGATTAACACATCACATGGCATCATTAAAACAGCAAAAGAATCATTAAAAAATGATTTTTCAAATTTTCAAAAAAAGGGTCAAAATAAATGCGTAAATAGAAAAAAATATAAAAAAAAAATATAAAATGGCACCCCAAATCTGTAAAATGCACATTAACATGTTCTACTATGATTAACATATCATATGACATCATTAAAACAGCAAAAGAATCATTAAAAAATGATTTTTCGAATTTTCAAAAAAAGGGCCAAAATAAATGCGTAAATAGAAAAAAATATAAAAAAAAATATAAAATGGCACCCCAAATCTATAAAATGCACATTAACATGTTCTACTATAATTAACACATCATATGGCATGATTAAAACAACAAAACAACTATTAAAAATTGATTTTTCGAATTTAATAAAAAAGGGCCAAAATTCATGCGTAAATAGAAAAAAATATAAAAATATATATAAAATGGTACCCCAAATCTGTAAAATGCACATTAACATGTTCTACTATGATTAACACATCATATAGCATCATTAAAACAGCAAAAGAATCACTAAAAAATGATTTTTCGAATTTTCAAAAAAAGGGCCAAAATAAATGCGTAAATAGAAAAAAATATAAAAAAAAATATAAAATGGCACCCAAAATCTGTAAAATGCACATTAACATGTCCTACTATGATTAACACATCAAATGGCATAATTAAAACAACAATACAACCATTAAAAATTGATTTTTCAAATTTTAAAAAAAGGGGCCAAAATTCATGCGTAAATAGAAAAAAATATAAAAAAAATATTAAATGACACCCAAAATCTGTAAAATGCACATTAACATGTTTTACTATGATTAACACATCATATGGTATGATTAAAACAACAAAACGTATTAAAAATATATAAATACATATTTTTGACAAATTTCTGAAAAATGTCCCATCGAGCTTTGATTCAAGAAAATTCATAATATAATGTGTTTTTATCTCAAATACTCAGCCAAAGTTGGTCGAAATTAGTAGTAAAAGGAGTAAGAAATAGTTTGGAAGCAAGAGGTTTCAAAAAAACAGCAAAAACAAAGCTTAAAATGGAAAAAGGTCGATACGGGCCTGTTACGGGCCTGTAACGGCCCGTAACGGGCCCGTAACGGCCGATACGGGGGCGTATCGGCCGATACGCCCCGTATCGGGCCCGTATCGGCCGATACGGATACAAAAAACCGTATCGGCCGATACGACCCCGTAACGTGTAACGGTCACCACCGTTTCCGTTACGTATCGGCCGTATCGGCCGATACGTAACCGATTTGGCATTCCTTGATCCCACCCTTGGGATACGGATACCTATCGATTATCGCATGGGATATATCAATTGTATCGCATAATATATCATTGTCATTGGAAACATTGGAAAATTGGTCTAATTTTTCAATGAAACTTCAATGATTGTTTAAAAAAACATTAATACACACTTATAAATCAAAAAATTACAAAAAACAAGTGCACATAATAGGTTTTCTTTATATTGGGTCCTAATTTATGCGCTGTGTAACTGAATTGATGCAAATATATTCAAAGTTTATTCATATAATTCATAAATGTAAGAAGGCACGTGAAAACACAAGCAATACATTCAAAAGCAAAAGAAGAATCACTAGATCAGGTTATACACGTGTTTGATTTTATGTACGGACACAAATATTGCAACCGATTTGTGAGAAATTGGAAAATTTTGATTTTTTTCAAATTTTTGCAATTCGGCCTATCTCGTCCAGATCTCGAAATCGAAGCTCTCAATCCACGGATTTGTAACAATTTGACAGTGACACATGATTTACAAAAAAAAAAGATTGAAAATTGAAAATGTTCACCAGATCGAAAATGTCACTACTTGTGCATTTCGTATTGCACAGGTGGGATACAAGATATATAATGGGATATATCAACCGATATCATCAATATTTAAAACACTGGTCAAGGCTACAGCAGCGAGGTAGATTGCTTTGGAGTGGCCTTGTTTTGTGCAGGATTTTAGTATTTGGATCTAGGCATTGGGCAAGCTATGGTGGCATGACTCGTGTCCTCCTCGAACATCTTTCCCTCTACTAGATTGGTCTCTGGGCCCTTTTGTTACAAGCAGCTTGGATTCTCTTGGCTCTTTTAGTTTCTCTTCTTCTTCTTCTTCTTCTTTTGTTTAGGCGAGGTTGGGCCTTTTGTTGGATATAAGGTTGTCAACGGGCGAGGCCTGAGGTTGGTTTTGGCCCAAATTTTGGGCAATTTTGGGCTAGGCTGTTTGGCTAGGCCTATTCAAAATTCTTATTTTGGCAGGCCCAAGCCCAACCCATTGACAACCCTAGTTATATATATATATATATATATATATATATATATATATATATATATATATATATATATATATATATATATATATATATATATATCTAATAAGGCAGTTTTATATGATAGGTGAGGCCCGTTTCTTTTTTTGTGGCACCCACTCGAAATTTGTAAAGCCATTTTTTCGATTTAACACAATTATAGGTGGTGTGCTCCTACCTTTTTGTAAAAATTAAAGAAATTACAATATATAAAAAAGGTGCAATGTCACTTTGTCCGAATTACTCCATTCATTCGTTCAAACAAGCAATTGGCCAGCATCTTCATGAAGGCTTCCAATCGACGTGGAATTATTGAATTAAAGATATGTTAGGCAAGCTAGGTTTGGGTGATATCTATCCTATGGCTTGACGAGAGTGTTAAAACTGTTAAATCGACTTCAGTACTCCTACGGTGAGCACTATCTTTTGATTAAGTTTTGTTTAGGGTTGTGTTGTAAAAAGATGTTAAGAGTGAGAAAGAGGTTAAAGAGAAAACTTTGACATCCTCGCTGAATGTGATGGATGATATGCAAGTACTTAGAAATTGCATGTGTGGTCCAATTTAGTTATATCGTGAACCAACAATTACACTTATTTGATTATCTAACCATTGGATAGGTGGACATTTATTGGACGGTTTAAAATGAAAAATATAAAAGGGTCCTATTCTGACAACCAAGTGCCCACTAATCGGAGGCTAAGATTGCTCAATCAATTTGATTTTGGGACTGTGACTAGACGACAATTAATTCCACAGCATGACAAGTTTAAATGAAAAATATAAAAGGGTCCTATTCCGACAACCAAGTGCCGACTAATCAGAGGCTAAGATTGCTCAATCAATTTGATTTTGGGACTGTGACTAGGCGACAATTAATTCCACAGCATGGCAGGTTTAATTTACGTCGATGTATGCTACATGTCTAACTTGAGCACCTATGTATCTAGCGTCCTACTCTTTCAAAGTATCCCATAACTCTCTGCCAGTAGAATCTCTCTTTTCCTTCCGTTCTCTTCTACTTTACCTTCTTCTCAACATAGTTTAAAAAGATAAAAAAGGTCACAAGTTCAAGCGTCCCTAATTCATATCATTTTATAAGTGGGTTGGACCAAGCCACACCTGCACATAAGAATATACTCACAAGCAAGCCTAGTCATCTCACTTCTGGTCTTGGGTTGGGGTCAGGCCTAGATGTTGGTCACATTTAGCAAAGGTCAAGCTCGAGATGACCCCTACTCGACCTATTGCCAACCCTTGGTGGGGCCCATTACTCCAGTGGACCCACATGAACACACCCTAGCATAAAATCAATCTAGTCCACACATCAAGAAGGTAGATGCATTGTTTTAAATAGCTTCACTATGTAGAATGTAGCTTACACTATGTAGCGTAGCCTAGCCTTAATATTGTATAGCTAATGAAAATAGATTAAGACACGTGCAGCCCATGCAAAATACTAATTTTTCATACGCTACACGCTACATATCCTATGGTAGAGGTGTACACGAACCGAGCTAGCTCAGTTAGCTCGCTCGACTCGACTCGAAAAAGCTCGATTCGACTCGGTTCGAAGCCGAGTCAAGCTGATTTTTTTAGCTCGAAAATGAGTTCGAGCCAAGTTCAAGCCGGCCCTAGCTCGACTCGACTCAGATCGAACCTAGCTCGAATCGAACTCGGATCAAACCAGTTCAGTGACTCGGCTACTTTGATATTGATGTTGTTCGCCAAGTGTTTGATGAAATGATTCAAAGAAGTGTGGCTGGTGGCAAGGAAGGTATGTATATAAAACCAACACCCTTTTTTTCTTGATTTTTACGTTGTTTAGAAGGTGTTTGATAAAATACCTATAAAATCATTGTTGTTGTCTCAAATATAGTAAGATTTTGAAGGTGCAATCAAGGTGTTTGTGAAAATGCTGCAATGGCGAACTCGGCTCGATCTTGGCTCGAACTCGGCTTGAACTGGCCCGAGCTGTTGACCGAACCGAGCCGAGCTAGCCAGTTAGGCTCGAGGACCGAGCCGACCCGAGTTTGAGCTGAGGTCAGCTAGTGGCCGAGTCGAGTCAAGCTAAGGCCAGCTCGACTCGGTTCGACTCAATGTACACCCCTAGCCTATGGTATATGCAACATAGCTTACATTATAAGTTATTTTTCACTAAAACATTAAAACCAATTGATGTTTTCAACTATTTATTACATTTTTATTTTGTACTGGAAAAAAAAAATAGTCAATCCTTTCGATGATTATAGTAAAATAATATTAGTAACCATATTAAATCCATTAGGTTGCTCTTTCTTTACCTTTATACTTGATCTTTATTTATTTTTTGTTGTCTTTGGTTGCACAAAATGACATTAAATTTCATTATTAATCAAACTAATTTGGTGTCAAATATCATATCATGATATTTGGCACAACCAAGCACAACCCTAATTAAAATTTTAGAAGTAGCTTGTAGCTTATGCCACATGTTATATAGCTTAAGCATCATGTTTCAGAGGGGTGAACACTAAGCTACACGCTAACTACTGCTTAAAACACTGGTTATGCATATATGATAAAATGGGTAGTCAAAAGAAAATTACCGAACACCCATATACAACATGCATGTATAAGTTAAACTAGTAGATAGACCAGCCTGATTTTTCAGTCAATGCATGATCATGGTGGACACCACCAGATGAATAGCCCATTGTGTTGGCAGTGAAAGGTAAAGCCCTCCCTCACACAAGAGAATCTATTGTAAGTTCAGGAGATGTTGATACATCTATTGGTTGTATGAGTTGCAAGAGTTTTTTATGCCTTACTAATGCATAAAATGCATAGAAAGTGAATGCACAAGAATCTAGAAATGTTTGCAAGGATGTTCTGAGAGATATTTATTATAACATACCACGCAGAGAGAGTGAATGCATAAGAATCCAGAAAGGTTTGCAAGAATGTTCTAAGCAGTGTTTTAAATAGCGGTAGCATGTTGTGTCCCGTATCGGTATCGGTTGGCGTATCGGTGACCTCCAAAACCGATACGGATACGGGGGCGTAACGGCGATACGGGGGCGTAACGGCCCGTAACGGCGCAAAATTTTTTTTTTGCCAAAAAAATATGAAAAAATATGGATTAAATCCGGAATATTCTAAGCATTCCAAATATGCATTCATTTATAAAATGGAACATGTTTATGGGGGCGTAACGGTCCACTCTTTGGTGAGAAGTTGTATCGGACTGTCTGATGAATTTATGAACCAGATAACCTGAATTTGACTACAAAATTCATATATTTAATTTTCTAACTATCTACTACCAATGATAGATATATTAGAATGAATGTAATATGTAAATATCTTACATTAGGTGTGTGTTTGCAATTATTTTTGAGGAATTTCTCGTTCTCGAACATACCTGTGCAGTGTGCAGGTGACTGTGATTCATGTCTATGACCTGTCATCCTCAAGTCAAGAATATTAAAAAAAATAAAATTAGTAGTGTCTGATATACTCCCCTGCAACTTGATTAAGGATTACTTGATTGGTTGTCAGAGGAGCTATTTTAAATACAAGTTCGGCAGTGTCAAGTGTGTGCATAATTACATGGCTTCTTGCAATAATACTTGTGAGCTGTCTGCTGCAAAATGCAAATACTTACCTTAATACAAATATATACTCACAATCACAAGTCACCACCAAAATGAAAATCTGCTTTTTTGTGGTTGCTCGACCTCCACATCATCGTCATCGTCACCATCAGGCTGAGGCTGTCCAATAGGTGTAGGTTCTGCATATCCATAATATCCAGTGCCAGAAGGAAATACTAGATCAACGAAACCAGAGGATGACTGATCCTGACCAGGTAACAACTCTGACCCTAAGTAAGGATATCCACCAGTGCCCGTCGAATAGCCATGCTGGTAACCATACTCAGGCTGTTGAGAATCTTGAGATTGAGAGTGCGTCTGCTGTGATGAGTAACTTGGATTTGGATCTGGATATCTATAATCATATGAATATTGATCGGGAGGGCTACTCCAACATGAATGTGATGGAACGGGCTCAGTATAACCATCATAATTATAATCCAATTGATCATAAGAATATCCATCATAATAACCAAGACCATGAGCCTGCTGATGTTCCGGACCTCCCGGACGCGGTGCACCACTAGATGTACCCTCCTGCTGGCTGTATCGTGACTCGGTACACTCGTAGGTTCGACCTCGTGTACCACCTCGTCGATGTTCATCGGCATCGCGATCTGTAGACGGCTGAATAAGGCGTTGAGCAACACCAGAAGTGCCAGCACCAGAGGCAGGGGGGTCATCGTCATCATCATCCGACACGGACACGCTACCACTACTCGTGCTCTTTTATTGATCTCGAGGCGTTTCCGTACGTGTCATAAACGCTGCCCCTCTTACTGGGTCCAACACATCTGCACGACTCTCTTGTTGTGCTTTGCGTATTTCTGGGTCATCAATTTCCAATTCTTCACTATCCTCTTCAATTTGTTTTTCCCTTGTTTCCAACCAAGGTAGAAGTGGGTCATCCTCATCATAAATATTGTCCAAGTTTATTGGACAGTAGTCTCCGTCATCGGCAGCTGTAATGCTCTTATGATGTCGTCGCATTCTTAATTTTATATTGTAGTGCATGAAGACAAGTCTATCTAATGTTCTAGTCTGCAATCTATTCCTATTCTTTGAATGAATGAGCGCAAAACAACTCCAATTCCTTTCGCAGCTAGAGGAAGATGTTGTCTGGCTCAAAACTTTTACTGCAATTTTTTGGAGAGCCTTCGTACTCTCTCCGAAATTAATCCACCATTTGGCCGGTTGCAACCTAGATACTGCATGCTGTGCAAGAGCATCTCCAAAACTACCAAGACGATTTCCAAATGTATCTAATTCATTCAACGCCTTTATTTGCAGATCTAAGTCAGGTTCTAATCTCTTTATCACATTTTTTAGCCCGACACGAACTTCATCATCCGCAACAAATGATTGGGCATATCTATACCTAGGATTTAAGTAATAACCTGCTGCATGAAGATCGTGATGGAGTTGTTTTGTCCATCTCCTGTCGATCATCTTCCAATAAGTCTCCCAGCTTCTACAATCACGTTGAATTGCAA
Organism: Magnolia kwangsiensis; assembly: GCA_037074715.1. NCBI lineage: Eukaryota > Viridiplantae > Streptophyta > Magnoliopsida > Magnoliales > Magnoliaceae > Magnolia > Magnolia kwangsiensis. Next base: position 66,186,686 of record CM073582.1, on the reverse strand, counting down.
GCTTTGCCTTATCCATGGCATCATATAGGAAGCCCATGGTAGGTGCTTCATCGGTTTCAACAAGACGGAGTACCCTCATTAGTGGCTCCATCACCTTTAGGATCGCCTTAACCTTCTTCCAATATTTGTTGTCCCGTATGGTGTTCACAACGTCGACCGGTGTCCCTGATGTCTTCTTCCCATGTTTTGTGTTGAGCCATTGTCGGGAAGCGAACATTTCACTCAACTCTCCCCTATGCTGGGATAAACTCTCTAATGCTATAAAGTTTGTTGCGAATCTAGTCGCCGCAGGCCTCAACAATTCTCGTCCTTTCGTGAACTTTCTCATTATTGCGACTACTTGATTATGATTGTAAATAAACGTCGTTACTTCCCTTGCCCTTTCGACCATTTCCTTAACATTCTTCTTCTTCCCAATATCTTTCAATATAAGATCAATACAATGGGCAGCACATGGTGACCAAAAAAGATGTTTTCTCTTATTCATCAACAGATGTCCTGCAAGCTTATATGATGCTTCATTATCTGTCACAATCTGAACTACGTTCTCCTCTCCAATCTCATCCACAACTTTATCCATTAGTCCAGTAATATAATCAGAATTTTTTGTTACTTCTGAGGCATCAATTGACTTGTGATATATAGTTCCCAAGTGGCAGTACACCATGAAGTTGATCATGCTGCGTCTGGTTGGGCCAGTCCAACCATCGCACATGATCGTGCATCCTCTGGCTTGCCATACAGGTTTAAAGGTAGCCACGTATGTTTTCACATCCACATACTCTGCATCTGTCCATTTCCCCCTAATCTCCTTAGCCGTGGGAGCTTTTATTCCTTCACCTGCTTCTGCTGCTGCATCAATTACCACCTGCCAATATGGAGAATTGGCCGCGTTAGGAGGTATGTTAGCATGTATAAATAACTTTGCTGCTGCTCTACCTAATTTCTCAACGGAAGTTCTACTCCACATTTGTTTTATCTTCTTTTGTTTAGTTGATTCTTTCCTAAACAGGATTGGATCAATAGAGGGTCTCCTAGGCTCATTTACTTCTTCATCCAAATGTATATAGGCATCACGTGAAGATGTCTGTCGTCGGCTCCCAAATATACGTCGTAACCCACCAAACCTACCCCCCCTACCCTCAGTCCCAGCTGCAGAAGCAGTTGCACTTCCAGTTGCACTCCCTGTCCCACTCCCACTCCCACTGCCCCCTCCTGTATCACGCACTGACCCATGCGTGCCAAACATGCGGTGACGTTCTTCCTCTTCACGAGCTAGACGCACGCTCTCTCTCCTAGCTATGGTTAATTCCCGATCTGAATCTTCGTCAGAATCAATAATATCTTCATCACGAACGCCCATATATTCAGGACCAAACACCTCCTGTCGAGCTGCTTCTAAACTATCATCTCTCTTCTTTTGTACAGCAGCACGTTTACCCTTCGACTCATCCAGACTAGCTTGCATTAATAGCATTATCTCTCTCGGTACTCTGACACATGGCGCAACTTGACCCCTTCGATGTGCCAAATGTTGTTTGAGACGGGTAATTCCTCCAGACACTATCCTATCACAATACTTGCACTTTATTTGGTGCCTAGTACCACCAACCCTCTCACAATGTTGCCATCCAATATCCTCACTTACTTGTTGTTGGCCAGACCCAGACATTTCTTTAGGTTTAGGATATGAGTATGAGTGTATGACCTATGTTAATAAAGATAATTTTATGTTCTAACTAAACCCTAAGAAGCTCCAAAACCTGTCCAATATAAGCGAATAAAAATATAAAGTCACTAATTTGAAAATACAAAGAAAAATTTATAAAATGACACCCCAAATATGTAAAATGCACATTAACATATTCTACTATGATTAACACATCATATGGAATGATTAAAACAGCAAAACAACTATTAAAAATTGATTTCTCGAATTTTAAAAAAAGGGCCCAAAATTCTTGCGTAAATAGAAAAAAATATAAAAAATATATAAAATGGCACCCCAAATATGTAAAATGCACATTAAAATGTTCTACTATGATTAACACATCATATGGCATGATTAAAACAGCGAAACAACCATTAAAAACTGTTTTTTCGAATTTTAAAAAAAAGGGCCCAAAAATCATGCGTAAATAGAAAAAAATATAAAAAAAAAATATTAAATGGCACCCCAAATCTGTAAAATGCACGTTAACATGTTCTACTATGATTAACATATCATATGGCATCATTAAAACAGCAAAACAACCATTAAATATTGATTTTTCGAATTTTAAAAAAAGGGCCCAAAAATCATGCGTAAATAGAAAAAAATATAAAAAAAATATAAAATGGCACCCCAAATCTGTAAAATGCACATTAAGCTGTTCTACTATGATTAACACATCATATGGCATCATTAAAACAGCAAAAAAACTATTAAAAATTGATTTTTCGAATTTTAAAAAAAGGGCCCAAAAATCATGCGTAAATAGAAAAAAATATAAAAAAAATATAAAATGGCACCCCAAATCTGTAAAATGCACATTAAGCTGTTCTACTATGATTAACACATCATATGGCATCATTAAAACAGAAAAACAACTATTAAAAATTGATTTTTCGAATTTTAAAAAAATGGCCCAAAAATCATGCGTAAATAGAAAAAAATATAAAAAAAATATAAAATGGCACCCCAAATCTGTAAAATGCACATTAAGCTGTTCTACTATGATTAACACATCATATGGCATCATTAAAACAGCAAAACAACTATTAAAAATTGATTTTTCGAATTTTAAAAAAAGGGCCCAAAAATCATGCGTAAATAGAAAAAAATATAAAATGGCACCCCAAATCTGTAAAATGCACATTAAGCTGTTCTACTATGATTAACACATCATATGGCATCATTAAAACAGCAAAACAACTATTAAAAATTGATTTTTTGAATTTTAAAAAAAGGGCCCAAAAATCATGCGTAAATAGAAAAAAATATAAAAAAAATATTAAATGGCACCCCAAATCTGTAAAATGCACATTATCATGTTCTACTATGATTAACACATCATATGGCATGATTAAAACAGAAAAACATATTAAAGAAAGTAAATACCTATTTTTGAAGAATTTCTGAAAAATGGCCCACCGAGCTTTGATTCAACCAAATCCGTAATATAATGTGTTTTTGTCCCAAAAAACTAGCCAAGGTTGGTCGAAATTACTATTAGAAGGAGTGAAAAACAGTTTGGAAGCAAGAAGTTTGGAAAAAACAGCAAGAAAAGTGCTTAAAAAGAGAAAAAAATATGACCGTTTTCTGACCGTTACGGGGGACCGTTACGCCCCCGTAACGGTCCGATACGGACCCGTATCGGCCCGTATCGGCCGATACGGGCACAAAAATTGGTATCGGCCGATATGCGGCCGATACGCGTATCGGCCTTAACCGATACCGTTACGTATCGGCCGATACGGCCGATACGTAACCGATATGGGACACCTTGCGTAGCTTTCAACCCTCTGTAGCTTGTAGCGTTAATAGTGCAGTGTGTAGCGTAAGCTACATCGTATTTCTATTTTTAAATTTTAAATAATAATAATAATAAACAGTAAAGAAAAAACAAAATATATATAAATAAGCCTAATAAAAATTTTGAAGTATGAGCATTTTTAAAATAATGCACATCCACCCATACACACACCTCAATGGGCCCCACGTGTGTCACACCATAAAAAACAATGCATATCCACATCCATACACAACCCATAGTGAGTTCCATATGGGCCACACCATAGAAAACACTGCATACCACCCATACAAACACCACCTAAAAAAATGATATGAAAAAATTGCATACCAACCCTATACTACAAATATTGCATGGTAACAGACATTTTGATATTAAAAAATGAAAAAAAAAAAAAAATCCAAAATAACTAACAAATCTTCATTCTAAATGAAAAGGAACTCATTACGGTGCAAGAACATACCTCTTAGTTTTACAAGCTCAAGAAAAGATTTAATCAATCAAAAATCTGAAATTTATAATTTCGTAGTCGTACAAATGCAAACGGGGAAATTTGATTTCTCCTTTGTTTCAGCTCCAATGTTCTTTAAAATACAGCCAATAGACCTTGCAAGCTCCAATGATTGGCCGAAATATCACCTTTAATGGCCTTCTGGATCGCTAGATTCAAATAAATGGAGAAGTTGCATTGGAGGCTAGGGTTTGGAAGAGGGGTTTTCGAAATCCCTCTTTTGAACTCTTTTCTTTTAAATTTAAGTTTTTAAGATATATTTATGGTGTGAATCCAACACACGTTTTAATAAAAAAGGCACCATTATTTAAATTTAGAAACAATAGAGCAATTTTGGTTTCAATTTTACATTATCAGATTTTTTACAATATGAGTTTGACACCATTTCAAATACATAAAACTTAAAAAATAAAAATAAAAATAAATAAAAAGGTGCAACATAGCGTACGCTACCTATGCTACACACTACGTGGCTGTAGTGTATGCTACAACCCCTATAGTGTACACTACAAGGGATTTGCGCTATTTGAGTAATCTACACTATGTAGTGCACACTATTTAATACACTAGTTCTGCGAGACATTTATTATAACATAAAAGGAGAGACTAACATTTACCTTTTCTAGTCACAATTACTCTTTCCACCAATCCACCATGAATATGCATTATCAGAGGCACTATTGTACAATAGTCAGAATTTGGATTACTATATAAACCAAAAGCAGAAAGGATACGTGAATTAAACAATCACAGTGGGTGTAAATTGCATATAATGTATAAGCCTAAAAAGAAGAGAATTAAAATTGTGGTTTTTCCTGATAGCCATCGCAATGTGCATACAACATGCTTTCCTAACATGTTACAGACGTGTTTCCAACATGGCTATTTAAAGAAAATGAAGCATTTCAGCCACATAACTAAGAATTAGCATGAAAGTTAATGATCTTCTGCTGATGGCATGGCCCCTCATACACATATCTACAACAATAAATACCAAACAATAAAAAGGCAGAAAGCATAAAATAGACACATCTCAATGGTACATTCCCCAAGGATAACGCGTATAAGTTTAGAATACAAACAATATACTCATCTTAATATGTAATAGATGATTTAGAACATTGCAAGCATAGTTAGGAGAAAATTGAAAATGTGGATTATCCTGATGAACTCAAAATTTCCTTTACTTTATTCATTAATTTTCTGTTGGTAAATAACTTACAGAAAAAATACGAAGGTCAGCATGCACAACAGTGATGACATCATTGACATTGTGTGACTTGGCTGTCTCTTCAAGAATTCTTAAGCGGCCCTTGTTTACGTCAATTGCATACACCATACCTACATCATGAGTCCATGACAAGGCATTAGTGAAAGATCTTTTCTAAGCCCACACACATGTTAAAGGTAGCCCATGTACATGCCAGATGTACCAGCATGCAAATAGGAATGAGATACAATCTACCAATCAGAGGGCTACCTCTACATAGATGCCCTGGCCCAAGTATCAGGTCAGTCCACTAGTCAGGCAGGCAATAGCTCACAATACAAATTTATGGCTGATGAAAACTTGGTTGAAGTTTTCCAACCCATCACCTGTTTCTAATATAGTGGTCCACTTGTGTCCTTACTGGTGCTCCGGTGGTAGACTCTCAAGAGTTTCAACACCTGGTCAAGGGTTCGAATACCCATAGGTGGTGAAATTCAACTATGGCGTGAGTGTGTGGAGGTGTGTGTGCGTGTGTAAAAATATATATATATAGTGGTCCACCTGGACCAGATTTATTTTTCGGTGAGAACAACAATCCCATCGCACCCGCTTATTGAAGGGCTTGGATATTGTACCTTTCTACCATCGTAGCATGTATGATAGTGTGTAAATGGTATGTCTTGTACACAGGTATGGCTCATAAAGCTATGAGTGAAATGTTCAAATGCTATATTCACATATAGATAAGAATTACAGGATCATGTGCATCAGGACACGACTAGTGACCTGATGCAGGCAATCCATACAGGTGAAACCCACAGTCCCCAAATCTAGATTGCTGACCAGATAGGCCTATGAAATCAAATATCAGGAAATAAAAAAATAATGAATCGACTCAATTTCGGTCATGACCAAGTTGATGTGATTTCAGTATGGAACAAGCAACTATTTTAGGTAGTTTTAGCAGGTTTTGGCCCTTCACTCATCTTAGACGGACCAAACGTAAGAAGACTCTTTCAACATGGAACGAGGAATAAAAATTTTAAGCTTAGATGGGCCCCATTGTGGATGGTGAATCCAAAAATCATTCAAACTTGATGACTCTAGATGCCCAATTTGTCACCTTTTTTCTTGACTGATGCAGCATCATCTTCTTCTACCATCAACAACCATTTAAAAATTATGATTTTTTTTTAATTAGGATATTTGAATTTGGGATTTTGGGGGAATTCTCATCCATGGAAGAGCCCTTCCCTTTAAATGTACGGTCTTTGACAATTTCATAGGACCTCTTATATGACATGGCACATCAGGAGTTTGGACATTATACACATCCTAATGCATTAAGAGATTCAGACTCAATAATTCCTCACCCATCCGATTCGGAGGATCGGATTTCATTGAAGATCACCTTGGCCTCTCAAACGTGATGCCATGAATAGAGTCTTTCCTCCAGGCGCAGCACAACAGTCGACAATGGTCTCTCCGGGTTGTGGATCCACAACAGACACCACCAAACCTGCAGTTAAGTTTTGATCTGTTAGGAAATATATACTTACCAAAAGCTCCAAATCCAAACACAACTGAGCTGAAAGATGAATATGGGAAGTCACTCCTAGATTTTCACTAGGAAAAGCAGACAAAAGTAATCCTAAAGACAATGAACTACTATTTCTAGCATATTAATCTATTTGACCTAGACATACGAGGTGTTGTAAGAAATGACACTGGCATCTAATGTGGCAGCCTAGGCAAACTCAACATGCAGACACATCATTCAACATGGTAACATGATATTATTAATAGAAGAAAAAGGACCGCCAAACAACCGCATGTTACATGTTGATGCGGACTGCATCTGGGCCAAACAAATCTCCATTGTGGATTTTCCTGTTTCCCATGATCAAACCATCCAAAGGCCTAGACTTTTTCACACATGACACAAGGGTCAACATTTTTATCCTAGAAGACTGATTATGATCACCTGGAGAGTGGGCCACCATCGTGGGTCCCTCATGAAGATTCCTCTAAGTCTCCTAGCTCAAGATTGCCATTAGATTTTCGCCTAGTTTTTAGTTATCAAAATAATTTTATAGGCTCACTTACTATTTCCGTCACTTATGTTGTGGCCCACTTTGGAGGTATCAAGCAATGTTGGAATAACATGAAATTGGTCCTGTTCAAAAGCTCATTGAATTAGCTAGCTCTCCAATGAGTCCAAGATCACATAATTTTGATATTGTTTGAGTTACCACCAATTTTGAGGACAACATACAACAACGACATGATTTCAGCAGTCCTATTGGGATTTCTTCTTTGCTTGGGTGTTAGGCTAAATTATGTTGGTTGTTCTTTTAGATGTTATATCCTATTGTAGCTTATTTCTCAATATATGTTGATATTAAGATGATTTTCTGTTGGTTAAAGACTTGAGAGAAGAATATGATTGAATCTTATCAGTTGGAAGTTATGTGGCACATTGAAATTTATGATTAAAAGCAACCCTCAATGCAAGAGGGAGGGGGTTTTTGGTTTTTTTTTTTTTTTAGTTTTTTTTAATATCCAAGAATTGTTGAAGAAAGAAAAGGTGATCAATCTAATTTCTTTTGTTTTGGAACAGGGTTTTCCCCATTGGAAATTCACGGAAAGCATGTTTTAGTAACTTGACTCTCCTTGTGTGGAGTGTGTTCTTCTTCATTGTTGCGTTCTTGAGCGGCTACCCAACTGGGCCATTTGAGACTGCACCACATGTGGCAGGACATCTGTGATGGGTGCACCCATTGTCATTTAACCATATGAGGTAGGCCGCACACACACATATGAAAATAGTAGTTGGCTGAAAGAACTCACCCTCCATTGTGTATGTAAGCATGTAGCTTAACTGATAGTTAAAGAGCTTGAGTTTTTGGCCAAATGATCTAACCTGTGGGTCCCACCTGAAACACAACTAGGAGATCCTACACACGTGGTTGTGCATTGATGTGCTTGTGGAGGTACTATACCTGCATACTTGTATATGCTCAATGTACCATGTTAAACATGTACATGATACAGGCATTGTTACTAAATACTCTAGGATACTTGTGGTGAATGTCTTTCCAAAATCCTATTTTGTTAAAGCTACCATAATCATCATCTAAGCCTTATCCCATATTGGGGTCGGAGCTGCTACACATCCTGTTATGTTGTTCCACTCTACTTGAAATGTCAGATTTTGAGGATTCATCAGTAAAAGATGTGGCAAAAGCTTGACACCGGCTACCAACCTAATGCAACCCTCCTTTGCACAGACCCAGGCCGAGCAATGGGAGCACAAAACTTCCATTGGAGGATTTTATTAGTTCATGTAAGTAAAAAAGAAATACAAAATATATATCACCCGCTAAAGCATTAAAACTTTCACATATGAATAGAACCAGAAAATTTAAGATTATCCAAACCAAACATCTTAATATATACCCTAGAAATATGCCTAATACGCATCTACAAAAATAAGTTGTGAATGGTTGTCTTGGCACATGCCCAACACCCATCTAATAGGTTCCTAACATACATATGCTGAACACCTGTCCGATAGGTTCCTAATACCATCAAGACTTTTAAAAGGCAAGCATAGTTGAGAGCAATGTTGCAAACCAAACCTGGATGCTAACAGAGTTGACTTGTCTTTGAGGAGAACCACTTTAATACTCTAGCTAAGTTTGATACATAGGCACTAAAAAAAAGATAAACACCGCATACAAAGTTACTCAAATTGAACTGTCTAAATTGTGAATCCAAATGTAGATGGATTATAAATAAGAAGTTGCACTAACTTGCAAGGGAAGGCCCATGTCCCCACGAGGACATGGAGGTAGTAAGAAAGACTTGACCCATGGTCTAACTGAAAGTGTAAGCCTGAATGGAGGAACAGAGTTCATGTAGCAAACCCCAACAGATTGGGATAAGGCTTAGATGATGATGACGACGACTAACTTGATTACTTAAGCATCTGATTTTGTAGCCATTTAGTGGATGGAAGAATGGAAATGGCCAATGGTCCTCATTAAGCAAATAAGGGTCCATGAATCCAAGTTTAGATTCTTTGTACCAGCACTAATGTTTAGTCCACCACTTACCTACTCTGAATCCCACAATATGGACAGTTAAGCAGCGTCTAAGTATGTCATGTATACGCTTTTCAAATGCATGTAATCAACCATCGCATTCTCCCATGTATCAAATGACTCCCCATCTTTGAGTCCGATTTGACAGAAACAGGATTGGATGGTTGTCAAGAGACGGAGAAAGGAGAGGACAGAGAAGTAGGAAAACGAAATAAAGAAAAAAGAAGCAGACATGCTGGAACATCCAATTTTCTTTTCTTGTTTGTGTTACACCCAAATGCCCGCACAGCACTGACCATATGAATACAAACATATGTGCCACTACAACAAAGGTGTGTGACATCCTAGTTTTCAATATGGTGGACAGTGGGCTACACTATTTTCAATCTTCTAGTGACATGTCATTGACTTTGTTTTAATGGAGGAGAGAGGAGATAGACAAACCGGGAAGGTCATACAAAATTGCCCAGGTCGAATGGTTCCAATTAAGGACTAGAAAATCTCAAAAACCTAGTTGGTTTTGTTCTAAAAACGGGTATCATATGAAACCAGACCGCCATAGTGGACGTTTCGAGTCCAAAATTGGTGTGATTGTCCAGTCCAATCTAGATTTAAAAGCAGTCTTAGAGGGTCCTTGTAAATTATGATCAAACCTTGTAAACAAATTAGCATGAAGTGCAATGTGTACCTGGCATGCGGGGTTGCATTAGTCTATTTCATGCATCCCCAATCTACAATGAGGCACCAAATTAATGTTCTGGCTTACAAAAATTGATTATATCTTTTGTTGGAACGAAAAATGGTATACCTTTAGTTTCAAATTAAGCAGTTAAAATCTTATGCTCTCATAGACAACTTATAGTGCATTGATTTGAACTTATACCCTTGGACGACCTAATCAATCAATTTGGACACTCCATTAGGTCTAGCCCACAGTTCATGGGTCACAATGAAAGATCGTCTGTCAAATGCTCATAACCATGCAAATGTGGCACTTACATTTTATGTCGCTATATTTTTCAAGCTACAACTGGGATGGTCAAGATCTTCTGGTTGAGATGAATATACGGAGGTGTAAATGGACCAACAAATGGATGGCTCAAATTGACGACCAGACCCACTTAGTATAAGCAATCTTGAGCATATATTTTATAGGCTACTAATTGGATGGTTAAAATCAATTAATCGGAGCAAGTTTTTCTTAGTGGCCTTTGATGTGTGACCCAAAATTCATTGATTTAATCACCCATGCATCCAAATGCCACGCATGCATAGAACTGAGTGTAGAACTATCCAAACTTCACTCAAATATGTGAGGCTGAGCTATGCCTTGGCCACGTGAAGCATAAGCCTCACATTTTTTAACATCAAAAGAAAACCTCCACAACAATTTCTTTCACAACAAGGTGTAAGGCATACACCTTTTAAGACATTACCAGTACCATCACCACGTCATTCTTAGCCTTGTGCAAGCCATGTGGGTTCTTGATTTACGCACATTTATAAAACTTCCAACAATTACGTAAGTTTTGGGGCATGTTTAGGTCAAGTTTTAGTTTCCTTCCAAAAGTCATTTGTTGAGGAAACATCTAGGCCTCACAGGCAACATTGGCTTTTGGTAACTCTATGCATTTTCCATTTTTCAATAAACTCTAGCAATTGAGAACTGGGAGAAGCAGCCCCTCCAGACGACAACCAAAACCAGCATTGTTTTCTGCCTGGCCCACATGTTTCCCAAACAAACAGATTCTATAAATGAACCATGCTTTGTACACTATGAGATATGACATGCATCAAAATCATGGTTTTAAGAAATGGACGGGTCAGGTGCGACCTGCCTGAGTCAACTTGGACTCAATCAGACCCAATCTAGTTTGACACCACAAGTCATCCCCAACACAGGCAAGTCGATTCGGCCTAGTCATGACTCAACTCAGGGTTCAACAAGTCAGGTAAAGTCACCAAGTCTTTTAACCATGATCAAAATGCATGAATTTATATTTCTATTTCACCAGAACAAAATGAGCAAAACGAAGCTTCTAAATAAAAACTTTTAGTGAATACGCACTTCAGTTTTTGCACTGCATATAGGCATAGCCTTCAAAGCCTATTTTAGAAAAATGGCTAGGGTAGGGTCTGGAAAAAGAACTGACCTGCACTCTCATCCTGAACTGAACATAGACCGTCTTTCAATAATCCTGCTTGTATCAAAGTCTGAGAAGCAGAAAAAATAAAATAAAATGTTGAACTCATGAGCAAACTTGATAAAACAATTGAAGCAAAAAGCGGTCAATAACAATGACGAAGACTTATGATCATCTGTTTGAAGAATGTTGCATTTCATTCTTAAGAAAAGCTATTAGCGTAACATGAGGAATTGCGAATTAAAATTTCATTCACCAGGAAAGCCACAATTCCTTTTCCGATCGACACTAAGTAAAGAATAACTAACTCAAACAACAATGGAAACATTGATGGAAAGGGGCCAATGGTTTTTGGACATGTATCAAAGTGCAAACAGCCCTATGATCTGAGTAAGCTGAAATTATACCACACTGCCCCCAGTCCCATGCATTAACCATGTACTTGGGGTATTCTTTGTAATGAAGATCAATTTATTTTGAATTGAATAACCATCCGGACCCTTAAACGGACAAAATATCAAGTCCTATGAAAAGAAAACAGGTAATAGCAATAATCTTTTTGTTGTGTTATAGATTTTAAAACACACCTGCATGCCGATTTTGATGCGGACAAAATCATCCATATGCAAGGATGGTTCATGAGGAACCTGAAGTTCAAGAGAAGCATTATTAATGATAAAATAAGGCAGAAATATCAAGTACAGTAAAATATTGTTGGGACGAGGAAACATTCTCTTTCATGTTCATTTTGAAAAAGAAAAAGTGCATGCACACCAGTTGTAAACTTGATTAAAATTTGGGAATCAAATTAGAGTCTGAAATCCGTCATGTATCAAATCCAGGCGCTGATTAAGTTGGCAGGGTGTCATTTGACAATGTCACTTTCAGGCAGTGTGTGAGGTATATGTCCTATATTCTCGGCACATCTGTTGCATATGTGCTAGAGTATACATGGATGTGTTGACGAAGGGATGAACATGATGAGGTCAATCACCGTCTTCCTTAAGGATAACTACTCCGAATCCATGGAGCTTCTCTGGATTTCTCACAGAGACTTCTCGAATCCACGAGGAAAGAAAGCAGGAAAATAGAAATAAATTCTAATAAAATTCGAAATTAATAGATGAAAATAAAAACGAGTTCACATCCCTTTAAATAAGGGAACCAAGCAATAGGAAAGAAATCAGACTCAAACTACAACTAAAACTCCTAGAATCCACGACTTACTATAAATAGTAAACTTACTATTTATAGACGGTCGTGATGTCTACTAGTGCGCAAGGTTTTCGGCCAAAAATAGTAAGTGTCCTATTTGGCTTCACCAAACCGTTCTCCTAATTATCCTAAGCACTTTTCATGTTGGACACAACTCCTAAAGCCCAACGGATGAAAAGCTATAATCAAACCAAAACTTACTATAAAAACGAAAATAAAACGAGGAAACGACCGTCGATCAGAATTTTCTCGCAAATCCGGGCTGCGCAACCCAGCGTAACTGGGTTGGTTGGCTAAAGTAGCTCATTCTACCCCAAAATTATATATTTTACATCAGATAACTCATTCCGGATTGCGAGATACGCCCGATCTAAGGTCCAACGGTCCAGATCACTTCTGTCGTCAACCGGGCCTTTTCTTATCCATCTTGGCCATGAAACTGTCCGCGACCCGCTCTACATCAGTCCCCTCCACTTCAAAAGAACTCGTCCTCGAGTTCACATCCTGCTCTGGTGCATGATACTCGGTCAGGTCCGCGACATTGAAAGTCTGTGAGATCGCCATGTCATCTGGAAGATCAACAACATAAGCGTTGTCATTGATCTTTCGAATGATTGGGACAGGTCCAATCTTCTTATTTTTCAACTTGTTGTACGTCCCGGTCGGAAATCTCTCTTTACGCAGATGGATCATAACGCGATCGCCCACCTCGAACACCTTTTGTCGCCGATGCTTGTCCGCTTGTTCCTTGTACTTCTCGTTCGAGGCATGTAGCTTGGCCTGCACTTCCACATGGATGCCCATGATTTTATCTGTCATATGTTCTGCTACAATGCTTATGCCTGAGTGCTTGGGCAAAGAGACAAAATCAAGGGTGTAGCAAGGTACTCGTCCGTAGATAATCTAGAACTGCGATTTCCCTGTCGAGTGGTTCACCATATTGTTGAATGCAAACTCTGCTTGAGACAAGGTTAAGTCTCACTGCTTTGGCTTTTCTCCTGCAATACTGCGAAGGAGGTTCCCCAATGTGCGATTCACAACTTCGGTCTGCCCATCAGTCTGTGGGTGGCAAGCACTGCTGAATTGAAGTCGTGTATCGAATCGAGTCCACAAAGTCCCCCAAAAGTGGCTAATGAATTTCGTGTCACGATCAGAAGTAATGGTCTTGGGGACCCCGTGTAGCCGTACGACCTCCCTGAAGAATAGATTCCCCACATGTGTTGCATCAAGGGTCTTCTTGCATGGGATAAAGTGCGTCATCTTGGAGAAACGATCGACCACCATGAACACCGAATCTATGCCGCGTTGTGTTCGTGGGAGACCAAGCACGAAGTCCATTGATAAATCATCTCAAGGGTCATCAGGCACAGGTAACGGGGTGTAGAGGACCGTATTTTAAGATTGCCCCTTGGAGGTCTGACAAATATGACAACATTGTACGGCTCTTCCCACATCACGTACTAATTGCGGCCAGTAATACCGCTCTTCCACAAGTGTTCGTGTCTTGTCTCGCCCAAGGTGTCCACCGAGGCCACCTACATGTAGCTCCTGAATACTCTGCTCCCTTAGAGAACTTTGAGGGATGCACAATCGATTCTCTTTGAAGAGAAAATCATCTTGTATACGAAGGTCACTGGGGTGACCTTCTTAGCACTTCATCCAAGAATCTTTAAAGTCCTCATCCTCGACATACAGTTCTTTGAGACAGTCGAAGCCAACCACCTCGTTGCTCATCGTAATAAGTAGTGATGCACAACGGCTAAGTGCATCAGCCACCTTGTTCTTCTGTCCTGACTTGTGCTTCAGAACGAACGTAAATTCCTGTAAGAACGCAACCCATCTAGCATGCACATGATTCACGTTAGTCTGACTATTAATAAACTTTAATGCTCGATGGTCAGTGTACAGAACAAACTCCCTTTGAATCAGATAATGTCGCCAATGTCGCAGCGCCTGAACAACTACGTACAACTCAAACTCATAAGTCGACCACTTCTTTCGGGCTTCGCTGAGCTTCTCGCTGTAGAAGGCTACTGGCCTGGCTTCCTGTGATAATACTCTCCCAATTCCGACGTATGAAGCGTCACACTCAACCTCAAATAATTTATTGAAATTAGGAAGCACCAAAACTGGTGCTGTAGACAAACGATGCTTGATCTCGTGAAAGCTCTTGTCAGCTTTATCGGTCCACTGGAACGGTCCCTTTTTCATGCAATCTGTTATAGGCACGACTATGGTGCTAAAATCTCACACAAATCGACGATAAAAAGTCATCAACCCATGAAAAGTCCTCACCTCATGAATGTTTGTCGAGATCGATCATTCCCTAATAGCTCTCAACTTTTCATCGTCCACCCGAATGCCTGTGGACGTTACAACAAATCCTAAAAACAATAGGCTGCCAGTTAAAAAACTACATTTTTTCAAGTTGAGATACAACTTATTATCTTGTAGGACCTGCAGCACCTGCCTGAGATGTTTCTTGTGCTCCGCCTCATCCTGGCTATATATCAGTATGTCATCAAAATATACTACCACAAATTGGCCAGTGAACGGTTTTAGAACTTGATTCATCAAACGCATAAAAGTACTTGGTGCATTTGATAGGCCAAATGGCATGACCAGCCACTCATACAATCCTTTCTTTGTCTTGAATGTTGTTTTCCACTCATCACAGGGTGGGATACGAATCTGATGGTACCCGCTCCTTAGATCTAGTTTAGAGAACACCTTGGCCCCTCCTAGCATATCGAGCATGTCGTCCAACCGTGGTATGGGAACTGATATTTGATGGTAATTTTGTTGATTGCTCAGCTATCGACACACATGCGTCAGATTCCATCTTTTTTTGGCGTTAATAATGCTAGTACAGCACATGGGCTCATGCTCTCTCTCAATAGACCCTTACGGATCAATTCCTCCACTTGGCCCTCAAGTATCTCACGTTCCTTCGGACTCATCCGATAATGAGGGCAGTTGGGCAGGCTAGCCCTAGGGATGAGGTCTATGTGATGTTGGATGTCCCTCATGAGGGGCAATCCATCAGGTAAATCTTCAGGCCAGACTTCTTTGAATTCGTTTAGCAACAGTCTTAAACTTGGAGGGATGTTTGAGGGTTCCTTTTCCTCGCCCTTCACCACTACGGCGTATACCTCGCCGGTTTCCATGGATTCCTCCATGAAATCTCGAATGGTCAAGAGAACTCCCCTCCACTTTAGAAGCTTCAGGGTGATTCTCTGATGCCATAGAAGCAAGGATTATTTTTCGACTATCCTTGACGAATATGTAAACGTTGTCTCGTCCCCGATGAGTCGCATCACGGTCCGACTGCTAGGGTCGACCGAGTAACATATGACAAGCTTCCATATCGACCACATCACAAAGTATCTAATCCTTATAATGTTTACCAATTGAAAACGAGATAGTGCATTGTTCAGTTACTGTGGTCTCATTCACTTTTTTTATCCAGCCAATTGAGTACGGGGAAGGATGTCTCGTTTTTGGTAGCTGCAACTTGTCCACCATCACCCTTGAGACGATATTCTCGTTACTACCACTGTCTATGATCACATCACAGACCTTTCCGCTGACAGTGCACCGAGTACGAAATATAGTGTCGTTGTGGGTGTAATTCCGTTTGTGGGATATACAATAGTCGCCTCACAACTAGAGATTCGCCACGATCATCGCTCGTCAATTCATCACCACCTGCTATTTCTTCAGTGGTTTGTTCATATTCATCAAAGTCATGATCTTCTTTTGCGGCCTCATCTTCAGTGCCTCATTCATTTATAGTCAAGTGTGCTGCGGGACGTTGAGGACAAGTGTTTGATAAGTGACCTGGTTGGCCACAGCAGTACCAATTATTCGGCCTTGGCCGCGCATAAGGATTTGGAATCCTACTCAGGCCCGCTATCGTGGATGCTACCCGTTGAGGTCTAGATGATCCGCTCCCCGTATTACGGTTTGCGGTTGGAGGTTGAGGACGTTCTCTTATAGAATCTTTTCCTCGAGCCAGCACTGGATCCTGTGTGGGACCCGTCATGGGGGGTCGATTTGAGGGATAGGAACGAGCAAGAGCTCTTACAAGTTGTGCTTCTGCCCTCCCCGCCAATTGAACTGCTTCATCCACGGTCACGATTGGGTACATCTGAATCGGTCCTGAATTGTCGGTCGCAACCTACCTATAAACCGTGCCACCTTCTGTGACTCAGATTCTGACAGATCGTTTCGTGTAGCCAACCACTGGAATTCTTCAGTGTAATCTGTAACAGTTCGATTTCCTTGTCGACAATTCTGGTATTGATAGAATAATATCTGCTCATAATCACTGGGGAGAAATCGTGATCAAAGAAGACGTCTCATCCGAGGCCATGATGCGATGGGCGCCTTGTTTTGGCGGGCTCATGAGAGTTGTAATTGTTCCCACCATGCAGAAGCACCAAATTTTAATTTAAACGCTACCAATTTCACCCTTTTATGATCTGGCATGTCCATATAATCGAAATATCTCTCTACTTCAGCTAGCCAATCGAGAAAATCTTCGATACGTAATAAACCGTTAAAACTAGGAAGTTCAGCCTTACCTTGATAGTCTCTTTTAGCACAATCTAGATGATCGCATCCATGGATTGGTCATCGAGCAAAACCCTCATTAATGTCCTCATCGCTGGAACTAGAATCATCTGATGTAGCCCTACGGATTGCCACTGGCAGTGCTCTGCGATAATCAGGGTCACGTCGTACAGCAACTACGGGTGATGGAGCCACCATGGGTGGTGCAGCGACCATAAGGGGTGGAGCACCGCCTAGGGCTCGGGGCGAAAGTAGCGCATCCGCAAGACGGTCGAGGGTTGCCTGCAGCCCTTGCATGGTCAATTGACTCTCCCGATGGAAAGCTTCCATTCTTTCCGAAAGATAACGAATTTATGGATCACCGTCCACAGGATTTTGATTCATACCTTCGTTGTCTGCCATCGTCTCAATAAAAAACCTTGCTCTGATACCAAATTGACGCAGGGATGAACATGATGAGGTCGATCACCCTCTTCCTCAAGGATAACTACTCCGAATCCATGGAGCTTCTCTGGACTCCTCACAGAGACTTCTCGAATCCACGAGGAAAGAAAGCAGGAAAATAGAAATAAATTCTAATAAAATTCGAAATTAATTGATGAAAATAAAAACGAGTTCACATCCCTTTAAATAAGGGAACCAAGCAATAGAAAAGAAATCAAACTCAAACTACAACTAAAAATCCTAGAATCCGCAACTTACTATAAATAGTAAACTTACTATTTATAGACGGTCGTGATGTCTACTAGTGCGCAAGGTTTTCAGCCAAAAATAGTAAGTGTCCTATTTGGCTTCACCAAACCGTTCTCCTAATTATCCTAAGCACTTTTCATGTTGGACACAACTTCTAAAGCCCAACGGATGAAAAGCTATAATCAAACTAAAACTTACTATTTATAGTAAAAATGAAAATAAAACGGGGAAACGACTGTCAATCAGGGGTTTTCTCGCAAATCCGGCCTGCGCAACCTGGCGTAGCTGGGTTGGTTGGCTAAAGTAGCTCGTTCTACCCCAAAATGATATTTTACGTCAGATAACTCATTTCGGATTGCGAGATACGCCCGATCTAAGGTCCAACGGTCCGGATCACTTCTGTCGTCGACCGGGCCTTTTCTGATCCATCTTGGCCATGAAACTGTCCGCGACCCGCTCTACATCATGTGTCCATCTTCAAGGTGTTCAATTGGCAGGGAAATTGTTGTATCGTTTGATCAAGGATGTGGTGTGTATAGATGTCAAACAACCATGATAACCAAAATGATGGCAGCCACATCCTCATTTTAGCTATATCTAGTGGTAAATCCATCTTTTTTGTGGTGGGGAAAAAACCATCATTATCATCTAAGACCTGTCCCAACTAAATGGGGTCGGCCACATGAGTCCTATTCCACGATTCCACTCTATCAGGGACCATATTCACCATAAGTCATCAAATCTTTTCTTACTAACTCCACCCACATCCTTTAGGACCTTCCCTTACCCTTTTAGAGCCATCAACTTGATAGGGCTGGGTCTATCGCGACGTGCTAGAAAATAATCCAGCAAGAAAATAAAACATTCAACTTTTTTCTTATTTTTATTAGCATGGTTGTCAACGTTTCTTTTCACTACGGATGAAATGGTGATGTGTCCTTATCGACTGGTATATGTGAGTCCATGTCATACATCAAGGAATATCTTCAAAGCATTAATTAACCAAAAAGGTCCATAAACTATGCAGAAAAAGACGCTACCATGTTATTATTCTTTAGGTACAGTGGTATGTTATGAGGACCTTATATAAGAGGAAAATCTCAATATACGGAATTCATTGATAAAAAAGGAAAATCATCTTTTCCCATTGCTTTACAATAAAGAGGTGTACTTCAAGCCTACAAGTTTTTTTTGTTAAACACACAATCACACCCCATGCACACACCCACGCACTCACACCACAGTGGGATTTCACCACAATGGGTACCCGAACCCATGACCTCGTGTTGAAACTCTTGTGAGTCTACCACCGAGGCATGAGTAAGGACCTCAAGCCTTTAGTTGATAACGCAAAAACCAAACATTAATTCTATAAACCTGTTCCCGGATGAATTTAGGTTGATTTGATTTTATCTGGTGCTGTTGAACTTCCTACAAAACTCCAACCTTTTCAATCAAGAATTGTTCACTACCCATCTTTCATATTTACAACATGGATGAAATAACGACTAAGCAAACACCCAACTTTATCAAGTAAATACAGACATACCATCTCTTCACCTTACCATAAATGCACCTCCAAAATTCAAAGTTAATTCACAATGTCTTTATAATCATGTCTTTTCCATGATTTGAGGCCGTAGCTCAATGGTAGACTGCATTTCAACATTGTGGTCTGACATTCAATACCAGCTTATGTATAAAAATGGAGGAAAAAAATATTTTCCATAAAAGAAAGGGGCACTTGTGTCTGTGATAAGACAGGCTATGATGATGACGATTGTCATTTGCATAAAAGTGAGGGGAATGTCAGTAGAAAATCAAAATGCTTAACACAGATAAATTATAGATCATATAGTGTGCACAATAGAAAATGACTAAAGCACCTTCAGTATTGTAAGCCGCTCAACAAGGTCAGCTCTTGTAAAACCTTTTGCACCGTTTGCCCTGTCATTTGAAGAGGTGGCTGCAAATCAGCCACACATCAACAGCACATGAGATCATCAACTGAAGAAAATGAGATGAGAGAGAACCTGAGGCTGAAACTGGGATCACTATTATTCCAAATCATAAGCCTCATGGCTTCCTCTACCCCAAGATATTTTATCCACCGTCTAACCATCCACTGGATCACAGAAAATTGACCATGAGCACCTCTATAATCTATAATAATTAATTGACATGACAATTCGTCACCACAACCAGTTTCATGTGATCATCACATGGAAACTCGTTAAAATGCCATTGCAACAAACATGTAGGAATTAGGAAATCTGGGACATGTTTAAGGCAGCACAACTATGATCACCCAGGACAGTACCCAGGCCAATCTAGTCATCAGGTGGGACACAAGTGTAAGTTGAATCAGAATGTGGTGACTCTTATTTAAATCATGTGTTGTTTTCATATAGGTCGTTCCCTGATGAGCAACAGACCTGATTTGCGTGCCAGGAGATCATGATGGAGCATACGTAACACACGGCTCAAATGTCCTATATACTGTATACATGCAACGTAAGCATTGGAGAAGGTTGCAAGCAACATTTCAGTTGCAGATGATGAGTCCTCATCTAACATTATTCTGCCTTGTTATATGTATAACTATAATAAAAGGTGAAAGTTCTTCAGTTTGCACATAAAGAGATCTGGCTTTGATATTACAGACAGAATGCTACATAGAGTCAAAGATACACACTTGTGGTGAAGCATGATTCAGAGCATTTTTTATGATATAAAGACAGCTTTGCCATAGAAACACATGTGTCACTACACGTGGCAAACGTCTGTGCTGACTGGTACCAATGATCTGGCTGGCCACAATATGGGTAAACTATGGGCATAACCATTTTTCAACAATTTTGACCACCAAATTATTGCAAGTTTTGCCCACTGAACATGTACGTACAGTTGCTCTTTTAGGGTTAATTACCCGCTTCAGACCACTGAGCAGATGCTTGGCTAGAACAGTCAGATACCATCGCTTTTCAGGTCCACAAAATCGATGAGCTGATCACCATGCACAGGCACCACATGTGAATTGGACATATCTGATGTACACTTCACATAACTCCATGAAGCGTGCTACCGTGGTAGAATTCCTCAATAATAAATATTAGCGAATGAAAGTGTGAAAACCCTTCTTCCTGAAGTAAAATTTCTAGAAATAAAATAAAATAAATTTTAAAAAAAAAAAAAGGGAAGGTGCAATGACAAACATACCACCGGATGTGAATAAATAGTTGCCAGAGACCGTGCTTTCGCACGTTCATCACCCTCCAGTTTGGGTAGTGGAAGTGAGTTTTTTTCCTGAAGCAATAGATACAAAAGGGCCAAGGCATTCAAATGAACATGGTTTTTAGTGACCCCTTGATTTGAGTATAGTGAATGTTACAGAAAATAACAAACCTTCAGTAAAAGCAGCTTCCGCAGAATTCCGTTCACCATGTTACCCGCACCAGGCCTAAGTGCTACCTTTGCAAGCCTTACATTCTGGAGTTGAAGAGAAGATACCATCAATTACATGGCCAATATCTTCTTTGGACTGAAAATATATTAATTGTGACTATGAAGGGGCACATCAAGAAACCACTTTTGGGTCCACATATACCAAACACAGAAAACATGACATGAAAAACAGTTCATAAGTCTAACCCACATGAGTAGTGCCAAGCACTGAATAAGCTTCAAGTTATGAGGAGCACTTGTTGGGCTACTGATACGGACACTTACATTGCAACTTGCAAGTCATATCATATGCACTGGATAAGTATTTGTTCTTGGTACACCAAAAAAAGTGGTGCCACAAGTATTCATCAAAGAGAATGTTCAAAGGATGCTAACATTGATGCTTTCAAGTACCTACTTTTTCTCATGTGCAAGGGACACAGTTTCATGGTTGTATTTCCAACCAGCACAGGCTGAAGCCTTTCAATAGAAGATGGAGATGCACATGCTAGCATATAGAGAGCTGATGGAGCATATGCATACAATTGGGATCAAGGTATTCAAAAACTGTTATGGAACAGTCATAAGGGCCGTTACATAACGCAACAGTGGGAAGCATTACACGTTACAGGGCTATAATGCCCATTGTAGGGAAAAAAGGCATGTAACAGCCCATTATGGGGCGGATGCAGTTTATGCTTTTAGGATTTTTATTTTTTTTTTTTAAAAAGGATGTCATATGTCCATGATAGCTGTTACAGCCTGTATAGTAGTGGTTACTGTAATGGCCATTATAGCCATCTTTACAATTATTGAATACCTTGATTTTGGGATGCAATTTATGAAAGAAAGTTGTAGGAAAACAATACAGTGGACAGCTTCACAGTTAACAAATTTTACAGGGTGGGATGCTTTCAAAAAGTAGACTCACCTCACCTCATCCACAACAGCATATGGTGGCATATCCAGCTTGAGAATCTCATAGAAACCAATTCGAAGAATCTAAAAGCAAGGAAACATAAATTTTTGATTAGTTGTACAAAATACATTGGAAAATACATAAGTACTGCTGCTGAAAATTATTATATTTTCTACTGTGAGTCAGTGACCAATATGAGTAAGATAAACAGGTTAGTGTTATCAAAATTTTCCTCGTCAGTTGTTGAGTTTATGACGATTTTGGAATGTGGGATCCCACAAGAAAATAGGTATAGTTCCACATTGGCACATTCTACAGTCTATCAAATTAGTATAAGAGCCCAAATATGTGAACAAACAACATACCTGTAAGAGAAGTGGCTCCATCCTTCTAAACATGTTCTCGTCATTACAAAGTGACAGTATCAGATGATCCAGATAACGCCTCCAACGAACAGCACCTCGAACAATGTCAGTCACCTACAGTAGAGAAATCAAATCCGCATTCACTTAATGACTTGAAATCAAGTGACATGGTAACTTTTTAACCTTATCTAAAGCAATAAGGGATTCAACAGATGAACTTTGAAAGGAAAAATATGTTTTAATTTTGGTGGGTAAACAATATTTCCAATAAGCCTTGTTGAACAGCCTTTTGAAGTACCAACCATGCAATTTTTATACATGTTCAAAAGATTGTTTTTGCCTATCATATGAGACCCTTGGTCAATACAAAACATTCAATACTTTTGATTGACATGCTCATCTTGGTTTTTTGCTTTTTCGATATAAAGAAATTCATAATTAACAAAGAGTTCTCATCAGAAAAGAGTCTACAACCAGTTGCCTGCTTGACATCAACCCCCCTCCTTTACCCAATCCTGAGGCGGAGTTAAGCAATTAGGAGGCAACATTAGCAGAGAATGAGCAATGCAAAACTAGGACGATAAGATGGGCATGCAAAAAGACTACTAAGAATAACATCAAGGATGGGGACCGGAAGCAGCCTAAGAATAGCCCCAATGGGAAATATAATAAAATAGCTAATTAAGATGGTCCACCTATGCGATGTAAAAATAAAAAAATAAATAATATGATAGATCCAATAAAGTGAGAGCCTTCAGCTAGGATTGAAGGGTGGGAAAGGAGGGTAAGGTCTAAAGGATGCGATTCACGAGAGAAATAAAAAAAATGGATATGAAGGCTTCTAGACTTACTGATGACAGGGCGTTATAATTACATAGAAATGATTGGAAAAACAGGACTCATAAAGTTAACCTCAACTCAGGCAGGGCTATAATGAGAGAGAGAGAGAGAGTGAGTGAATTAAAACTTAATTTGATGCATATATTGAAATCTCTTTTACCCAACAAAACATTTAATCTATTTTTTCTCGAAGAGCATATGTGATGCAGGATAACTAGCCAATTGCTCTAAAAGCTCGAACTGATGGAGCATGGCGAATCAATCCCTTTATCTCATATCCTAGGCCCCGCATCTCATGGGTTAGGTCATCGACCGAACCCCCCCCTTTCGGGCCCCACATGACATCTGTTTTACTACACATGAGCCACCTGCCTCACACGGGCCACCCACCCCAAGTGTGTCGTTGCATCCCACAAGCCACCCCACTCAAGCCCGGTGTAAAAATGCCCCTGCATTAATGTGTCATTTCATCTCAAAACACCATGGTAAGCAGACTCGGTCTTAGGCCATGGATCAGAAGAGTAGGTACATTACCAACTCAGTTACCAAGCTGGGTATCAAAACGTAGTATCTAATGCATGATATGATTTTACATATTACAAACGTATTAACAATACAAACCATTACATTTCAACTTTCTGAAATCTCATTTAGATGTCTTCCTTGGTAGCTAAAGTCAATCTAAGGGATGTTTGATTTTCCATGATATATATAAATCTTTGGTAAATAAGTAGTTATTATTTTTTTCACGTGATTTGAAAATGGGTGAGTAATTCCCCCTCGAAAACTAGTCTGAAAGTTCTGACTTAAATATGTGGGCCCCACTATAATGCATATAATATATCCACATCGTTATTTTATCAGAACATTTTGGGGCATGAGCTGAAAAATGAGGCAGATCCAACGCTCAAATGGCCTACAAGAAAGGAAACAATGGCGTTAATTCGTCCACCATTGAAAGTTGCTTCCTTCAATGGGCCCACATTGAGGTTTATTCGTCATCTAACCGGTTCATGGGGTCACACAAACACAGATAAGGAGAAAACACTAATATCAGCTTGATCCAAAACCTCTAGGGGGCCCCAAGAGGTTTTTAATAGTAGGCGTTCAATTACCACTTTTTCCTATGGTATGGTCCACTTTAGCTTTAGATTTGCCTCATTCTTGGGTACTTGCCCTAAATTTAGCTGGCATAACGAATGGGCAATGTGGATTAGCCACATACATCATGGTGGGCCCCGCATTGAGATTGTCTTCCACACGAATGGGCAAGCCGTGTACAAGACAATGTCTTCCACTTACAGTGAGATTGTGTAGATACGAGTATTATTTTCCGATTTTGGGATTCACCTGATACCCTGATAACGCCAGTGTTATCCATATATGTCTTTCATGAGAGGACAAAGCATATTGAGGTAGATTGTCACTTCGTTTGAGAGAAGTTTCAGTCTTAAGATTATTTCCCTTCCACACATGGCATCTCAATATCAAATTGTGGATGTTCTCATGAAGACCATGACAATTGTCAAACATTCTTTCTTAGTTCGCAAACCGTTGCTATTTGATCACTTGCTTCAATTTGAGAGGAGGTGATAGTTGTGATTGGTGTAATATTTTCAATCTCGGAAAGAAGAATCAATCTCACCCTCTAATTATTCTAATTGATTTACTTTCCTTGTATACCAGTTCATTTTTTTTTCCATATGAAGCATTGTATTCTTCTATTTAAACCTCTTTTAGGGTAAAGAAATATGCATAAAACTATTGGAAAGTTCTCCAAATCCCCTCATGTTTACTCTATCATCAACCAAAGCATCCCTTGCCCATGCATGCTTAGGAAATATAATATTATGTATTCTCAGCCACTTCCTACATGTGAAATGTGTTATCCTTAACACCCCACCCCCCAATATGAGCCCACTAAACCTCAGACATCTCCAGCTTCATATGTCCCACTAGTGGTTCTACATTAGACATGTTGATTGATGTCTTAAATTTGTAAATCAACAGTCTGTCGATGACAACTCGATGCCATCAGAAAAATCCGAAAATCCCATGCTAGTTGCTGGACACTTTGAGGTGTCCTGCTCCATGCCATCGACGAGCTGCAGATGCCATCGAAGTCCTACTCGATGCCATCGGAAAAACCCAAAAAATACATGTTTAGTCATTGGAACGTTTTGGTGTTTTGTTCATTGACATCGAAAGGGTTTGATGTCATCGACAGCCTGTCGATGCCATTGAAGGTGCCATCAAACGATCACGCAGAGTTACGCAAAATTGCGCAAGTGTGAGATTTGTTTCCTATTTCGATTGTGATTCACCTAGAGGCTATATATATGGGTGTAATCGGGAATAGGGGGTATCCAATATCTTTCTAACTCGTTCCTAGGGTTTCAAGGGTGCAGCTTGGGTGATTCGAGGCTTGTTCAAATGGGGTAAACTCTCTCTTATAATTTTCTATTTTCATAGAGCATATTTGTCACTTTGTGCTGTGGTTTTTTCCCCCAAGGGTTTTTCCATGTTAAATTCGAAGTCTTTGCGATTGGGTTTGATTGAGCTATTGGAATACTTTGCTTGATTCGTCTCTATGTGCTTTCGCAGTCCCCCAACAAGACATGCACTCTTTGCATAAACACCAGAACTTGTGTACTCATACACATGAATATTAATGTTTTTATTTCCAAATATACAAACGTTAGATGCATTTACGCATGCATGCAAAAAAGAACACATAATTGTGAACAATTTCCTCTGTTTGAAAAACTGCCAACCCAATCAAACAATTAACCCAATGTATCTACACATGCAAAGATATTCTCTTAATAAAAAATTTTGGTCGAAGACATCAATGAACACCTTATAAATAAATTGAAGCAAAAAGGGAAAAATATAAGAAATGATACCAATCTGATATCTCTATCATCCAAAGCACGGGTGCGAAACCCAAGAGTTCTTTCCACGTAACACATCTCGTTCTCATTAGAATTTTTTCCTTTGTCATTCAAAAGGTCAGCGAAAGCACCACCTTGATCTATCCGCAACAATCTCACCGCAGAAACTATAGTAATAAAAACATTTTGGAAAATTAAATGGATGAAAATACAAATAAACAATGAAGAAAAATTCTATCGTATAAAAGTTGACTTCCAGCACCAAATGAACAAATCTGTTGGACTAGTTCTGCCCACATTTTCCAGAACAAATAGTTTTTGGGTTAATCCCAACGGAACATACAGTATTCATTGCCACTCACCACCATATGTGCTGCTGACCGGAAACATCCATCTGGTTGGCCCTACTGCAGATGGTCCACCCCACAAAAACCACAACAATTGGACAATTATAGCCAAGGTATATTGCCACTATGATACGTACCATCATGGCCCCATAACACGTGACAGTCCCCATCATTACCATTACGTAATAGCCGCAGTGGCTATTATGCAACCATTTTTTTGACACCTTGATTCTAGCCTCCTGATTCATGGGAACCATTACGTAATAGCCACAGTGGCTATTACACAACCATTTTTTGACACCTTGATTCTAGCCTCCTGATTCATGGGAACCATTACGTAATAGCCACAGTGGCTATTACACAACCATTTTTTGACACCTTGATTCTAGCCTCCTGATTCATGGATGTTTCCAACTTGAATGTAAATTACTGACCATTTTCTTCTATTTTCACTGTCCATTTGATGGGCAAAGTTGAAGCAGATAGGGATCAGGGGCACTGCATTTCTTTACCATGGACAATACACAGTAAGGCCCACTTGATAGACAGCAGGGATTGACCAGGTATACTGCCAGCTGTATAGAGTGGCAATGCAACAAGACTGGTTCATCACACAATGAACTGGAATTAACCTCTCTCTCATAAAGTTCTACCTGAGATCTTCAGGGGCGCAAGTTAGCAAAATCACATAATGGGACATTAACATGTGCGGGTGGGACAGAATTACAGAAACCAAAACCAACGGAGAACTGAACTAAGAAGAAGAGGATTGCATTTACCAGCTCTGTGAGGAGAAACCTCCGAGTTCAGATTCTGCATCTTCCTCGCAGGATCGAAACGCCCTGAAAATGTAGAACTCTTGAATTCATCAGCGCCCGTACAGGCAGCATGCTCCTAGCCCATGTTAGTAAGACACTGAGCACGATGCTAACCTGAGCAGTGGCGCAACGAAAAAAGATGCGACGATTCTTACCTGCTCTACGAGGCAGAAACTCCGGACGCAGCTTCTGTGTTTTCCTCGGGGTATTTGAAAGCCCTGTAATTACAAAACTTCTCGTTAGAAAGCAAGGACAACACAAAGGGGAATCTGAGCACGCCCACCAGCTGTTAGCTCCCGACGGCCCTGGCGCATTTTAGCACGCCAGAGGTGGATAGGGTTAACATGAGCCGGGGGCGAAAGGCAAGGCAGAAGAGGAGGTGAGTGCGGTTACCTGCTCTTTGAGGAGAAACCCTTGAAGCTGCATTTCTGTCTGCTGAATCAACGGCCCTGATTTGAAACGTAGAGTGGTCGGATTTCGATGGGATTTTCCGGAGACGAGATTTCTCGCGGAGAGAGAAATTCGAGTGAGGAGAAACTGAGAAGAGAGGGAAGACGGGAGAGATAGTTCCCTCCATTTTTCTCACGAAAAAGACCAGTGCGGTTTCAGAGGAGAAGCGGATAATGAACATCCGAAACGGAAACGGATTGGCTACTCCCCCTAACCCCAGCTCCGTGGCTGGTGGTCGGTGCTCTGTGGGCCCCACCATGATGTATGTGTTTCATCCATTCCGTTCATACATTTTTAAAGATCATTTTATTATTTTACCTTCAAAATTGAGAGGGATATAAATCTCAGGTGGACCACACCACATGAAAACAATAGTGATTGGATATCAACCATTAAAATCCTCCTAAGGCCCATCATACTGTTTATTTGACATCCAATCTGTTGATTAGGTCATACATGCCCAGATGAAGAGAAAAAACAAATATCAACTTGATCCAAAACTTTTACGGCTCCCAAAATGTTTTTAATGGTCCACCCTCATTCAACACTATTTCCTGTAATGTGGTCCACTTGAGATTTGGATATACCTTATTTTTGGATTTAGACCATAAAATGATCTGTAAAAATAGATGGATGGCATGAATGAAACACATACATCATGGTGGTGACCACATAGCACCGACCACTAGCCATTGGCTAGCCAATCCGTTCCCATCCGAAACGGATTGGCAACTGGGTACTACCGTGCCACCGGCCGGTGGCTGATGGTCTGTGTCTATGGGCCCCACCATGATGTATGTGTTTCATCCATTCCGTTCATCCATTTTTACAGATAGTTTTAAAACTTGTTTAAAAACTGAGAGGGATATAAATCTAAGGTGGACCACACTAAAGGAAAACAATAGTGATTGAATATCCACCATTAAAATCCTCCTAAGGCCCACTGTACTGTTTATTTGACATCCAATCTGTTGACCAGGTCATACAGACCCAGATGAAGGTTAAAAACAAATATCAACTTGATACAAAACTTTTATGCTTCAAAAATTTTTTAATGGTCCAGATTCATTCAACATTGTTTCCCGTAATGTGGTCTACTTGGGACTGGGATATACTTCTTTTTTGGTCTCATACCATTAAAATGATCGATAAAAATATATGGACGACATGGATGAAATACATTCATCACTTTGGGAGTAGCCAATCCATTTCCATGAACACGAGGGGTAGCTAATTCCACGCGCGTGGAGCGCTTGCCACACGCGCCGATATGGAATTACATGAGCAGGGGCACAGCGAATTGTGTCATGTGTCACACACCACCGACCTTGGTAATGTGTTGACGTCACCTGGCTCTGTGGGCCTTACCACGACGAATGTGTTATATCCGCACCGTCCATCCATTTTTAAAAGATCATTTAAAGGTATAAGACAAAAAATCAAGCATTTCTTAAGCTCAAATCGATCATAACTTAGGAAGCAGCAGGGAGAGTAATGCCCGCTATTGAAACCTTCCGGACGCGGATCGTGAAGCGAGTGGACAGTTTTGTGGGTGAGACCACCGTAATGTATCTATCTATCCACGCCATCGATTCCTTCTCTCCAATTGTTTCATGATATGTGAACAAAATGACGCACATCTAACGCTAAATCATTTAATGCAACCCAAGCTTATTATTTGGTGTGGTCCACTTAAGCGTTGCAACTACCTTATTTTTGTGCTGGTATCTTAAAATGATATGGCCAAAAAAGAAAAAAGAGATGGAGAGCGTACATCAATGTGGCCTTTCGTGCCTGTATTTCTGTTTGTCTAATAACCGAGGATCCGAACTCGGCCCCGGAGATATAATAAAACGGTACTGGGGGCCTCACAGACACTGGTGCGTACAAGGGAAACGGATTGGCTACTCCCTGCTATGTGATCCCCATCATGATGTATGTGTTTCATCCATGCCATCCATTTACTTTTATAGATCATTCTATGATACGAAACCTGAAATGAGGTATATCCTAATCTCAAGTGGATCACATTATAGGAAATGGCCATTAAAAACTTTTTGAGGCCATAAAAGTTTTGGATGAAGCTGATCTTTGTTTTTTCCCCTCATCTGGGGTATGTATGACCTAATCAATAGATTAGATGTCAAATAAACAATACATTGGACCGTAGGAGGATTTTAATGTTAGATTTATATCCCTTTCATTTTTTGGATCAAGATATCAAATGATCAGTAAAGTTTGATGAACAAAATAGATGAAACACATACGCCATGTTGGGGCCTTAGAGCACTGACTACTAGCTGCGTAGTTGGTGGAGGGGAGTAGCCAATCTATCCTCTAGGGGAAGACTAAAGGATTACATTAGATGGGACTCGAATTTCCTCAAAAGCCTTTAGTAGGAAGCCGGTAAGTTCCTTCGTTGGATGCTTAGGTAGGGCCCACCAAGATGTTTGTGAAATATCCATTTGTTCCTATTGTTCAAAATCAATTTGGCCTGTTTGGATACGTGTTTTGGGATGTATTGTATAGTATTAGAAGTTATGATTTGAAGTTTACTGTGTTTGGATTGGAGTGAATAGGAGTTGAATCCCATATGTGCGAATACAAACTCCAGCCAAATTTTTGAACCGACAGTAGAGTATTGTCAGTGGATCCTGTTGCAGTCAATACTTCGTATTCATTGTGTTGTATTCAGCAGCGGATAAAGTTTAAAATTTGTACGATTACAAGATATCCGGTACATATGTAGTGTAAGATCGGGATCGTTCATTTGGTACATTTCAACGTGAAAATCATCTGAGCTATAAATCATAAAGTTTCATACTCAATTAAGATTGTACAATACACAGACATAATACGTCATATCCAAACATTAATCTGTATAACGTATTGTATACTATGCCAAACAATACCTCATATCCAAACATTGATTAGTATCTAATTGATTTTGATATATTTTGAAAACCATCCAATATATACATGAACAGTACCCAAATTGTAACGCCCTGCAAAAATCCGTACTTGGACTCGAGTACCAACTCGACCAGAAATCGCGTAGGATTAATTCCTTTGGAAAATAAGTGTAAGTTAGCTAGCGCAACGCCAGAGTAGCTGGGAAATAGTCTCTGATCACTTTAAATACGTTCTAAAAGACCCTAAGCGAGTAGAACCAATGACGCTATAATACTCTAAAACCTCGGATCAAACTCTAAACCGGTTTGTTCTCAGGACCTCTTTGAAACTTTGTATTAGGTCTAGACCGCGCGTCGAAAGTCCGATACCTACAATCTTAGACCGTTATAACCGCCTAGCTGGACTTGACAATCATTTCGAAAATCAAGTCCAACCGACATTCAGAGGCTATTTCATTGAGCCTGGAGTGAAGAGAGTGAGAATAGGGTAGATTTGAAATTTTAAAATTCAATCTGGCACACGACTTGACGCGTTATTATTAAGCGTTCTGACCGTCAGAATTCAGCCAAATTACACCCCCGGATCAGGAAAAATTTCTCTTTCATATCATGAGACTTGTAGACCTGATCTACGTGCGATGACCGCTGAACTGAAACTGGACCGCCACGTGCGATCTACGAATACTACTGGTCTGAAAATGGGATGTGAGCGACATCCGACGTGCATGAGCTTAAGTCCGATCGCATTCGGCCAGGGGACCTCCCGAAATGTCTTTTTGGACCGAAACAGCCCCGATTTGGTTAGGCATCAAGTAAACATTGTTCCCAAGCATGTTTTAGGCTATAAAAGGGGCTTAAACCCTCACTTCTCTCACCCATCCGAATTTACTAGAAACCCTAGCTGGTGTGAGAGAAAAGGTGAGAGATTGTGAGAGAGAGTGGGAGAGAACTTCCTGCTGCTTGCACTACCTGTTGCACGTGCTTAAGCAACGCACCTCAATCACTTTTTTGGTGATTCCGTCGCATTTCTAGGTAACAAAAGACCCTAAACACTTGTTGATTTAAGGTTCCGTCGGTTCCTTAGCATGGTAGCTTATACATCTTGTAAAATAGGTTGCCTGTTCACCGTAGACGAAGCGTACACTCTCCATTCGAATCAATACACTTCTAGAATAAAAGGTGCGGATTCTAGACGCTTTGATTGACTGTTTGCAAAGCTTTCAATGTCGTTTAATAGTAGACTATCGACGGCAATGCCGTTTGACATGTACAACATGCTGTCTGTTTCCTGTTTCGTAAGCAGACGAAAAATATGAGATTTAGGGCATTTTAGTCATTTGTAGGAAATACTGTTTTCATCCATATTTTGCTGATATGATTGACATGGCTTCTTGTCGCATTAGGATATTAGGAATGCGTGCATAATCAGTTTGGCGAAGAGATTCGCCCAAATGCGCACTTTGAGTCGACATACTATATGTAGACTTAAGTGTGTAGATTAAGTGCTTATATAAATGTTTATATTAGTATGTATTGAATTAAATGGTGTTATGAATTAGTTTGAGATTGAATTCTTAAATCATATGCTGATATAAATGATTTCCTACATGTTGGCTATATGCATGATTTCATTATATGTATGAAATGCATGTGTTAGATGATTTACTTAAGTTGTATGTTATAACATGTGTTAACATGCTCACATTGTTGTGTTTCATTTCCATTACTCTTATATGATTGCTGATGTGAATTCATAAATGTTTGGGACTATACCTAATCCAGGCAGTCGGCAACCGAGTAAATTCGTTGTTGGCTTATCTTTGCCACGAACGACGCGTCGATGAACGCGAGTCGTGTTTTGGAGTTGGCGGCAGTGGTTAGGCCACACGAGGTGTTTTATGCACTTCATGTCGTTCGACTTGAGATGCGCTCGTGCCAGTCGAGCCCGTCAAGTAACCCGATTGGCCATTGTATGTTCACCTTGTATGAGTCATAACTGCTTGAACCTAGGGTACCGAACTTACCATTGTAAACCCTATTAACCATAGTACCTTGATCCATAAAGACTCATGAACCGGGCATGGTGGTATGGGACACCGTGGTCGAGCTGTCGGCCTACGCTGGGGCCACAAACCTCCCCGTAGTGACCAGTGAGCACATATGACTCGTGAGCAGATTATGGTGGTATGGGCACTATATTCTTGCTGTCGGCCTACACTGATCAGGCGACGAGCCCTTTGTAGTGACCGCGAGCGTATTCTGAGTCTACGAGAGGCGACGACCCTTCCGTAGCAATGAGAGTACAGTAGGCCTGTATTGATAAGGTGATGAGGGAGCGGTGCAACGAGTGCGAGCAACAGCCCTGACAGCCCTTGCAGCGACCTACAAAATATACATCGTATGAGATTACTAGGAGTGACGACCCTAGACAGGATCTGTGTTGAGATTGATATAAGGGAAGCACTTTAGCTTCTCAATCCTGCTGTATGAATGGACTAATAATAACTCGGTAATCATATCACCATCACATTGCATGTGCCTGGAAGATGTGGAGCACTGTGGGAAGAAAGCATGCCGCGGGCGTAAGATAGTACCGTATGAGGGAGATCGTCGGTGAGGGCATCCATCATGTCACGTCATATTGCATTAATAACAGTATTAGGAATGTTTGATTTACTGCTTTACTATAATCGCATGATTGATTTAAGAACATGTTAATCTTTGCTCTATTATTCCACTGAGTTAGCTACTCACTCCCACGTTATGGGATGGTGTTTGCAACACCCACCAGACCCTGTCTTAGATGCAGGTGAGGCAGCGATTCAGGAGGCAGAGCCAGATTATGATGAAGACCAGGACGAGTTCTCATATATGCAGTACCACGACGGCTTTGCTTAGGTGGCCTAGATTGGCGGGACTTCTCAGTGAGACTATTTTTGACATTTTGATTCTGTTTATTTATATGTAAATGAGACTCAGAGATGTATTCATACTTTGGAGACAGTTGAGATCTATTTTGTTTTCCATACAGTGATATATATATCCTTTAGTCTTCCGCTTGCTTTTATCACTGAATCTGGAGTATGAATTGCAGTTTTGGTATACTTTTACTCATGTGAATGCTTTAACTCAGACAACATTGAATCATAATCATTTTTGTTGCATAAGTGACGGTCTGCAACTCGAAAGTCGGGTTTATACACGACCCCCGATTTTCAGGGTGTTACAAGTTGGTATCAGAGCATGAATGAGATTATACCGGGCCTGGGTTATGGGCACGCGACGTACGTTGTCGCTTCCTTTGACTTAGGTGGGTGCGAGAAAGGTCTAGAAACACTTATAGGATCGCAGTTTCTCCAATAAACGAAGTCTACTCGTATCGATCGCTTGATCAAGTCCGTAACGCATCTAGGGTCCCGCGAAGCGACATAAGTAGCTCCTTGGTGGTAAGTAGGTGGGTTTGAGACGTTCTTTGAAAGGTTCTAAACCCGAAAATGTGAATCCTTGGGCTGTGGGGCAACCACAACCCTTACATTCAATCGCTAGGGCTTAAAAACCCCGTTTCACCCAATTCCTTCAAAATCCTTCCTCTCACCATCCCATTCTTCAAATTTTTCTCATTATTTTCATATTAGGCAATGATCCTAATGTGAAAATGACATGAAATCATACTTAAGCAAAATTTTACAATGAATAGTAAAAATACACGAAAACTAGCCATTTAGCTATTCTAACTTTGCAATATTTAGTAAATAATGGGCTAGATGGATGGATTGGCTCCTCCTACCCAAAAATCATATGCTACATGATAGGAGAATATATTCAGGTTTACAAATTGGCCCTGGAACGCCCCGAATGGAGTTTTGGGCCTCCGTAGGCCAATCTACAATGAACTAAGGTGGGGCCCATACATATTTGAGGTCCCTAGGGTAGGGGTGACCCAACTCATGTGGTCCCACCTGCCGGATTGGTGACCGACCGGCGATGCATCGTCGATCAGTGGGCCCCACGTGCACTGAAATTTTGGCGCGTGTGATTTTTGGGGTAGGGCATCCCTCCCATGTGCGCTCCGTCCGTCGAAAATCCCAAAAAGGGGTACCTCCTTCACAAACAGCCCCCTCCCAAGCTCCCTTTCACGTTTTTCTTGCTTTCCATCTCAAATCGTTGCTCCAAATCCCTCCCAATCCCATTTCTTGCTGAAACTGAACCCATTCCATCCCTCCATTACGGTTTGCTACTCCTCCTCTTTCAAAACTCGTCCATTGGAGCTCCTACAACCCCCAAATGTGGTTGAAATCGTGTTGAGTTCTAAACCCCTCTAGCATTCTCTTTTTTCTTTGAAATTCCAGCCCTTGGAAGCTCGATTTATCCCTCAACAACGCCAAGATTTCCTTTTATCCGTTTGGGCAGCCATCTCTCCCCATTTCCCTCACTTTCCATGGCTGTTGTTGTAGCCATTTTGGGTCTTTTCTCTTTCTCCACCATCCTCTCTTTGATGGGAAAGAGAAAGACCGCAACGGATGAGGCTGGGCCTAGTTGCCCTGCTCAATTCAGAAGACCGAGGGGTGGCGCCGCTAGCTCAAGCGCCGCCGCAAGTCCAAGCACAGCCCGAGAGTTTCATACAAAGCGGGATTTAGATCCCCATGCTCAAATTGGGCGTGTGCTATTAGCAGAGATGCCTCACGGCGAATATACTGACCGTAAGGTGTTGTTTGAGGTTGACGTAGAAGGGCGACTCTTTGGCAAATTCCTATTATTTGAGCGCATTGAAGCTGCACATTGGGATCCGCTCTTTGAAGCCCGTTCTCGTGCTAATGTGAGCATCATTCGTGCCTTCTACGCTCGTATCCAGAATCCTACATTGGAGCCATTACAATTCAAGATTCCCTTTGGTAGAGACCGGACGGCTACGGTCGATGTTCGGTTGATAGCGCGACTTCTGAACGTGCCCCTTGGTGATGTTCATCCCAGTGCAAAGAATTTGAGGAGTAGGCGAGAGCAAGATCGCCGTACCAGGTTCCTATGCGGTAGTCTAGTTCCATGGCAGCCTAACAATAGCCTCAAGGCGTCTTATATGTCTGATGATTTACGCCTACTGCACCACATTTGTACGTTCAACGTGTATCCCAGGTCGACAAATCGCATTGAATGTACGAGCCTTATGATTGATTTCTTGTATCAGGTGGCCCAGGGAGAAAATGTGTGTATGGCCACTTTCGTGTTGCGACAGATTATCCTCATAGCGAAATCAAGGAGAACGTCTGAGTCGCTTCCTTTTGGCCGGCTTATATGAAAGATCGTGCTTGAGTTTACTTACAGACTTGGGCCGGAGTTGCCAACTCCGATTCACTGCATTGATGAGTCTACTATGGTCAAGATGAAGATCAGGTCTCAGTACCGTGAGACTCAGCTTGATGAGGATAGCGAGGGCAATTTTTATGGCGAAGAGTATCCAAGTGAAGGAGAACCTAGAGCGAAAGTAGAGGAAGAAGCTCAGGAAGAGGAAGAAGAGGAGGCTCAGGATACTGATGAGAGCCATCCTCCTTCTACTCAGGCTACTAGTGATGCTCACATTGTCCTAATTGAGGAGAGCCAGGTCGCCTTGCCAAGGGAAGTTCAGGAACTTCGGGCTGAGGTCGAGGATACCAAGGCCGTTATGAAGAGGAAATTCGGCAATGTGACTCGTACCTTGAAGGCGATCCTGTGCTGCTTGCAGGATAAGGGTGCTTTTCCTTCATCACCCGACTCAGACTAGCGATGAGATTTTAGATGTTGTTGGTAGTAGTTAGTCGTTTCCTGCTTTATGTTGTGTAAGCTTGTTAAGGCTAGTAGTTTACTTATGTTGCTATTGTAGCTTTAACTGTCTTAGTTTCCATGTACTTCTTGTCATGATGCCTGTAAGGAGATATCCCTTGTATTGTGACAATTTTGATTAAATGAAATGCATGGAATGCCTTTGACTCTTTATGTGAATGATTGCGGTGTGTTTGTGCTATTGAGACTGACAGGGTTACACCCTATTTTGAATATAGGGAATGCCGCCGAAGGCTACACGGAGCACAGCTCGGCTTACATTGGGTGAGCCTATGGATCAGGTTCCCCTTCAGTCTGATGCTCATACGGACCCTGCTGTGGGCCCGATTCCTGAGACAGCACGTGAGTCTCAGCCTCCTACTGGTCCTGTAGTTGGACCACCGCCTTTCACACCGCCTGTCAGAGAGTAGTACCGTGCGTCTTCTTCGACGTAGTACATGCCACAGCCTGCTCCACCTTCAGATAGATTTGAACAGATGATGGCCATGATGCAGCAGCAGCAGCAGCTCCTGACTACTATAGTGAGGGCTCTAGCCCAGGGTGGGAGTGTGACTCTACTTGCACCACCTGCGCATCCAGCTGAGGATGTCGATACATATGCTCAGGATGAGGGCATGGCTCATCCTGCACCACCTGCTTTCCCAGCGGGGAATGCCGCAGATACACGGGACTTACTAGAGCGATTCCAGCGCTTACGGCCTCCCACTTTTACGGGTTCTCATAGACCCGAAGAGGTCGAGTATTGGCTCGACCGTGTGTCGAAGGTATTACGGATGCTGCATTGCTCAGAGTCCGAGCAGGTTGAGTTGGCTACGTTCTTATTCGAGCGAGAGGCCAGCTTATGGTGGGATAGTGTGTTGCGGACCGTTGCCGCTGATTACATCTGGACTTGGACAGCGTTCGAGTTCCGCTTCCACGAGAAATACTATCTCCAGACATATGGGCATGACCGGGAGAACGAGTTTCTGCGCCTCAGACAGGGAGGCATGACGGTGACTGAGTATGAGCATCGGTTCACTGAGTTGGGCAGATACGCCCGACTATACTAGCAGATGAGCAGATGCACATACGGTGCTTTTCTGAGGGTTTGCGACTGGATATTCGGTCGAAGATGTGTTGCGTGAGCATTCCCTCCTACGCACAGCTGATTCACATGTCCATGTGGGCAGAGCAGGATGTGGATCGACTTACGCGATTTCGTGGCCCTATTGCTCCTAGGCCACGACCAGAGTTGCAGGACAGGCCCTTTGCGGGCAAGAGGTCTCGTGTCGACCCTCCTCCTAGGGCTACAACGCCAGTACCCCCGATGCGGCGTCCCGATTTATCATGTACTTATTGTGGGAGATCGGGCCATTTAGCACAGAGTTGTTTCGCTCGGATGCGGGACAGTGGATTCTCGTCGCCGCAAAAGGTCGACCGTACACACCCACAGGCTATATCAGCACCGCCTTTACTGTTGGCTCCTGCGCACCCTTCCTTCAGACCTCCCGTATCTCAGTTCATGCCGCCTCTACGGCCCATGGTACAGCGTCCGAACCGGCCACAAAATATTGATAAGATGATGGGGGAGCGGTGCAACGAGTGCGAGCAACAGCCCTGACAGCCCTTGCAGCGACCTACAAAATATACATCGTATGAGATTACTAGGAGTGACGACCCTAGACAGGATCTGTGTTGGGATTGATATAAGGGAAGTACCTTAGTTTCCCAATCCTGCTGTATGAATGGACTAATAATAACTCGGTAATCATATCACCATCACATTGCATGTGCTTGGAAGATGTTGAGCACTGTGGGAAGAAAGCATGCCGCGGGCGTAAGATGGTACCGTATGAGGGAGATCATCGGTGAGGGCATCCATCATGTCACGTCATATTGCATTAACAATAGTATTAGGAATGTTTGATTTACTGCTTTACTATTATCGCATGATTGATTTGAGAACATGTTAATCTTTGCTCTATTATTCCACTGAGTTAGCTACTCACTCCCACGTTATGGGATGGTGTTTGCAACACCCACCAGACCCTGTCTTAGATGCAGTGAGGCAGCGATTCAGGAGGCAGAGCCGGATTATGATGAAGACGGACGAGTTCTCATATATGCAGTACCACGACGGCTTTGCTTAGGTGGCCTGGATTGGCGGGACTTCTCAGTGGGACTATTTTTGACATTTTGATTTTATCTATTTACATGTATATGAGACTCAGAGATGTATTCATACTTTGGAGACAGTTGAGATCTATTTTGTTTTCCATACAGTGATATGTATATCCTTTAGTCTTCCGCTTGCTTTTATCACTGAATCTGGAGTATGAATTGCAGTTTTGGTATACTTTTACTCATGTGAATGCTTTAACTCAGACAACATTGAATCATAATCATTTTTGTTGCATAAGTGACGGTCTGGAACTCGGGAGTCGGGTTTATACACGATCCCCGATTTTCAGGGTGTTACACAAATACAATACAATACAATACTATACGCGAATCCAAACAAACCCTTAGGACATGAGACTAAAGATTAAGTAGATCATTTTAGGACATGTGACTAAAGATTAAGTAGATCAAAAACTAAGTAAGCTAATCCAGAGAAAACAATAGAGATTCGGCGACATTGTTTAATGATTCATGTGGAAATGAAAGTTTTGTATCACAATCTAATTAGAAATGTACTTATAAAGGGCTTCGATGGCATCTAAATATAAGGTGGAGTTTATTAAGGTTTCAACCAAGAAAACTCTTTCTTACTGTGGCCATGAGTTTTGGATTCACCTGAATTTTGGTGTATCTACTATAGTGATATAACAAAATGGGCTCCACCAGGTATATGGGGCATGAACTTCATGCTAGAGGCTTTCAGAAACTTGCGTCACCCAAGACGTTGAGGCCTGGACCCGAGTTTGGGCAAGGTTTTGACGGGGAGTTTTTGTGCTTATATGTCAGGTAAGGCACACTGTGATATTTGTGAAATATCGTTAAAAGATCTAAACAAACATACAAGCTTGTGATGTTATGAATAAACACATATTAAAGCCCTAAATTACAAATGGAGTTTAACACTTCCAATCATTATCAAGAAAGCTCTGACAACGGCACTTGTAACAGCAAGGCAACCAAAGAGAAGATGAGAGGGTGAAGATGAACTAACACTCACACCCAAGCTCTCTCTCTCTCTCATCATCATTTCTCCTCTTTATTTTATCCATTTCTTTACTTTTTTCTTGTTAAAATTCTTACGGGAGGAGGGGTTGCCTAAATAATGGCCTTATATAGTGCTATAAAGTAGTGCAAATTGCCCCAATGGTCCTTTATTAATTATATTAACTGTTTAAGGGATTATTTTCCACTAATGGGACCTGATAAAAGGCACAAGGGTCAATTTAAACCATAGGATGTGTCCCATAAGGTGATTCACGTTCGAACACAAACATACAATAATTAGGCATGCAGATTAATCAAGAAGGCTCTAACTTAATTTGACGGTCATTGATGATCAATCAGGGCCGTGGTTATATGAATATGTATGGAGAAATGCCTTTAATCGATACCTCAACTTTGGTCATGAATCGACGATCCAAAAATTACAACTTCGTAGATGAGCAAAGGGGATAGTTTCACTTAAATTATAAATTTTCAGCTAAGGCATTCACATATCTTATGCACTTGGCTTGCGGGTTCAAGCTGAGCAATTCAAGATAAAACATCAGCTCGATATCTTGCGATGGACGTCAAGCCTACTAAGAATAACGTTTTTCTATGCTATTGGGTTTAGTGGCCTATTAACGAGCAGTATAAAGCTTGTTTAAATAATTAGAGCATTTCTAGTATGAATTGTATAATGATATTT
This sequence comes from Magnolia kwangsiensis, assembly GCA_037074715.1. NCBI lineage: Eukaryota > Viridiplantae > Streptophyta > Magnoliopsida > Magnoliales > Magnoliaceae > Magnolia > Magnolia kwangsiensis. Next base: position 66,146,067 of record CM073582.1, on the reverse strand, counting down.
CTTGTGTGCGATGATTAGGGTGTGGATTAAACAAGTTTATAATGTAGCCTATTTACAATTAGCGAAAAGGGCGATTCAGTCTTAATCACTATAAACCGTTAATTCTTAAGCTAGGGGAGTAACTAGGTTGATTTGGTTCATTATTTAAAATCTGATCCATAGTTGTTTGGACTTTATGTAAATTTTTATTTGTTACGATTGTCTCAAATAATCAGTGATAGGTCGGTTAGATTTGGACATTGGATGAAGAATTCACGTTATTATATTCAATGTTTAAGTAATCATGCGGATTCGTCAGCTTCACACGGTTGATTAATTGGATTGGTGCAATTCTTTATTAGTGTCAACTGCATATAGGCTCGTCTCAAGCATTAAAGGTCAGTCATTAGTGAATTTTTAAAAGGGTTTTTTAGAAATCCAAAATAGCGAAAATCCATAACATCACTGAAACACCCACTCACACACGATTGAAAATAAAACCACACAACAACTCCTGCATTTTTATTAGACCACATCACCGACATTATTACAAAAGCTCATGTTTCTTATAAATAGGTTGGGTGTGGAGTAGATACTACTCTTGCCTGTTCCGAGCTCTGGACAACTTGAGGCTATGAGGGGGCCATCATTATGTATAGCTTTTATCTATACCATTCATTCGTCATGTATAGTGTTACCATTCATTCATTTTAATTTATTATTATTATTTTTTTCATATCATTTTAGATTGTTAACATAAGAAACCTTCATAGGACCCACCGCGTGGTTTATTTGCCATCCACCGTGTTGACACGGGATGATGGGGAAAAACAAATATCAACTTAATTCAAAACTTCCATGGACCCTAAACAAATTTCAACGGTGGAATTTAATCTCCATTGTGTAGTCCACTTGAGCCTTGGATTTTCCTTATTTTTTTTATCTTTAGGCTCATAACCCAAGGAGACCCCTAGGAGGCCACTCTGTCCCGAACTTAGAACAGGCAAGGATAGTACCTAATATGCGCTTGAACAAGTTTGATGGTGATAAACACCACGACAGGACCCAGGAAGGTTTCAACGGTAGGTGTTTTCATCCCCACCGTTTCTTGCTGCGTGGCTCACTTATGATTCAGATCTCCATTATTTTATGGCACATATCTTAAAGTAAGTTGATGAAATCGATGGATGGATTACATGTAATAAAAAGTCATCATAGTGGGTCCCATAGTGCCTGGGTTATTGGCGATAAGGAAAGGGAGGATGCGGATTTCCTGGAAAGCCTGAAGCTCCTACTTGGAAACCTGTGTGGGGCCCACCGTAATGTTTGTGAGAAATCCATCCCATCCATCCATTTTGTAAGCTCATTTTAGAATGTAATACCAAAAGTAAGCTAGATATAAGACTTAGGTGGGCGGAAAATGCGAGAATTGAACGTTCACAGTTGAAATATTGGTGGGTCATGAAAGTTTTGAATCACACTAATATTTGGGTTTTCAGTTCAACTTAGTAGGAATGACATTATAAATGGTATGTAAACATCACTATCGACCCAAGGAGGTTTCCATATTAGTTATTTCCTAGGAAACCTTTTTCTCTGGTATGGCCCATTTAAGTCTTATATCCTTCTGACTTTTGGTCTCACGTCTAAAAAATAAGCTCACAAAATGAATGAATAGAGTAGGTTTCTTACAAATATGAGGGTGAGCCCCACCTAGGCTTCAGTGCAGGGGCTTCTTATGAAAGGCTTACGCAGGAAGTTCCAGCGTTGGGAACCCGGGTGGAGCCCACTGCAATGTTTGTTAGAAATCCTACCTATCCACACATTTTGTGAGTTCATTTTAGGACATGATGCCAAAAATAAACCACTTCCAAAGCTTAAGTGGGCCGAAAACATGATAATTGAACTTCTATAGTTGAAATATTCATGGGCCACAAAAGTTTTGAATCATGCTAATATTTTTTATTTCAGTTCATCCCAGATGAATAAAGTTATTAATGGTATGGATGGAATGTAAACATCCCCGTGGAACCCAGGTAGGTTTCAACTGTAAAAATTTTCCTAACCATGTTTTCCTCTAGTATGGCCCACTTGAGCTTTAGATACGGTTCATTTTTGGCATCGTGTCTTGAAATGAACTCATAAAATTGATGGAAGGGGAGGATTTCTCACAAACATCACAGTAGGCCCCACCTGAGTTCCCAGCACAGGAATTTTGGCTTTCACAGGAAATACGCGTCCGGATCAGATGGGATAGGGAAACGGATTAGCTACTCCCCTGCCCTGGCCATTGGCTTGGTGGTGGGTGCTCTGTGAGTCCCACCATGATTTATGTGTTTCATCCATTCTTTGCGTCTAATTTTCTAGATAATTTTATGACATGAAATAAAAAATGAGGTATATCTCAATCTCAAGTAGACCACGTTATAGGAAACAGTGTTGAATGGGCATCAACCATTAAAAAGTTTTTGGAACCATTAAAGTTTTGGATCAAGCTGATTTCTGTTTTTACTCTTCACATGGGCATGTATGACCTAATCAATGGATTGGATGTCAAATAAACAATAAAAGGGCCTTTGGAGTATTTTAATGGCAGATATCCAATCACTATTATTTTCTTGTGGTATGATCCACATGAGATTTATATCCCTCTCATTTTTAGTTTCAAGCCATATGAATGAAACACATGCATCATGGTGAGGCTCACAGAGCACCGACTATCAGCCACCAGGCTGGTTGCAGTGGGAGTAGCCAATCCCTTCCCGGGGCTGTGACCCTGCCATTAGCCAATAGCCTGTGGTCGGTGCTATGTGGGCCCCTCCATGATATATGTGTTTCATCCATGCCATCCTTCCATTGTACTAGATCATTTTATGATATCGGCAAAAAATATAGGGAGATTTAAATCACAAGGGGACCATACAATGTTGATTGACCACCCACCGTTAAAAACTTCTCGCCGCCACAAAAGTTTTGGGTCAAGCTGATATTTCTTTTTCCCGAAGGTATATACGACCTAATTAACAGGATGGATGTCGAATAAACATTACAGTGGGCCTAGGATGTTTTTAATGGTGGACATTTAATCACTATTCCTTTCCCGTGGTGTGGTGCACCTGAGCTCTATATCTGCCTCATTCTCTCCATTGAGCTCTAAAATGATTTTAAAAATGAATGGACGGCGTGGATAAAACACAGACATCATGGTGGCCCCCACAAGAGCACCGACCATTAGCCAGCTGACTGGTGGCTGCATTACCCGCCACACCGCGTCCCAGGCAAGGACCGGACAGGTTCACAGGGATTGTAATCGCATCCCACCTTCCCTCGCATTTAAAAAGCGGAAGAAGCTTCAAAGCTCTTCTCATCTTCAGATGCCTTCTTCCATTGAATTTCCTGTATTTACAGAAACCAACCTCGGCACCCGCATTGCCATATCTACTCCTCCAGATATTACAACTGGAGACCTCAAAAGTAAGATTTAAATCCCATCATCATCTCCGTTATCTCGTAATCCCTTCCTTAGTCTTTTATCTTTCTCTGTTTATTTGATTGGAATCCTTCAAATGAACATCCGATGCTTTGTTTTGATTAAAAAAGTCGGTTCTCGATGCATTTCTCAAGATGGGTTTTGCAATTTTTACTTGGTTGGATGTCTTATTGGTGTGTATGGAGCATTTTGTCATTTAATTTAATTTAATTTTTTTTTTTGTTTTTTGAAATGTGTGAAAATGGATTCTTGATGATGCTCGTTGGAGATGGGTATTTGCTATTTTTTATTATTTGGCTGTTTGTTGGGAGTTTATTGAGGTGCCATGCGCTAGAAATATGATTGAATTAGGCCGGAAATAATCAATGATACTATTTCTGTAATTTATTTCGAATGTCGGAGGAAAATGGGTGGTTCCAATTCTTTGGAGAAACGGGTGTCGCCAGATTATTTATTATTATTATTATTATTATTTTTTTTTGTGAGAGGCGCAGGGTGCTGCTAGATTAACAGCAATTTTCTTACAAGTGGGGCCCAAGTACATTTTTGTGATTATTGTTGTTGATGTCTTTAATTTGTCAATAATAGGATCTGTTGATGCCATCGACAGACTACTTAATGCCATTGAGCAGATGTCGATGCCATTGATAGATACTCGATCCCATTGGAAAAATCTGGAAAATTCCATGTTGGTTGTTGAAATGTTTTAGTGTTGCTACTCGATGTCATCGAAGTAAGTTCAATGCCATCGATAGATCCTCGATGGGATGTCGATGCCATTGAAGGTCCCATCGAGAGCGTGCAGAGTTGCATAAGTGCGGGATTTCTTTCCTATTCCGGTTGTGATTGTTCATATATTGGGTGTAATCTGCATTTGGGAAAGAAGAGGTTTATTAGGCATTTTTAATTCCTTCCTAAGAGTTCAAGGGCATAGCTAGGGCTTGTGAAGTAGATTCGAGGCTTGTTCGAATCGGTAAGACTATCTCTTGTAATTTCTGCTTTCATAGTGCATTACTTGTTGCTTTGTGCCAAGTTTTTTTCCCAAAAGGGTTTTTCCATTCAAAATTTGGATTGTTCTTCTTTGGACTTGGTTGTGTGATTGCTCGTACCTTGCTTGATTCGTCTTTGTGTGCCTCCGAGGTTCCCCAACAATTCAGTCTCACCGGCTCCACAGTGTATGGGGATGCTCTGCGGAAGATTCCCACCGATCATTCTGGGCATCTAGAGTTTTGGTCTAGAAATGGATGGTTAGAAGTACAACCAACAATCTATGAGTGATGGAAAGAAGTGCAATGATTGAATAGATAGCTGGATTTTTCGGTGTAGGTGGTCTTGACTCAACTGCCAAAGTAAGGTGTGCCCTGCCCCAGATGATATTCTTGGTGGCCCATTGATCCCATCTTTCATTGAGATATAGATTAGAGAATTGCTTTTATGATGTTCGATCATGGAAACTCAATGAAGTAGAATGTCCACCAGACGTGGCAAATGTGTGTAGCAATTGGGGCTTTTGATTTGGCTGGTCAGTAAGCAATCGGGTTGTACACCAAAAATTGTGGTGGTTGGGCCATCCCTGCCATCTGATCATTGTAGGTTTTACCCATTAAATATGGGCTGTTGTCCAATTTTTTCTACTTTGCGGTAATTGCTCTTTTGTAGGCCACTGATCAAATGGCCACCATGGTTCGATCACCTTGATTTTTTATTTTTTTATTTTTTTTTGGCTCACCCACATGATGCCCCACCATATCAATCACTATGATCAATGGTGAAGATGTGCAATCATAAAAAAAGGGAAATGATTTTCTAGAATCCAATAAATTTTTTGGAGCAATTGTTTAGAAAAAGCTGGAGTCCTATGAAAACCCTGGCTATTCAGAAACGTACACTGGCGGTATTATTTAAAATCAAAATTCAATTGGTCCTTTTTATGGGTGACAAAGGGCCATGCTAGCCTATTAGGATCCTAATAATCAGTCCTTTATACGGGTGAAAAAGGGTCATGCTAGCATATTAAATTTATATCAAGTCCCGACTTAACCCTTAGAACATGCCTATTTAGGATGTTAATGTGTCGGCTTGGGCTTGAAATTAGGGGCTTGATTACCAAACAAGCCTAGTATGGACCTGACCTGACTTGGCCTGCGGGTTGTGCTCCGACTGATCTGGCCCAAGTCTAGACCTAGCCCATTGCCTCCCCAACTCCTTTCAATGTAATAGAGGGCTTTCAAGTTAGCATAGAGTTTACATATGATAAACAAGCAATTATATTGTTGTTTTCCAAACAGGATGGATAAAGAGATTCCAGAAAAGGTGGCTAAAGCTCTTTTGGTAAGGTTGTGGATTTTCTCAAAATAAGTTTTGGAAAATTCATTATGGAGGGTGACTTAAGTAATGTGTTTTTGTGGACCTCAATCAATAAATGCATTCTAATTGAAGAGATCAAAGTTGTAGTTTGGGATTTGGGGAGATAAATCTTTTGATCCAGCTACAGTTTGGGATTCAGGTTCCTTACCGGTGCAATATTTCTATGTATCCCTCATCCTCCCGCCCTCATCAATGAGATGTTGTCATACAGGAGATATTTGGTTTTACAGAGTGATTCCAAAAGTTGTTGCTTTTACGTGATGGGTGCGCAAAAATAGAGTGCTCATGGTTGATAACTTGAGGAAAAGAAGCATGATTCTGCCTAATGTGTATCTATTGTGCCTCGAAAACATGGATCATCTCTTCCTTCATTGTTCTCTCACTCTGAAAGTTTGGTGGAGAGTCCTTGATTTGACTGAGGTTTCGTAGGTCATGCCTGAATCTATTAATGACCTCATTTGTTTGGCATGTAGATCCCGGGGGGTGGGTGGTGTCATTGGGGAGATCTCTTCTTATGATTGTCCTGTGGGCTGTGTCGTTAGAGAGAGAGAGAGAGAGAGAGAGAGAGAGAGAGAGTCAATGTTTTAGAAATCTTGGGCTACACAACCCCAATTTATCGACAACATCTTAGTTTTCTTAATCACTTGGGACAAGCGTGATTGCTTTAAAATTAAAGATCCTATGTTTTCTTTTGTTCCATATAATGTCAAGAGGGAGCATCTTCCAAAGTTCTTGCCAGTTGACATGAAAGGCCCACCACCCGAACCATCCATAAGATTCAATAGAGTCCGGAAGAGCCCACTCTATTTCAAAAAGAGTAAGACCAAATGGAAGAAGTCATTGAGAATCAAAGAAAAAATGGTCCATGGTTTCCTCTTCCTGAGACATGAAATGCATTTTTACAAGCAACCGATTTCTTCTCTTAAGGTTCTCTATTCTAAGGATTATTTTAGTTGTGACCGTCCAAGCATAATGCCTCGACAAGGTAGGGCATAGGCACCCCAAACTTTTTCCCAAGGGGGAGCTTAGGAGACAAAGTTCTTCAAGGAGAAACAACCTTGTTGTAAGGAGCTCACCACTCATCATCTTCTTCAAATGGGGTATTAAGGCAACCCAATATCACATAGATGAAGTCCAGATTCCAAATAATTTTCTCATCCTCTAGTTCATCAAAATCTCTCATGAGCGTGTTTCGCATAGCAAGAGTATAGAGTTGTGGAGACCTTATAGCTAGGGGCTGTCCTTCAATCACAAAGCTTCCCAAAAGCAAACTCTATTGCTGCAAGCCCGCTTTGAATCTGATCATTTTTCAAAGCTTTCATCCACACCTCTAGTGGAAAGGAAAATTTCAAGATGATTTTCCACATTGACGATCCATTGCTTCTTGAGACATTGCCTTGTTCCCATCTTCTTAGTTTCCCATATTTGAGGGAACTACCTTCTTCCAAAATGCATCTTGTCCACTTCCAACCTCCACCATTTGCTAGAATAGCTCAATTTCTTTCCTTAATTCCACCCAAAAACAAGCCCGGCTTCCTCCTTTCTCTGTTGGACTTCCTCCCAATTTACATGATGATACTTATCCATCATAAAATAATAATAAAAGAATTCACTGAATGATACGTGCGCTGATCCATCTTCCCTTCCACAATGAGTTCCATTTGGAAGTTCCTTTGGATTTTCTCAAGTTTTTTCCCCCCCACACTGTAAGGAATTTGGATGAGTGATAGATAATTTGGTGGCGGATTAGCAAGAGTAGATTTGATAAGAGTAACGTGCTCATCAAAGGAGAGGTATGGGTGCTTCCATGACACCAATTTCTTCTTGAATTGTTCAATTGTAGGCCCTAAGAGGGAGGCCAAGATATTGCCAACAATTTTGGATTTGCCCCACTAGCACTTTTCGTCATTTATCAAAAGAAAATAAAGAAAGAAAGAAAGAAAGAAAATTGTGTTAAGACAAAATTAGACGTACGAGACTAGAAGTAATGTTTAGTATCTCCTTAATTAAGAAAAAGACAAAGGATGTTTGTAAGTTTTATTTGTCACTAAAACCGATAGTTAGTAGAATGTGTACCTTCCACCTTGATACGTTTGCTATTTCCTTCCGAACTGATAGTCACTTAATATTGTACCTAAATATTCAAGCTGTGTTTGGATTTTCAAATCAATTTAGTAGTGTTCTTGACTGAGATTGAGAATGAGAAATAAAGGGAATATGAGAAGAAGCGAGAGAAAGAGAGAAGGGCTGAATAGGTTATGACACCCCTAGCTTCTCCTTATCTTGTTATTAGGGCTTTCAAAATAAATGCAAAAGTATAAAAATAGCCCCATACTTAAGTTATTACATAAAATAAGGCCCATGAATTTAAACTCTATTCAAGACATCATCTTAAGGACTAAAAGGAAAAACGACTCTAAAAACCGTAATCCCGATGTAAAGTAGACCACACATGGCCACATGTGAGATATCACGGTCCGTCAACAAATAGAAAACATTCAATTTAACCAAGAGGAAATGGTGAAAATTAATGATTTTTCATAGTATTATACAAGGAAGTAGCCCTCACATATCACTTTCTCAACTCTTAACTCAAAAGTAGCTTAATTGCCATTTGGAGTCCAAACCTTTCATGAATGCTAGCTATTAGGAAGGAAACAACAAAATGTCTCTTTCTATTTTATTAGACTTAATTACAATTCAATTCAATGGCACTCAAACACACCCTCAATATTTATGGTGCTATACAGTGTTCGAAATATCGGTATCGCACAATGTATCTCACCCTTGGGATACAGATACATATCAGTTATCGCACGGGATATATCGTTTGTATCGCATAGTTTATCACACTTTTTGGGAAACATGGGGAAACATTGGGAAAATGGTTGAATTTTTTAATGAAACTTTGAGGATTGTTAAAAAGGCCCTTAATACACACTTTTAAATCATAACATCTCAAAAAAAAAGATTCACATAATAAATTTCCTTTGTATAGGGTCCTAAGCTATGCGATGTTTAACTAAACTAATGCAACTGTATTTAAATTGAATGCATGATATTTATAAATATATCATAGTCATGTATGAAAACACAACCAATTCATTGAATAGGAAAAGAAGAACTGAATAAGTAAAATTTGAGAAATATACATATCCATGATGAGGACTAGTTGTGGTCCAGCGTGATGTTTTTGAGAAATCCACCTTGTACATCCGTTTTTTGAGCTCGTCTTAGGAATTGAGACCAAAATTGAGAAGGATCCAAGACTCGAGTGGGCCGCACTAGAGTAAAAGGTGGGTAGGAAAATTCCTACCGTTGAAAACTTTCTGCGGTAGAAAGCGATGTTTACATGACATCCATACAGTTAATAATGTCATTCCTACTTGGATGAACTGAAAACAGAAATATTAGCCTGATTCAAAACTTCTGTGGCCCATGAATATTTCAACTGTGTACGTTCAATACTCACATTTTAGGTCCACTTGAGTATTGGATACGACTCATTTTAGGCCTATTATGTTAAAAATATCTCAGAAAACGGATAGCCGGGGCAGATTTCTCAAAAACATCATGTTGGGCCCCACCCATGTTTCCAGTGCAGGAACTTCTTGCGAAAGGCTTTCGTAGGAAATGGGTGTTTGCACGACGTGCGGATTGCGTCCAACCCCTGCCCGTCTCTAGCCTCGAACGGGCAGTTTTGTGGGTGGGCCCACCGTGCAGTATCTTTACATTCAAGCCGTCAATCCCTTTTGCTCATATCATTTTAAGGCTTGAACACAAAAAATGAGGTAGATCCAACGATCAAGTGGACCACACCAAATACCAAATAATAAGCTTAGTTGCATTTACTAACCATGAGTGTGGTCCATTTTAACATTGAATCTACCTCATTTTTGTTTTCATGCTTAAAATAATCTGAGAAAAAGGGATGGACGACTTAGATGAAGCGAACAAACAAAAATCAGCTTGATCCAAAACTTTAATTGCCCCCAAAATGTTTTCAATGGTCGACGCTCATTCAACACTGTTTCTTGTAATGTGGTCTACTTGAGATTTGGATATACCTCATTTTTAGTTTCACACTGTAAAATGATCTATAAAAAATAGATGAAAGGCATAGATGAAACACACACATCATGGTGGGGCCCACAGAGCACTAACCACCAGCGAAACGCTGGTGTTGCGTGGAGTAGCCACTCCGTTTCTGCTATAAATCGTGGTGCGGATTAGATACCGACTCTAAATCACTACTGAAGTGACGTTACCAAGTTACGTGGGTCTCACCATGATGTATTTTTTCTGTCCACACCGTCCATTCATTTAGGGCGTGAGCCAAAAAATGAGTCAGATCCAGAGCTCGAGTGGACCCCACCACAGAAAACAGTGGAGAGAGTGACGTTCACCATTAAAAATTTCTTGAGGGCCACAAGAGATGGATGGTCAAGATGATATTTGTGTTTTCCATTATTTCGTATCTTCCTGGACTTATGAACAGATTAGATCACAAATAAACATTATGATGGGGCCTCAAGAATGTTACGGGTTTCAATGGTGGGCTTTACTCTCTCCGCTTTTTTTTTTTTTTTTTTTTTTGTGGTGGGGTCCACTAAAGATTTAGATCTACATCATTGTTTGTGTCATGCCCTAAAAAATTATTTCCAAATTAATGGACGTTGTGGATACGACACACACATTACCGTGGGACCCACAGAACACGGACACCACTTTATGCGATTGTACAGTGAGTAACTCACTACGCTTAGCGTACTGTGTAAACTCATGTGAGGTCCACCACGATTTATGTATTTTATCCGCTCCGTCCATCCATTTTACTAGATAATTTCAGGGCTTTAGCCCAAAAATAAACCATATACAGTGTTTAAATGGGCCACACCTTTCAAAACAGTTGAATTGAACATCCACCGTTGAAACACCCTTTTTGGCCACAGAAGTCTTGGATGATTGGATCAATCTTAAATTCGTATTTTCCCTTCATCCACGTCTATATGATCTTATTAACGGTTTGGATGACCGATAAACATCACTGCAGGGCCTAGAAAGGTTTCAACAATGGAAATCAGTATCACCACTGTTTCCTGTGGTATGATCCACTGCCCGTCTCTAAGTTTTGGGATCAACCCCTTAATTTAGATGGGAAAATAGATGGATGGCATGGATAGACCACATAGATTAAAGTGGGCCCAACTGAGTTTATTGAGTACGATAAGAGCATGCTCAGTAAACCAGCTCCTGTGCCGATCCCCATTTCACCCCTCCCACGCCATCTCCTTCATTTTCCCTCTTCGTTCCGAGCTCTTTCCCTCTCCTTCACGCAGCGAGGGTTCCGGAGGAGGATTTCTCGTTTCGTTTCCTCAAATCCGGCTTAATTTCTCGCCAAATCTCCTAGAAATCCGCACAGGCACGCTCCAATCAGTGAAGAAAGAGAGAAATTGAAGAAAATAACGAGAAAAATTTGAAGAAAGAGGGATATAGATACTTACCTGTCGAATGTCCCACTTCCGATCTCTGCTACAGCCTACGGCTACTGGTAGTTTCCGATTTCTCTCTCTCTTTTTTCTAATTCAATTTTTTTTGATTCTCCACAACCTACGGCATCGGCTTTTTATCGTTGTGGGTTGTTGGCTACAGTGGGACTCGTGAGTCCCCTGCAAACGCACTTGTGAGTGTCCGTGACTCTGTTTGTTGATTTTCGACAATAATGGAGGAGGAAATACCGCGATATCGTCTAATGTGGGTTGTATCGGCGATACCGATGATATATCGCTCGATATCGATCGCACGATATATCGTGCGATATCTGAATTTTTGGATTATCGGTATCTTTCGGGGGTTATCAGACGAGTTTCGTCTCGCTGGGGGCCGATAATGATAATATCGGCTGATAGTATCGATATTTCGAACACTGGTACTATATTGCCTTTTTTTTTTTCCCGCTTTTTTTTTTTGGATCTGCAGTGCTTTCCTTTTTGTATGGATTCTGAAAATGTAACTAGTGTTGAACTGTGGCACAGGAAAACTTGGGAGGGAGCACTACCTTTGTTTTCCGAATCTTGGAGAGGTCAGAGTTCATGCATTGATGGTATGACCTGCAACTATTTTACTTATTTTTGAATTGTAATTTTGAAAAGTTCTACTTGGTCACAGTCCTTTGTTTACTTGTGTAGGTAAAGAGGAAGTCATGTTTTTACCACCTTCCAGACTCACTTCTGATAAAGAATGCTTTTCAAGGATCGAAAGGGTCTTGGTTTCTTCGAATGAGTGCAACTCAGGTCGAGCATATACATAGTCAAGTAGCGCCCACAACTGATATTAGCAATGCTATGGTTGGTCGAAAAGACAGGATTTCTCAATCGATGGGCGGCAATGATAGTGTCAGTTCATCTGGGATAGTATCTGTGACTGGTATCCTCACTAGGTACTTTTCTGAATTCGATGAGCGGAACATATTCAACTGCCAAGCTGAGAGCATAAGAGACCCTAACGAACTGGTCGAGCAACCTGTAGACTCACAAATGCAAAAATTAGTAGAAATTCAATGCACCAATAATGTTAATTGTACAACTGGAGTAGAATTTTCCATGAAACGGAATAAGCATAACAAGAACACGTCAGAAAATAACATGATCCATCCATTGATTGATCCTTACATAGAGAAGTCCAAATGTAATATTGTATCCAAGATCAGTAAAAAACGCAACAAAACTGAATTGTCTGATAAGGAGAGAAGTGTTGCAATCTATGATGTTAATGACGACAGTGGGGCCCGTCAAGATAATCAAGATTCTACTTTTGAGCAGTTTGAGGGTAACATTGCAACTGAGATTAGTATAAACTGTCACAAAACAAGAGTGTCTGCTTCTGTCACGATGGGTATAATGGGTCTTGAAAGGAAGGGAAGTGATGCTGCAAGTGATGCCATTACTGTTGACAGTAGGGTCCATCATCATCATCGAGGTTCTGAGGTAGAGAAGTTCCATTGTAATATTGGAACTGAGATTAGTAAAAAAGACAGCAAAACTGGAATGTCTACTTCTGATGTGACAGGATTTGGGGGTCTTGATAAGAAGAAGAGAAATGCTTCAGGTGATGACATTGCTGATGACAGCGGGGCCCACCATGGTCATCAAGATTTCAATGTAGGGGTTTCCAAGTGTAATATTGGATCCAAGATCAGTAAAAAGTGTATCAAAAGTAAAAAGTCTGCTTGTGTTGTGATAGGAGTAAAGGGCCTTGGTAAGACGGGGAAAAGTGATGCAAGCAATGACATTACTGATGACAATGGAGCCCGCCAAGGCCATCAAAATTCTGATGTGGATGAGTCCGAGTGTTGTGTTGCAGCCAATATTCGTAAAAAGCGTCGGAAAATAGGAGTGTCTTCTTCTCTTGCGACGGGGAGAATGCTTCTTGATATGGAGGGATGCGATGCTATGAATGGGACCCAACAAGGTCATCGAGATTCTGATGTAAAGAATTCCAAGTGTAATTTTTCCTCCATGATCAATAAAAATCAGAGTGAAAATGAAACGTTTGTTTCGGTTGCCACAAGACCAGCTGATCCTGATAAGAATGGGAGAAATCCTGCAAGCGATGACATTTCTGACAGCAAAGGGGCCCACCAAGTTCATAATTCTTCCAAGTCCAGAATCAACTGTTGTTATTCAAGAAATCTGGCTAATGATACTCAATTCACAGCCAAAACCCCACCTATAACTCTCTCCCTCCCATTGCTTGCCAACCCGAGTACTGAAACACCAAAGAGCAAGCTTGGAAAAAGTGACGTCGGGAAACGATTCCTCCAGGCAGCAAGCAAACTCAGTATTTCTGCCAGAAAGCAAAAATCCTTTGTCTCTGTTTGCCGTTCTAGGACCATGGTGTCATCTACAGTGGACCCTACTTCCCTTGCTCGACATATCGTCTTTGAGATTAGCAATAGTGATGGTTAAGAGAATGGAAGAAAATCCTTTTTTTTTTTTGCAAAAACCTGTTCTTTTTTGCCTAAATGATTTGCACTGATGCAGTTGATTGCAATTTTCAAGTCTCTTGCAGTGGATAATCAGAAAATGCCTCTATTCTGTCACATCTGGCCCATATTAATTGAAGAGATTAACTCCACTCTATGGTGGTCAAGCATCTGTTGCTCGGCCGATTCATGATGAGGCCCACACGAACCCTTGGGAGGGATTATTTGAGCCATTTATCTGAAGAGCCCTGTAGTAGACGTGCTACCTGTTTGTCCAGTTAGTGGCCCTCAAGCTTCTGATAGTACACTTACAAAGTTTCATGATGGAAAACTTCATGTGGAGCTCCGATGAAACTGGCATTATGAATGAAGGAATTTCTATGGGAGATGTTAAGGTGATTCATGCAAGGAGAGATAAAAAAGGAGAGTCGAATCACACATGCCAGCATGGCACACATTTTCAAAATCGGGGCCATTTATTAGGTGCAACCTGCACTGAAAGTTTCCCAGCCCAAAAAGTTGGCTGGTCTGCCCATCAGGTGGGCCACATGTTTATGTGCGAATTATATATTTATCTTGTGAGACTTAGTAACGCTCATCTATGTTTTTATTTTGTCTGGCAGGTTTTGTGCTTCGATTGCCAATTTTCAAAAGCATGTGCATCTATAATGAAAAGCTGTAATGTTGTTGAATCTCTGTATAAACTGAATTGTTGATGTGGTTATGTAAGCAGCCTTCTCCTGCTCATTTCTTTATGTAGTTGAGATTTTTCCATATAAACCCCTATTCTTTGGTCCAATCCCATTTAAATTCCTCCCTATTTTTTTGAATTCCCAAATAAGGGCCCATTGCTTAGGCATATGTTAGGATTTTCAAATGCAGCGGATGTAAAAAATTTAAAGTCAGATTTTAGTATAAGTAAACCTAAAGATCTTTGTCTAGATATTATCAAGTTTCTATAATGAAAAAAATGGAAATTCTACTGCTAAAATTTTCTCTTGATTGCCGCCACCAAAACCTCAATACTGCTCAATAATTGAAGGTTTCTCTCCCATTTATCTTAGATGGAGTTTTTAGGTAGCTGCCTAAAAGAAAGGCGCTACCAAAAGACAACAGAAAATTTATCTGGAATTGGAACAAAAGACAACAGTTTATATGGAAAAATCCCTATATTATTGTGCATTTTGTTCATCCATCATAACATGTGAGAAAGCTTTTGTATTAGTCGACTTCTGCACCAGGCAAAGCTTGTACAAGATCTGGACCGTTCATTATGTTGGCTCTTCAAAAAAATGCACTTATTGGATAATCTTTACTGTCAAACATGTGACGTTTGCCCACTGAGTGTGAACCATTAATTTTGTAGATCACCAGTCAGATGGTTTGGATAACCCCATCACTGTGGTCTTTTAAGATGTGGACATTCACGAACGGTCCAGATCTTGTCAACATGCACCACATGTATGATTCTTGAATGTTGTATGCAGATCTCTGTCTGGTGGCTTGGAGAAATTCTGCCCACAAAACAGTAGCTTATGTACATAGACAAATTATTTGAACTGGTATTCTAACTCCCTAAGATATGAACACTATACTCAAGTTTTCAGTTTGTACAAGTGGGTTCCATCGCTTAGTGATCCAGATCAATGATCCATTTAGCCGCTTGTTGGATGAACCATGCTCCAAAATATCTCATGGGACAATCCTAGACACCAATGAGTGGGCCTTTCTTTAGTTGAATGTGGACCCTTTCTATATGGTTCTTAGGGCTGTCAGCCCGTCCTGGGGTTGGCTTTGAACCGGATTTGAACTGCTCGGTCTAGGCCTATTCAAAATTTTGATTTTGCCTGGCCTGGGCCCTGCCCATTAACGGCCCTAATATTTTTGTGTAGGCCACATCTTGAAAGGATAAGAGTGTCCCATCAAGGAGATATTTTGGGTTGTGATTTATGAACCATCCATGGTGTCCCGTCATGTTTGGGTCATGGCGCTATGAGTGTGAGGCTTGCATTTATGATGTGGATCTGTGGGTTGGGCCTAGAGTTAGGTTTTGCAAAATTCTGTATTAAGGTCAGGTCTGATCCAATGAGCAGGCTCATTTTGATCTGAATGGGTTGGATTGGACCTGAAATTGAGGGCATGATTGCTAAATGGGCCAGACCCAAGCCTTATTGTTGAACCTAAATAAAAATCGGACCATCAAAAGCTTACTGGCCCTTTGACACCCCTAGCAGAGCCCAACAGAACAATGATTGGGATCACCTAACCATGGATACACTTGAATAAAATAAAATAAAAAATAAATAAAGAAAATAAAACATGGAGAGGGAGAGGGAGAAATGTTGATACTCTGGTAGGGTATGATGGATAATATGTGGGCAATTAGAAATATACTTAAAGGCTGTTTGGTTGACACCTAAAAATGAGTTCATCTCATTTTAGTTAACATTTGTTATGTATTACAGATCTTGATCTCTAATAAGTAATTACTGTTAGCATGAGTTATGTATTATAGATCAACATCTCTAATACATAATTACTGAAATGAGATCAACTCATTTTGAGGCGTCTACAAGAACGAGGCCTTAAAAATTGCACACGTGGGATACAAGTAGTTCAAATTAAATTGTTGGATGCATCATAAACCAAAAATATTTTGGCTGTAGGATTTGTGGACATATATTGGATAGTTAAAATGAAAAGTACCTAATGGACCTATTTCCAAATTGACACGCCCATGAATCAGATGTTAGGATTGTTGAACCAATTTATTTTGTTTTCAGACAGGTAATTTAGTGAATTCCACAGTTTAGTCAGTTTAATTTGTGTAAATGTATGCAAGTTTAATTTGAGTGAATGCATGCAATGTGTTGACATTCAGTGCTTACATATCAAGTGTCATGTGCTGCTAGAGTACCAAATAACTCACATAGAAATAAACGAAAAAAAGAAAAAAAAAAAAAAAAAAGGAAGAAGAAGAAGAAGAAGAAACTGGGGAAAAGGCTGACTATATTATGCATATCCTCTTGTTGGGAATTATGTAACTCCTTCCAACTCATCATCGTCAGCTAAGCCTTACCTCAATTAATTTGAATCCCATTCGACCATTCTACTCTATCAAAGGCCATACCTTAGACCATAAGGCTCTCTAAGTCTTTTCTTCCCCTACCCTCTCGGTTTATTATTAATAATAATAATTTTATCCCCCTTTTAGAGCTTTTAACTAATACCAACTCACTCCTAGCCAGCGTGGTTCTTGGTATCTATAAGACATGTGCAAACCATGCCAATTTACTTTATTTTATTACCTATAGTAGCTATTGTTAAGTTACCTCGAATACATTCATTTCTAATTATATTATTCCTCTTCTTGTGACTCATCAATCTTAACATCCTCATTTCAGCTATACTCATCCTATGTGACTCATCAATCTCAATATCATCATTTCAGCCATGCTCATCTTATGAATGTGTTATTCCTTCACTACCCAACATTCTATCCCACAAAGTATGCTAGGAATTTCTTGCTAATATATTTCCATGTTAGGCCTACAAACTAATCTTGCATCCATTTTGCCATCCATTTTGCCCTTTTAAAAGGGCTTATTGAATTCTCATCATTCATCATAGCTATGTCCTAGCTACACAGTCGGCCTTGCATGTTTTCTTTCACCACCCATCTAATCAGTAATTGTAAGGGCCTACTTGGATTCATGGAATGCATTTTCATGGCATTTCTAAAAAAGCAATGATAAATGAAAAGTCGTTCCTTTATCGTTTTTCAAATAAATTTTCTTTTTTAAAAAAATTTCATTTGAAAATTCGTTGTTTGAAAAAATGAATTTTTCATTAAAAAAATCCTTTAAAATGGAAGGTGACACGTGTATTAAAGATGAATTGTGGCAAGTATGGCATTTGGCATTGTCACATGTAACATAGGCACACATGGGACATTGGCTTGTGTGGGATTCTTGAAGATGGATGGCAGCACATGTTGCACGTGGAATGCTAACATATATGGCATATGTGTAGCACTTAAAGATGGATTGCGGCACTCATGGCACAATAACATATATAGTACATATGCACATATGGGGTGCCACAACGTGATTCTTGCACTATGGCTTCCTCGTAGTTGAATGAATGAATGAATGAATGGTTGATATGGACAATAAACCACCCTTTCTGTCATTTAAAAATGTTTGGAGTCAGTTGCTAACATCTCATGAGGGTGGAGATGTTAGCAAAACACCACACACACAACCACAGATCTGACATACCTAGGTTTTCTAAGCCATCCACCTGTTTCACTATTGGACCCACATGCTCAGTGGATCAGATTTACTTTTAGGAAAGCATGTAGAAGGTTGGGCTGACCTGATGGACGGATTGGATCTACCACCTATGTGCCTGCTAGCATGTGTGCTGTGGACACGTAGGCACTTGACAAACTCAAAGGACCTGCCCGAGGTTTTTTTTTTTTTTTTTAATTTTTTTTATAACCACTATCAATTTCACTTAAGACTAACAGCCGTTCAAGGCCCTACAAAATAGACAATAAACCAGTTCTATTTTTGTCATTCATCCGAATTGTAGAGCTATGTTTACACAGTCATGGCCATATGTAATTATTAACCTCGACATTCCCGGGATATTCCTGTCCCCCTGTTATTGGAAGTTGTGTGGGGCCCACAGAGAAGCCCGTGCCAAATCCACTCACTCCATCAGTTTTGCATGACATAATAAGGCAGGGTTCTAAAAATCAGGCCAATTCAATACTCCAGTGGGCCATCCGAATTGTCAGCTTCGGGAAAGTTTCAATAGTGGACGTTTCCCTTCTCACTGTCTTGTTTGATGTGGCCCACCTGATTTTTACATTTTTATTCTATTGTGGTCTTGCAAAACTAATGGATGGAGTGGGTTTGTCATGGACATTTCTGTGGGCCCCACACAGGCAATCCACGTCCGCCCAATTGGGACCAGCATGGGAATTGCTACTCATACGCATGAACACTAAATAAACCAGCCAAATTGTGGATCCCACTTTCATGTTTCATTCTCAATGATTATAAATCCATTGTGTTAGACTCCTTACAGAGGGGTTTTGTCTGATCCGGAAGTGTTAGACAAGCTTCTCTTGGTTTTCCCTACCAGCGGTGCTGATCGCTATTGTTTCAGCCCTTGTTTTTTTAGTGGGCCTCTCTCTTGAAGAACACAGATTATTATTTGGTTGATTCTCGGTCTTCTTCCTTTGGTTGCCCTTTGTATTCTTTTCTTGTTTGCTTTTGCTAGCGGGTCTTTAATAAAATTTCCTCTTTCCTTGGAAAAAAAATCTATTTTATATCCACATTGTCCATCTATTTTGCCATATTATTTTAGGACATGAGACCAAAATTGAATCAGATCCAAATCTCAGGTGGACCACAACATGACACAGTGGTAATTGACCATTAAAAACTTCTCTTGGGCCACAAAAGTTTTGGATGAAGTTGATATTTGTTTTTTCCCCTTCAGCTAGGGCTGTTTGACCTTATCAACGGGTTAGATGGTAAATAAGCACTGTGGACACTATGGTGGGCCTTTAATGGTGGGCGTTCAATCATCACTTTTTCCTATGATGTGTGGTCCACCTGAGATTTGGACAACATGGATTTACGAAATATGGACAGAAAAACAGATGGATGGCATAGATTTACAAAATATACATCAAGATGTGTCCCACGGTCAGTGCCACACATTGTTGGGTGAAGCCAGGACGCACCGAATCCGCTCCCCATACATAGAGAAACCTATGGTCGGCATCTCATCTCCTAGCGTGGCTCACTTGATCTTTGTATCTTGCAACGGAGGATATAAGCTTATGGACAGAGTGACTTTAACACATACAACGTGGTAGTTGAGATGGTTTGTTGGTATGCAATGGAGTTCAAGAACTGTACCGGGTCCCTACTCATGGCTTAGGGTTGATCCTGTGGTTCTCATATCTGAGGTCATGGGTTCAAGTACCCATGTGGTGAATGAGTTGTTTCATGTTGAAAGATTTTACAAGAGTCTAGAGAAGGGCTAAAACTGCATGAACCTATGGTTCAATTAAGGATATGGTTATGCATGGGCGGAGCCTATTGTTCAATTAAGGATATGGTATGATGGAGGGATAGGATTCTTTAGTTAAGATAATGCTCAGATGATGATAATGCATTAACTGGGACCAAATTTTGACGGTTGAGTTTGAATTGCTAGTATGACACGTTTGCAATTTATTAGTACCATTGATCCGACTATGACAGACGCCGCATCTCTCTCCTCAATTTGTAACTGGGATATCTAGTCCTTAGGTAAGACTGTACACATGTTGGGTCCACTGTTTGGTACTCTTGACCGTTGATCTGATGGTCCCTTACCACTACAAGAAATCGTGTCTTTGCTGGCGCAATTTTTACCGGCGGCCAGCTATAACTGCCAGTGACGATGCGAATCACCAGTAGCCATCCAAAGACGCCCCTGATTTTGGTATGTGGCCGCCGGTAAATGTTAGCTATTAAAAAAAAACAGAAAGTGCAAAGGGTTTTTCATTTCCCTATTTGTTCCTCTTTCGACACTCTCCCTTTCTCATCTCTCTCTCTCCTCGTGCGCTTCTCCTATCTTGGATTTGGAACTTTCAATCTCCCATCTTACCTCCAAATCTCATTCTCTCTTTTATTTCTCTTCCTTTCTTCTCATTCTTGGGTTTTTAGATCAGATCTAGAGTTGCAGATTGAGTAGGGCCGGCAACCTGCGGACGTGGTCATCAACGGTGAGCAATCAAGGACCCTAATCAACGGCCAAGAAAATTGATGTCCAACATCTGATCCGAAGATCATTCCAACAGATCGAGGATCACGCTTGTAGATTGAGGCCTCCTAGCTCGTTCTCTTCGAAGCAGTCCTTTCATCGATCTCTCTCCAACAGCACTGAAGAGAATAGAAGAAATCGGAGGAGGCACTCGAAGGTATTCTCTCTTTCTCTCTATTTTCCTCTTTTGATGGCCAAAAATTGGGCAGCAGCCATGGCAGCGGCAGCCATGTCCGCCGCTGTCCATGGCCCCCTACATGTTTGAAGAAATGCTTCAACTAATATTCTCGATTGTGTCACGTACTCTTTCAGAATATGGATTAATTCCACAGATCTCAAGCACATGTTGGCGTCTACCTAGATTCTAGCACATCCCACACCTTCACATCAAGGGCCTTCATTGAATCACAACCCTTTTTGAGTTAGGTGGCCTAAAAGAAGCAGGCAAAATGGACACATACATCATCATGAGTCCCATAGAGCACCGCCCATTTTTTCTCATACATGGGTGAGCGACATGAGCAGGGGACGACACCAACATTTTGGGGTTGATGACCTCTCATGGGATGCCTCACCTAACAAATGGCGTAAATCTCTCTCACATGTGTGCCACAAATTATCCATTCTCATGAATCCCTTACAATTTTTTTTTTTTTAAATTTTTTTTTAAATTCTCAAATCTTGTAATAAGATGACATATGCTACGTCCTGTGGTCAGGAGGTTTGCTAATTTCACACGCACATAGTGGTCCCATCCTCTCTGAAGTTCCATCTGCCACCGAAGAAGAAAAAGAAGGTATTTTTACTTTTTCTTTTTCAATTGTTGCTCATATGCTCCTTTCACAACTTTTTTATCTCCAAAACATTCACCTCATATACAAAATCACCATTTTTGTATACACTCACTGATTTGTTAAGTGCCCCCATCTGTTTTGCTTTTAGTCATATAATAAAACTAATAGAAATAGTTTTGATGGGTGTATTTTTATAGGTGGTGGCAATGGTCATGATACTTTTTTAGATTGATTTGAACTGTTCATATTCTTACTACTACTATGTACACCTATGTTACTTTCTTGTGCTCATGCATCATTGATCATCTAACCTTTGAATTTTAAATTGAATATGACTCGTTAAAAATTTTACTTTTCAATATCTCATTTTTCTCTTCATTCGCAATCATCCAAAGCAATTTTTCTTTAAATGGCCCTTGTAGCAGAACTTCAGAACTTGATCAGTTCATATCATCATCTGAGATGCAATTTAGAGGTGGAACACCCTTATATGGTACATGTGGTAGGGGTCCACTGTACCCTATCAAAATCCTCATCGTGGTAACAAGTCGGATGATATTTCATTTTTTACTATGGTTGATGAATCCAGATCATTTGCTTATCACATACAGGCATTTCCTGTATTCCTGCATTGTGATTGGTCTAGATCATCCCTGACATTGTCAGCACTGCTGCATTAAATGCAGTCTGTTATGACGTGACCCAATTACATTGCAACAAACAGAAAACTATTGTTTGTGGCAAGCAACGAATCTGGACTCAATGGTTAGAAATACTTAAATGGCAGATTCCAAACCAGTGGTGGAAGAAAAAGGGTTCATGGCCTACATTTTGGAGAAGAGAGGAAATTTAGGCTTGGTTTGTCTAACAAAATTTGTTTGATGGGTCCAAATAGATGGACAGTCTCAAGTGTGTTCATTTAATAGAATTGGATTTGATTAAGCCGGCGAAATACCAAGTTTGAGGCGTTCTCTTTAAGTCCATTTGATTCACATCATAATACAATGTGGATAGTGTTGGCTCGGTGTGTCTATTTTATAATGAATACAGTTGTGCTGAAAATAGTTATTTGGTGTTTGGTACAATAGTTATAAATTGGTGTTTGTTTCACTTTGAGTTTAATCCAACTGCTTTCTTTATGACGGACCAGAGATACAAGAGATTTCATCTACATGGCTCCAGCAAAGGCAATTTATATCATCCAGAGGCAACCCATCATCCAACAATGTATACAGTTTATCATGTGGTTTCTTGCTTTTAACTTGCTATCTCCATCAATAAGTTTGTGAACTCTTTTTCTTCCTGCCAGATGGGCAAAAGACTTGAAACTTTCTTTCTATGATATGCATATTTGTAGCCAATTGACCTTTGTAATTAATGTTTTCTGATATGTGGGAACAGACATACTACCTTGTCATCCATTCAAGGTTTCACTATAAGGTACATTTCATTGATAATGTTTGTAGATTTATATAGTAATTTTTGAAGATTTAAATTGAATATTGAGAATATCTTTGAGTGCATAATCAAAAGTATTGAAACTCATGATAGTTGTGAATACAGGAAATTCAAAACCTTTCTTGAAACACATGGCAATACTCACCGTTTCTCTGTCCTCATACTCATGAGCAAATGGTCTTGTTGATTCTCTATGGTGGCAAATGCCCCCATCCCACCTCGGCTGTTATTGTTAGTAAGGCGTTCTTGATGATCAGGGCTACAAGAAAATGCGCTATTCCAGGCGCCTATTTTTACCGGCTAATAGGGACATGAAATGGGTACAAATCATGAGATTTCAAATATCAAAATAGCAAGAATGGAGTAAGTACTCAATCTGGACTGTAGGCATGAATTATCCATCCAAACGGCACATGAATCAGTCAAGTAATATTTGTGTTCTGAATTGGTCGATCTTTCCTTTCTGCAGTCTGTTTTTCTATTCTTTATCAATAATTTTCAACCAGATACTTGGACAGCTTTAAAGAGAACACAGACAGCAGACCTGCTTGCACTGGATGTGTGAAGTTAACTTGTTCATGTTGATGTGCCTGCATATTAGGCATCATGTGCTGTTGGAGTATCAAATAACTTCCTTGTGCGCTGTTTGGTGTGATTTGCTTCACTAGCATTTATAATTGGTGTCGTGATGTGTATGGTGTGTGAATAAAATGCATGTCTGATTTTTGTTTTTGGATATCTATAGGCCCAGAAGAATGTCAGCTGAAATTGGTTTGGTCGATGAGGCACAAGATATGTGTCGGGATAGCTAGAGGTTTGGCATATCTCCATGAAGAATCAAGATTGAAAATTGTTCATAGAGACATCAAAGAATGTGAGGAAAAAATGTCTTGATGGATATATGTTTTATCTATTTGCTTTGGTTTTGAATAGAAATATGTTGTTGATAAAAAGAACACAAGCAATCAGTCACTGAGTGCTTCATCCATGGCCCTAAAAACCACGGCCAAAGATTTCATTTAGCTGTAGATATAACCCACTACATGAGTTTAAACGGCAATAAAGAATCATGCACCAGTTGTAAATTCAGAGCACCACTATAAGAATTATAGATTTTCTTTTCAACACTAAATAGCATCCAAAACTTCTGTTCTTGCTGCAGCAGACTGGATAAAATATATGAATGCAATCCCCATCAAAATCTGCACCTAGGGGAGCACAAATAAGAGGGTTGATAAAATATATGAATGCAATCCCCATATGATGGACGGTCCACATCAAAGGTGGGGCCTGTACAATGAATGACCCACATCAAAGGTTGGGCCCAAATGATGGATGGTGGATGTGAGGGGGAACAGATTTAAGAGATAATTGCTTATGATGTTGGAAACCAAACATGCTTTTTTACCATTTGGTTGATAAATCTGGTTACCAAACATACTTATCAGCTGAATTAATAGAAACCAACATAAGCTATTTGTGGCATAAGTGGCCTATCCAAAGTAACTTACGGTCCAAACGCCCCAAAGTGATTTGTTTCAAGGGCATGAATTTTACATTAGCCAACTTTGAATGATTGTTTCAAAGGCATTGTTGTTTTTTTATAAATGCTGCAGGTATGCAGTTTCTGTTGTTTTATAACAAATTCAGTTGCTTGTTACATCAAAATTCCACTAATGGGTATTTTGCAGATTTTAAATTTGTGATTGAGGTAAATTGAATTGGGTTTCTTTAGAGATACACATGTAGAACAGGTATTCTATCATAGACATTGTATGCTGTATACATCCATGTGCTCCCTTTTCATTCAGAATTAAATTCGATTTTTCTACCTTTATCTTCTTTGATTAGATTCGAAGTTATGTTAATTATAGTGGAATTGCATTTTTTTTTTGTAAATCTGGTTGACCCCTCTATCCTAAATTGAAATCATGTCAACTTCTTTCAACTCACCTCCTTGTTATTCTCTCCCAAATCCACAATCAAATCCAAAATGCTTGTGAGTAGCTCAAATTTTCTCAAGTGGATATTGAATCCTAGCTTGGGATACCAATCGACATGTCTTGTGAAATAGGCTAAATTTACACTTTAGACTGATCTTTAGCACCTTCAGCAGTAGTGGGATCCCATACTCTTAAAGCTGCCCAACTAGAGTAATAGTTATATTTACGTGGAGCCTGACATGAATCTGGAGCAGAAGAAGTACAAATTAAGCTATTTCCGGACTCTCAAGCACTACTAATTGTGAGATTCCAGAGCATGACAGGCATTCTAACTATATGTTTTCTGTGACTAACAGTCACAACCACTCACCATTTAAGAATCAACACGTACTTGTTAGAAGCAACAAAATTGATTTTAGTCTCTCTATCAGGCAGGGAACTAAAATAGCTCTTAGTCCTTCAATTTTTGAGGGTCAGGTTGCTACTATATATTGTGGCAACTAAATTTTCTTCAATTCATGACAAACAAGGTCAAAAACTCATCCAGATAAAGTCTACTTGTCCGGGGCATTTCTTTGAAACATATATAGGCTCCTAGTGAGTCATTGTGAAACTCATTGGTTTTGGCCAAATCACGATGACTTATGATGGTTTTGGTCCATCCATGAGTTGAACTCTAAAATTGAGTTTTAAAACCTTGTTCACAAGGCAGGCACTACTATTATTTCTTCTGTGAGGCGAACATCATCCGAATTCAGCTCTATTTGAAGGAAAGAGGAACAGTAACTTCTATTAGGAAAAAGGAGAGACTAATAACTTAGAAAATTTCATAGACCTTCATCTAATATAATGGAGGATGAGAATGTTATTGATCTGATTCATATCTCAACCGTTCCTAAATAGAAATTTTGGTGTAGTGGGGGTTAACCTGTTGGAAGGGCTGAATTTTACACATACTTGATACTTTGCTATTATATGGGTGGAAGAATCATTGTCGACCTGACCTGGTGAAAGAATCATTGTCGTGTCTCTCAGACATGCTGGAGTACTTTGTATACTTTGTTTTTCTATTTCTTGACTTTGTAAGCTAATTGCATGTTTAACTCCGTATTTATAGATACAAAACAGGCTTCAATAAATAGTCACGGAAATCATCCGTGAAAGCATGATTCAGGCAATGGATCAACTCGATCATGAGAATGGGGTGAGATCCAATCCCAGATTGCTACGTGGCTTGGATGGATCTCCTCCAAACCATTTCAAAATGGAAAACCAGGTTTGTAGGCAATGAGGTTTATCTAATGTGATTTTCTCTAATAAAGATTAAGGCTTTTAGTGTCACATTTTCCAACACCTGGCTGGACGTGTCGATTTTTTTTTCCTTTTATTATAGCGGTTTTGTTTTGATGGTGGTATATGAAGGACAGAGAGTGCATGAGTGGTGTAAAAATAGGCAGTGGCAGATGAGTGGATATATCAAGGCAACAATGGTAAGGGACATCATTATTATAATTTCTTATTTTAATAGGTTGCAGCTTTTTTTTTTTTTTTTCCATTTATTTGTTTGTTTTAGGCTGTTGCACCTTCATCTTCCCATGAATTAATCGCTACCATAAATTGGATTGACCATTGAAAGTCACTGGATATGCCTCATGTAAGTTTTGGATTGGAATTTGACCGTGTTGCTTATGGTGAATGGGCCCCTCCTTTCATTGACTTGTATGGGAAGGAACGCGTTCTTACTAGGGCGTTGATTGTCATAGGATATGCTATCTAAATCACATGAAATGGTTGAAATGTAATTAAATTATTTTTATTATTTTGTCTTGCAGGTTGTCGGCCTAGACAGATGATATATGGCTAGATGGAGGGATTTCTTTTATATGTATTCAGAACATTTTCAACACATTATTGTAAATATTATATGTTTTTCATTGTAAAGTAATACAATTTATTTAGTATTCATTTTTAATTGTGTTGTGCAACATTTTTTAGGTTCTAAATATTTAAAAACAATATAAGTTTCAATTAAATATAAAGAATCAAATGGATTAAGAAAAAAAATAACTCGCGGTTAACACTTTTACAAGCAGTCAGTAGTTTTTACTTGTGTATATTTAAAGGTTTTCTATGGCATATGTCGGCGTTTCATGACATTTGAATTATGCCTGGCTTGTCGGGACCCTTTTACTGATGCCTTCATAGATTTGCATTGACGTATACCGGCGCTTTGATATGTCCAAATAACACTTCGGCATGCCTTTTCCGGCATTTGTGCATATCTTTCCCGATGTTTTGACAACCTTATTGTGGCGGTCAAAAATGCTTTTACTGATGCTTTGATAAGTCTAAATGACTTTTCGATAAGCCTTTATCGGCGTTTCTACATATCTTTTGTCGGCGTCGTGGCAACCTGTTGCGGCGTTTTTTCCATCTTTTATTGGCGCTTTTGCTATCTTTTACCACTGCTTTTTCCATCTTTTACCAGCACTTGTTACAGCTTTTACTGCCGTTTGTTATAGATTTTACCGACGTTTGTGACAGATTTTACCAGTGTTTCTTATAGCTTTTAGCGGTGTTTTTTTATAGCTTTTATTGGCGCTTCGTACAGTTTTTACCGGTGCTTTTACAGTTTTTAGCGGCGCTTTTACCGTTTTTACTAGTAGGCACTAGAAGCGCTGGTAAATGATAATAAGCACCGGTAAAAGTTTCTATTTTAGTGGCGGTCATAAAAAACGCCGGTAAAGATGTGCGACCGGCGGTCAAATATACGACGACGCCCCCCTTTAGCGGCTCGAGTATGAATGTTGGTACTTCCGTTACCGGCGGTTTTTTGGACTTTTAGCGGTGTTTTTGGCCGCCGGTAAAGCCCAATTTTCTTGTAGTGTATTTAGATGGGCCAAGGCCTGAATGCCTCCCATTTTAGAAGATTTTAATAATCTATTACCAGCTCTGATTATCACGGGCAGTGCATCCAGAGCTCATGATATGGAAAAATAGATGGATGGTGTGAGTAAAGTGCATGCATCATGGTCAACCCCTTAGAGTACTAGCCTGTGCCGTGCTTGTGTGGATTGAGTACTAGGGCTATCAATCGACCTGGCTTGGGGTTGGCCTTGGCCTAGATTTTGAACTGTTTGAAGTCGGCCATATTCAAAATTCTTATTTTGCAGGCCCGAGATGGCCCATTGACACTCCAGGTATTGTTAAAAACTGGTGACTTTAATCTATGCTGAAACAGAGTCTTTGATTGAATTGGACCTGTCTCGATCCTATTGAAAAAATTTTTGAAATCCTAATTTACTCGTTAGACAGTTTTTTGGCATTCTTCGATCCTATTGAGGGTAGCTTTGATCTTATCGACAAGCTGTCGATCTTATCAAAAGTCCTATTGACATATTGCATAAGTTTTCAATTTTGTGCGACTTGTTTCCTAATTCGTGTGTAACACTATATAAGGGCTTATTAATGTGTGATTAGGGTAATTCTAACAAAGAAAAATGTTTTTAAGCTTTAGAGGAAGGGAACTAGGGTTTTCTACTCTAGGGTTTGGAGGAAGGAGAGCTTGGGTTTTCTACTCTAGGGTTTGAATCTGTAAATTATTTTCATCTCTTGTAACTTCGTTTTCATAGTGGATTCTGTTGCTTTGTACCGTTGTTTTTTTCTACAAGGCTTTTTTCACGTAAATCGTTGTGTTTTCTTTGATTTTTTTTTTCATGCGTGCAACAAATGGTATTAGAGGGTAGGCTATTACGTTGGGATTTTTAGATTGAATCTGAGACATGGCTTTTAAAGAATCGAATGTTAAATACGAGACAAAAATTTAAAGGAAATAATAAATTTGAATTATAGAGGTTGAATATGAAAGCCTTTTGGATTTAACGAGGGCTACGACAGGCACTCGTTGGCAAAGAATGTCCTGAAACTATAAAGGAAGAGGATTGAAAAGACTTAGATCAAAAGGCTATGAGCACAATTCAATTGTGCTTAGCCGATAATGTCCTATACATTGTGATCAATGAGATGTCTGCCTCGAGCTTATAGGCAAAGTTAGAGAGTATATATATGACAAAATCGCTCTCCAATCACATATATTTTAAGAAACTTTTGTATACTCTAAAGATGATAGAAGGGTCGGATCTCAATGAAGACATCAATGCATTTAACTAATTAATTTGCAAACTAATGAACGTGTAGATGATGATCAACAAAGAAGATCAAGCTATGATCTTGTTGACCTCCCTTCCGGATTCATATGAGAATATCTGGTGGATACTTTGTGCTATGGTAGATATACCTTAGACCTATACATTGTTATCTCATCGCTTCGGTTGAAGTAATTGAGAAAGAAAAATGGTAGAGAAGGTACTTCTGCGGGCGCACTAGTTATTAGGGGAAGAGCGTTTGAGAAGGGAAAATCGCAATTGATGTCCAACTCAAAGGGCAAAGGGTAGTTGAAGTGTTGGAATTATGGAAGAATGAGTTATATGAAGAAGGATTGCACAAACTCTAAAACTTGAAAAGATAATTCTTCTAAAGAAGCTAATTCAACAAAATCTAGTGAGGAGGTCAATGACTACGATATATTGTCTGTTTTCAAGGTCGGGCACTTGCATAACGAGTGAATCTTGGATTCGAGGGCATCGTATCACATGTGTCCTCACTAGGGTTGGTTCATCACATACAACAAGTATAATGGTAGCCTAGTACTTATGGGCAATGATTATGCTTATAAGATGATTAAGGCTAGTTCGATTCGCATACAAAATGGGATGGAGCGTACATTGACAGATGTGAGACATGTTCCTAAATTGAAGAGTAATCTAATATCTCTGGGAGCACTTGATGCTCTTGGATGCAAGTTCTCTGCCCATGATGGTGTCTTGAAGGTTTATAAAGGGGTACTCACTGTAATGAAAGCACATAGAAGCGAAAATCTTTACAGGCTGATTGCTAGCACTATATCAGGTGGAGCTGCAGTGACAATAACAGACTCCACATTAGCACGTTTGTGGTATACATGCCTAGGCCACATGAATTAACGTGGTACGAGGGTACTACTTGATCGTGGTTTAATACTTGTTTTTAAGAATTTTGATATGAATTCATGTGAGCACTGCATATACGGTAAACATTCATAATTGTCTTTTAAAACCGGATAACATAATAATAAAAGATTGCTTGACTACGTGCATTC
Source organism: Magnolia kwangsiensis (assembly GCA_037074715.1). Classification (NCBI taxonomy): domain Eukaryota; kingdom Viridiplantae; phylum Streptophyta; class Magnoliopsida; order Magnoliales; family Magnoliaceae; genus Magnolia; species Magnolia kwangsiensis. The sequence goes on along the minus strand of CM073582.1, from coordinate 66,116,024 downwards.
TGATCTGTGGGGGTAATCACCTGTTATTTCTAAAGGAGGTCATTGTTTTTTTTTATCACTTTCAATCAGTGGAAGGAAATTGTTGAAAAACAATTAAGGCAAAAATTGAAAGTACTTGGGACTGACAAAATCAGAATTTCCTTAGGTAGCCACCGACCTACAGTTATCCTTAAACTTTCGTGCTCAGTGGAGAAGCGAGTAAAGGTACGCTCGCTTGTTGTCCTGTTCTCTACCGTGGACTAGGATCGCTTGCTAGCTAGGTTAAATTGAAGCAACTAGTCATAAGTCAAACTAATGGAAATTGGTAAACAAGAGAGGAGAAATTGATTCCATATAAAGAACTGCTCAACTCGAGGTTTTGATTTCTCAATTTGATGACAGATTGTTCTCATAGGAGACAATAACCCATTATGGGAGGCAAGCTATTGACTCCATTCATGATAACTCCTGGCTTCACTCCCGGAGCAACCAACCCTTGTATATATATATATATATATATATATATATATATATATAAAACTCTTTTATATAATATATATAATATATGATCACACTATTCTTCCTACATTGATTATTTCGGGTCCACCCCCATAATCACACGGGAGGGTAATGAGATTAAATTGGATGGTCATGCTTCTTCGATAACGGTTTTTTGGAGAGTTCACTTCTACAAAATTTAATCAATTTTGTAAATATGAAGGGATCATATGGCATAACACGGTTACACATACACTTGAGAAGAATGGTGTGACAAAGCATATGAATCAGACTCTCTTGGAAAGAGCTCAAAATATATTGAGCAATGTTGGGTTAAGCAATGAGTTATGGACTTGAGGCTATTAACATGGCTTGCTACATAGTGAATCGATCTCCATTTATGCCGATTGATTGCAAAATTCAAGAGGAAGTGAGAAGTGGTTATGTAGTTGACTATTCAAGGTTGCGTGTATTTGGTTGTGTGAACGAAAATCGACGTCGACGCTTTAACTTTTATTTTTTTTTAAAGGCATATTGGTTGATTAAGATTGATGATATAGTAGACATGGAGTCACTACTAGCCAATTAGCTTAAAATCTCATAGTCGGCAAGAACCTGCAGAATCTGTAAAAGTCATATAATCCGTAAACTCTTTTTCTTTAAGTTGATTCTTAATCTGCAACATGAGATTCTGAGTAAGGGACCTCGGTTATAGAGAGGGAAGGTATTAGGAACCTGCTTTGCCTATTTGTCTTTACTTTGTATGGTAAGTTGATTTTAAGGGATTATGAAGTGCAAAAGTATTAAAATAGGATTAGGCAGACTCAGATTTATAATGTGACAGGGTCTGAAATTCCAACAAGGCATAGAGCATATGTTTATAAAATGTTTAGAAAAGAATAAAGGTTAAGAGGAGATGTGATGATGCAAGAATGACATGTAAGAGGACTAGACTACTAAGAGTTTCTGATGTGACATGATCCAAAATTCTGTCAAGTCACAAAACATACATTTAATGTCAATCTAGAAAAGCAAGGGGGTTAAGAAGGGAAATGATGATATGATTGATGAAGTATGAATGCTAGTGATGATGACATGATCTTTGGCTTACACTTGAAATGACTTGGAATTTTCAGTGCACCATGGTTTGGAAGGGTCGACCCAAGTAGGCTAAATGGTTAGGAGGAGGCTATAGTAGGCTAAGAGGAGGGCTGAAATGGATGAAGGCTTGGAAGTTCAAGATCACATCTCACTCTCTTTCTCACTCTCTCACTTTCACTTTCACTCTCACTCTCTTTCTCTTGGTGAGTGTTGGTTGGTGTGAAATGAGAAGATGATGGGGTATTTATAGCCCCCCTGCTAGTTTTTTGGGTAATCATGGAGATTGTTGTGGGTAAAAATGAGGTGGGAGGTTGTTATTGGTTAAAGGGAAGGAAGTGCCATATGGCATACTCCCATAGGTTGATGAGGCTAGGTAAAATTGTACATACGTAAAGGTCTAGGGGTAAAATGGGTCCTAGCATAATTGTCTTTTTAAGATAGGAACATCTACAACTTGGGGCACATTTTTCAAGAGGAAGCGATAATTGATTACCACCGGCAGTAATTCGATTACTGCCTCCTATTGCTTTTCCTCTATACTTTGGCCAATTGGCTTGGTAAGCGTCTTAAGGATTAATTTTAAGTTTTTGGGCTGCAAAATGACTTGGGTGTGGTTCTAGCTTGGAAATGGCTAAGGTTTGGCTTGAGTGCAGAAATGGCTAAGGTTTGTCTTACGCTTATAAATGGCTAAGGTTTAGCTTGGGCTTGGAAATGATTAAGGTTTTCGGCTATGACTTTGGGCAAGGTTTATGATTTTAAGTATGACTTAGGGTTTTAGGTGTGGTTCATGCTTCATGTGGTTACTAGCTGGGGTGAGGTATGTATAGGTTATAACGCTTCCTCTCATGTTCCGTCAGTTGAGAGAGATAAGCTAAACCAAATGATTAAAAAGTGTACCTTTGTTAGCTATAGTGATGGTGGGAAGAGATACATACCGATTAGGTCATATGAAAAATCACAATTAGCCATGACATCATGCTTGATAAGAGTTCCTCATTTTTTAAGGATAGACATAAGGAAACAAAAAATTCAGTGGTAATTGATTTTAAAATTGAAAATGATGAGACATGGGTAGAAACTGAGCCACAGGAAGAGGTACATGAGCAAGTGGAGTAGCCACCCATCAGAAGAAATCCATTGAGAAATCGCAGAATGCCGTTGCGATACATGGATGACTTAAATGTCGTGTTTGCCCTCATTACGATTGAGGGGGATCTATCTACCTTCTAGAAAGTGTTAGATAATACTGATGTTGAGAAGTGAATGATGGTTATGCATGATGGGATGGATTCCTTGTACAAGAACAAAACGTGGGAGCTGGTGAATTTTTTCATTGGTCGGAAAGTGATTGGGTGTAAGTAGATCTTTAAGAAGAAACATGATAGATATAAGGCTATATTGGTAGCGAAGGGTTATGCACAAAAGAAGAGTGTCGATTTTAGTGACATTTTTGTGTCTTTGGTCAAATAGGTATCTTTCAAATTCGTGTTGGTATTGTTTGCCTAACATAATCTTAAACTAGAATAATTTGATATGAAGACTGCTTTCCTACATAAGGAATTGGAAGCAGATTTACATGGTGCAACTAGAAGAGTTCGAGCTGAAGGGAGTAGAGAATAAGATTTGTAGGTTGAAGAGGTTATTATATGGCCTAAAACAGTTGCTTAAGAAGTGGTACAAAAAGTTTGATTCTTTCATGGTAAGTCAGTAATTTACGAGAAGTTAGTTCGATCACTGTATCTACTTCAGAACACTTAGTGATGGAAAATTCATTATCTTGGTATTGTATATTGACGACATACTTATTGTCAACCATAACATATCTGAAATCGACATACTGAAGTTTAGTTATCAAGGACATTTGAGATGAAAGAGGAAACTCAGATAGAAATACTAGAGAGAAGATTTTTTCGGATTGGTTTACAAAAAAGAGGAGATGCCTTTATAAAGGAAAAATAGGTAGCTTGCTTTGGCTCGAGGCGCATGTGAGTGGTATAATAAATGTATGTAGAAGCATGCCTGCTCATTAATTGTTAGGTAGGCATGCAACGGCCATGTCTTGTCATGAACAAGTAAGACAACATATGTAAAAACAACCAAAAATCTTATTGCTGATTTTCCCCCGTGGTGAAAAAGAGGTGACTAAACCTAATGAACGGTTCAGATGGGTGATTTGAATACCAAAGAAGTCTAATTGCAACTTATATACATGAGAAGGTTTCCATGCACTTACAGTTAATCATAAATAACAACAGGGATGCACTATTTACTAACACACACTAACTGATGAATACACCCATCCTCTTTCAATTTTGGTAATGTAGTTATACGAAATTGCAACATTGTCTCAGAGAAATGCTCCAGTGTTCCAGTTGCATTTGGATACCTGAAAAATCCAATGCAATGATCTAGATTGTCCATTAAGTCCTATGCACATTTGATAGGATACTGTACAAACAGTACATCAATTCAACAAATATTAACCATTTGATCAATGGACTTAATATAGTTGCAGTTAAGAATATTTACTTGAAAATTTAAGTCCAATTAACAATTTTATCTATTTATTGCTAGGACCCATCATTTGATCCATGGCTTTGGAAACAGAATAGCTATAATTAGTAAGGCCAAATTAAGAATGGTTTGAATCATCCTATTAACTTAGTTTTTTTATTTTTTTTTTGGTTAACAAAATCTATAAATGGTGGGTCCCTATTAGCGTAGTTGTTGCATGGTAGCCCATGAAATGTGTTCTGAACTAATGGAGAGTTCAGATTGATCGATTAGACTATCCTTGTGAACCAGTGTAACTAGATTTCAATCAACCAAATCTGTAAGGCTTGCATATGGGTTGCCTCTTGCTCTAGTATATGCTATGCTTATTATGGTGCGTCTTCTTCTGCTCAGGAGGAGCAAGTTTTTGGCAAGTGAAGGTAGCTTCTGGCTAGTGCAGACGCTGATATTTGCTGTTTGGTAGAGGTTCCATCTTTGATGGATGTAGTGCAGGTGGCTATGTTTATTGAAAGTCGCTGCTCTGTTTCTCCTTTGGAGGTTTCTAAAAGGAATTATAATATAATAATATTGATTCATTATGAAGAAAGGGTTCTCTATTGATTCAAACCCTACACCTATGGGATAGGGATAGAGGAAGAGGAAAAAAAATCAAAGATTTCACATATTACTTTTGATTAAAAAATCAATCCGATTTATTTTGTACCCTTAATTGGCTAGATGAGAAAATGGCTCAGATTCTAAATGATCAAACCTATGTAACTTAATAGAATCTTCTTCTGTCTAAAGAAATGATTCATCAAATTAATGAGTCACTTGTTCCATTGATATGGACACATCTAAGATCACCAAATGCTTGGGAGTTCCTCTATTCACCTAATTTTTTGTGACACCCTATTTAAAAACGGTTGAAAACCATTCCCAAATGGTTTAAGAATGGTTTTCAATTGTTCTTAAATAGGGATTTTGGTGTAGTGATATCTCGTTCATGTTAGTGATAGATGTCTTCAATTTGTCAGATTGGGGGCTCGATGACATCGAGCAAGCTTCGATGTCATTGAACCCAGTTTGATGACATCGAAGAAAACTCGATGCCATTGAATTTTTTCACGATTTTCACCCCTGGTCGTTGGATGGTTTTGGTTGTTCTTTGATGTCATCGAAGGATCTTCGATGACATTGAAGGTTTCGCACAGATTTTCTGCGAAAATGCAGATTTTGCGATTTTTGTTTCCTATTCCGTTTTGGCTTCTTTCTAAACCTATATAAAGGGGTGTAAACGAAATTGGGAGGTATTCTAAGAGGTTTTAAGTATTTCTAAAAGAGTTCTAGGGTTTCAAGGGGTGGAAAGAATGTGAGGTTTGAGGATTGCTCAAGCTAGGTAAGTCCTCTATCATTGTAATCTGTGCTTTCATAGTAGAATTTCTATCGCTTTGTGTCGTGGTTTTTCCCCATAAGGGTTTTTCTGTGTTTGCTTGGTGCTCTTGGATTGCTATCCTAGATCCATATCTGTGTGATTCCGCAGCCTAAATCCTAACAAGTAGTATCAGAGCAATCGTTAGGGCACAAATATGAATATGAAGGATTAGTAATAATGGGAAACGCCAAGTTTGATGTTGAGAAGTACTCAGGCAAAAATAATTTTGAGTTATGGAAGGTTAAGATGATTATCCTATTAACCAAGCAAGGCGAGATTAAGGCTCTTGAGGAGCGAAAATCGACTATGAAAGATGAAGAATGAGAAACTTTTGATAGTAATGCTTTAGCCTACATCCGTTTATGTCTCACGGATGAGGTTCTCTATAATGTTTTGAGGGAGAAAACTGCAGATAGTTTTTGGACGAAGTTAGAGAACATTTATGTGAAAAAGTTCTCTAAAAATTGTCTACACTTGAAGCTACAATGCTATACCTTCAAGACGGCAGAGGGTAGAGATCTGGAAGCCCACATCAACAACTTTAATAAATCGATGTGTAAATTGCTGGATATATAGGAAGCGGTCAAAGATGAGGAATACATATGTATATTGTTGAATTCTCTTCCTGTATCTTATGAGTTATTCAAGGACACGATGTACATCGCAAATAAAATCCTGAGTGTCGACATCGTTATCACATCCCTTCAAGGGAAGGCCATGAGAAAGCTAAATGGTGACATGTGGACATCTTCCGATGCACTGATTACGAGAGGTAGAGATTCTGAGTGAGGTACAGGATCTTCTAGACTTATATCCAAATTCAAGGGCAACGGTAAAGAAAAATTAAAGTGCTGGAACTGTGGGATGTCTGGACACATGAAGAAGGATTGTAAAAATTCTAATGCGAAGAAAGATAATTCAGTGGCTTCTTCCAAGGAGGCCAATGTTGTCACATCTGATGAAGAGACAAGTGGTGGTGATGTTCTTTCTGCTTCCATGATTAGTCACTTACATGATAATCATAAAGATAATTGGATACTTGACATAGGAGCATCATATCACATGACTCCTCATCAGATTTGGTTTGCCAGTTATAAGGAATGCGATGGTGGATAGGTTTTTATGGGCTATGATAATACCTGTAATGTTGTCGCTATTGGTACGATGAACATCAAGATGTTTGATAGGATAAAGCGTATCTTGACTGATGTCAAGAACTTTCCTGATATGAAAAAAAGTCTAATTTCTCTTGGTGCACTCGAGGCTATAGGGTGCAAGTTCACTGGTCTTAATGGTGTCCTTAAAGTTTCAAATGGGGCACTTGTGGTTATGAGAGCACAAAGGCACGGAAACCTTTACAGGTTAATCAGAGGCACTTCAGTAGGTGGAACGGTAGCAGTGAATGTTGCAGATTTCATGTTTGCACACGTATGTGACATACTCATCTGTGCCACATGAGCAAGTGAGGCATGAAGGTACTATCTGATCGTTATTTGATTCCAACATTTAAGAATTCAGATTTAAATATATGTGAGCATTGAATATATAGTAAACAATCTAGATTATCCTTTAAATATGAAAAACATGTATGTAAGGGAGTGCTTGATTATGTGCACTCTGACGTATGGGGGCCATCACCAGAGGTTTTCATTAGAGGGTCATCATGGTTTGTTTCATTCATTGACGACCACTCCAGAAAAGTTTGGGTTTACTTCATGAAATGTAAATTTGAAGTTTTCACCATATTCAAACAATGAAAGGTGATGGTGAAAAAACAGTCAGGGTAAAAAATAAGGGTTTTAAGGACTGACAATGATGGAGAATTTACTTTTACTGAGTTTAATGAATATTGTAAGGATGAAGGGATCATCAGACACAACACAGTGCGCCATACATCCAAACAAAACAGCGTGCTTGAGCGAATGAATCGAACTCTCTTGGAGAGGGGCTGATGTATGTTAAGTAATGTTGTGATAGGCAAGGACTTATGGACTGAGGCCGTTAACATGGCTTGTTACTTGGTGAACCGATCCCCATCTACAAAAATTGAATATAAAATTTAAGAGGAAGTATAGAGTAGTCATAAGCTGGATTACTCAGATTTGTGTATATTTGGTTGTGAGGCTTACTCTCTTGTACCGTTAGTTGAGAGAGATAAGCTACACCATAGAGTCAAAAACTATATTTTTTTTTGGCTATGGTGTTGGTGTGAAAGGTTACAGGTTGTTCGACAAGGTCACACGCAAGGTCATCATTAACCGTGACGTCAGAGTCGATGAAAGCTCCCTATTCCACAAGAATGATCAAGATGTGCAAGAGGAACCTGAAAGGTTGATCGTAGACGTCTAGATTAACACAAATAATACTCAGGTAGAGACAGATGCGCAGACAGAGGTACAAGATCAGGTGGAGTAGCCACCTGTGAGAAGAAACCCACCTCGTGATCGCATATTACCAGTAAGATACAGGAACGACTTTAATATTTCATATTCTTTCTTTACAGATGAGGAGGACCCGTCTACTATTTAGGAGGTTCTCAGTGAGCCTGATGCAGAAAAGTGGAAGGCGGTTATGCAAGATAAGATGGACTCGTTGCACAAAAATCAGACATGGGAACTGGTGGAGCTTTCAGTGGGCCAAAAAATGATCTGATGCAAGTGGTTATTCAAAAGAAAACATGATAAATACAAAGCAACGTTAGTAACGAGGGTTATACTTAGAGAGAAGAAATCAACTTCATAGAGATATTCACACTGGTGGTTAAGGTGTCTATGAGATTCGTGTTAGCGCTAGTTGCCCGATACGATCTCGAGCTGGAACAGATGGATGTCAAGATTGCATTCCTTTAACACCCCATACTTTTCAGTACTCGGGCGTTATCGTGTCATCCAACTTAGTATGAACGGTAACCTAGCTTACTTGAACAGTCACCCTCAATCTATCCATCTTAACCATTTGATTTTGACTATGATGACGAGACCTTTTAAGAGTTTAGTTCAATCTACCTTGGATCCGTAATGACCTTTCAACCATCTGATTTTGAACTATGACTTCTCACAACACAATTATAAGATTTGAGATCGATCTGTCCATTTACCCACCACAACGTGATTAAATTGACCCTGTACTTAAATAAATAAAACTCCTACTTTAGAATCTGAATTTCAAAATATACCTATTTAGTACAATTAAGTCACATAAAGTAAATTAGGGATCAAAGTCACTAGATCCACCATTCATCAGGTTACAACATCCCATTGGATTATCCATCCTTTGGAAACACAAACCGGATCATCTATCCCCATATTTGACTACCAGATCACACCTAAATACTTCTTAGGGATTCCTAGGACTGTTAATAACAAAGGTCGAGTCAATTCAACCGTTGAATTATCTGAATCATTAGGATGTTGAGATTCAATGAATGGATGTTCACTTAGTATGGCTCACTTATAAATGTAAAATAATCTAATCTTTCTTATCAAAGCCCTACAGGCAGCTGATTGAATAAATAAATGGCATTGATCAAAATGCAAACCACGATAAACAACTTAGAAAATAGTAATAATAATAATAATAATAGTAATGATATTAAAAACATTGTTAAAAAAAAGGATATTTAATATTACAAGTGTGTATTAGGCCATGTGATCCATAATCTAGCCACTAAATTCTAGTTAAGTGGTCTCGTGGACCTTTTTACTGTCGATGATAAGTTTGGATGCAATCTGACCATTGGATCTAGGCAAATCCACAAATAGGATCTGAATCAAATCGTGGAGCCCACTTAAGCCTTGGATTTGCCCCATCTTTGGTCAAGGGTACTAATTGGACCCTTAGAACCTAATGGACGGAGTGGATTTCATCCAAACACTATCGTTGACCCCACCTTAGTTGTGCGTGTGCACAGTTCACGCGTACCCGCGGTGCACCAGGCCATGAAGACGGTCAAATCGGGTTTGACCCATGTTTCCCGCAAATGGGAAGAACTCTCCCTTCTCTTGTTTTTCACCAGCGGACGGACAGGCGGCCGTAGTTTTGATCAGGACCCATTTTCATGATCTAAACCGTTCATTTGGTGTGGATGTTTCTTCTAACTAAACCCCACCTAATCCCACACCTGGGAGCACGTGTGCATGTACATGATTCTTGATACAAATAGGGCCCACAAGCATAATGTTTCCAAAAATGGAAACTTGTCCTGCTGTTGCCACAATGGAGATCCGCATGCGCTTTTTTTCCTTTCATCTCAGCCCTTCCATTTGGAAGTATCCAAGCCCTACATTCGCTCCTCTTTAGGGTTTCCTTGCAAGAAAACTGACACGGATCCTTCCCACGATTTTGAGAAAACCAAACAGTAGGATTCAATCTAGGCCATCCACTTTCAAACCAACGGCGTGGGATTGTTTGGGCAATGTTATAAGTGAGGTTGGAATCGAATGCAAGCTGGTTTCCTCCCCGTTCTTTCAAGAACCCTAGAAAACCGGCCGCAATCTGCTCCCTTCGAACCCACCACCCAAACCTCATTGAAGCTTCGTTCTCCAACCTTCACTAGCTCCAGTAAGAGTATATGAGCCATTTAACGGCTTCAGGATGAGGAGAAAAGCTTTCATTTGAGATTTGCCATTAATGGTCATCACTATCTTCGTCAGGAAGAGACTGTCGTTGAACTTAGTTACGATCGGTCCCACTGCTGGACATCTCTGGTGAAGAAAGGGAAAGAAAGAAAAGAAAGAAATGAGAGAGGAAGATGGAGAGATGAAGAGTGAAACAAAGAGAGTGAGCGCAACGGTTGCACTCGCTGCCGAGTCAAGAGGACTCGACTTGCCAGCATCGACTGTCTTCATTGAGTCAACCTAAGCTGCTGCCCAGTGGTCTGCTCAAGCTTTGTTTAAGTCCAGACATTGATGGACCTATTTGAGGAAGGAAGAAATAAGAGAGAGAGAGAGAGAGAGAGAGAGAGAGAGAGAGAGAGAGAGAGAGAGAGAGAGAGAGGATGTTGCTGCTCGTTGTGCTGGCCCGACTTGATTCGCTCGAGTTCCGGGTTGAGTCTGTTACATCTAGGTGCATCGAGCCGAGTTGTTGGATGCTGCAAAGAAAAATAAAGAAAGAGAAAGAAAGAAAAGGGAAAAAGAAAGGAGAGGAGAAGAAGAAGAGAGAGGGAGAGAGGTGGCTGCCGAGTCAAGTGGGGTTGACCCGCTGGGCTGAGATCGGCCTAAGATGGACATGGGCCTGGTCACATCCAGGCTGTGTAGGGACTAGAGAAGAAGAGAGCAGAGAAGGAAGAAGAGGCTAGGTGTGGTGGTCGTTTACCACACCAACACAACTCGGCTGAGTCAATGAGCTGAGTCCGAACTGAGTTAGAGTTGGTTTGGTCCACACGTTGTTGAAATTCTAGTAAAGAATGAGTGATAAAAAGTAAAGAAGAAGAAGAAGAAGAAGAAGAAGAAGACAAAAGAAGAAAAATCAGAAAGAGGAGGAAGGAGAAGATCATAAGGGAGTTGATGGGTTTAGGGCGGTTTGGGAGTTTTTTTCCTATGGTTTGGTCCAGCACGTTGCGATAGGTCAGGCCTCCTCACTGGATCGGGTTGAGTCCTGCAAACTAGTCAAATTAGGTATGCCAACTTCCAATCTTCAAACATTTGAATTGTCAAAATTAAATTATCGATATTTTACTATTGTTAGGAATTATTAATAGACATTATTAATTCTACTACTTAATTGTTAGTATTAGATATTAACATTTATTATTATTAATGTTATTCTTATTTTGTCATTAGTAGATTATTTATTATAAGATTAGTGTTGATAGTATTAACTGATAATTATCACTTATTATTACTTCATTTCTAATATTATTATAAATAAATTATATGAATTAGATTTCAAACTCTAAACCATAGCCTAAAATTAGATTAGTGGATAATACCTTGAATCTAAGCAATCCAACCCATAAGTTATGATCTTAACCGTAGATAGTTTGTAAAACATTGATCTAACAACTTACAATTCATGGTAGGATTTAGATTTAAGGGCGCACACACTTCCTAGTAACATTAGGTGTAATTTGACTCATATGGTGATGATTTCTTCCCCTTGAGTTTTTCATTTTCCCATTAGCTTAAGTGATAGTTTTTATTTTAATCTTAATTAATAATTGATATCTTTATCTTATAATTACATGTGCTAGCTGTTGGAATTGAATACTAGATTATGTACTCAATATTTATCCTGCATGAATATCTATATGTTGCACTTGTATATTGTCTCATGCTCGTGGATTGCTTGTGAAACTTGAATTGGTACATCGTGGGGAAATCCCACTTATAAATGTACATTTAGACTTGGGATGTAACTTGATTGATTGTATTTACAATAGACCTTCGACTTAGTGGTTACTTGAATGATGGGTTAAATGAAATATTGATGAGGGCCTACCATCTACGGGTTGTTGTGTCTAAGTGGTTTTTGAGGATGATCATTTATTGTATAGTTTTAATAATTACCTTAGGTAGCTTAGTTTTGATAATTGCCCTATGTGGCTTAGTTTTGGTATTTGCCATATGTGGCTTTGTTTTGTTGTTTACCCTATGTGGTTTCGATGTATTATTTTTATGCAACCATGTGATGGTAAGTCCCATATACTAAATTATGACTGACCATTAATCGATGAGATTCCATTAAACATCATGAGGTGGACGTCTCATGAGCCGGAGATGGTGGTCATGAGACACTATGTCTGAGCTATCGGTCTACGTTGGGTGATGAACCCCCCGTAATAGCCTTGAGCTTTATTAAACTAGCTGGTTGTAAATGGAATAATAATGGATGGGCTAATAATGCATTCATGGCATATGGGCGATGACGGGTGACTAATTTTGGATACTGTAGCACGTGCCTAATAGGATTTAGTTGGGGTATCATTTCGCTAGCTTCCAGACCATTGACTATCGGTCCACTTTCGGTGAGTTTAGCACTACACATGTACTATGTATTTTTGCTGATGACTGGTCACATGCATGGGTTTTGCCCAAAAACCAACTGGATGAGCATCCTCAGTTGATGTGCACTCACGCATCCATGCATTTAATAAGACTGCATTGTGTATTATTTTGAATGTTTTTGTTTATAATTATGCTTATCTAATGCGGCGATGTGTAATCTTGAGAAAAATTTACACTGAGCTGACCACTCATTCATCGAATATATAACCGTACAGGTAGCACAGGTGGCCTAGATGATATTCACGTTTAAATTAATGAGGAGCAGGTTATGATTCTCGAGGATGTATGATTGTATTTTTTAAGAGTTGTTACGTGATTTTACAGCTCAAGATTTGTTATAATTTACTTTGTTTCACATGCGATATTATTTCATTTTGTAATTATAAGTATTGGGACATTAGTTTGTATAAGTCATTATGGGTAAACTCTCATATATTCTAAATGTAAATGCAAATTTTCCTTTATGTTTGATTGTCTATCTTTCGCTAAACTGCTAACTCTGAAAGAAAAAAAAAGAAAAAAAAATACCTGAATTCGACTATCTTTAAAGGTTAACACTCGGGTTTTTGGAGAACGAGTCATATACTTGGATTTTGAAAACCTGGGACGTTACAATTCCTGTACGGGGAGTTGGAAGAGTAGACCTACATGAAGCAACCAGAAGGCTATGAAGTTAAAGGGGCAGAGAAAAATGATTGCAGGTTAATGAAGTCGTTGTACATCCTAAAACAGTCGCATAGATTATGGTATAAAAAATTTGATTCTTTCGTGTTGAGTCAGAAATTTACTCAGAGTGAATACGATCACTGTGTCTATTACAAGACACTGAGTGATGAAAAATTCATTATCCTAGTATTGTATGTTTATTATATGTTGATCGCTTGTCATGGTATGTCTGAAATCAACGTATTAAAGACTCAGTTATCAGAGACATTTGAGATAAATGATCTGTGGGATACAAAAAGGGTTCTTGGCGTATATATTCATAGAGATAAGAAGAGGAGCAGACTTTAGTTATTATAGGCGGAATACCTTGATAATGTACTGATCAAGTATGAGATGGACTAGGAAAAGCCAATGAGCATTTCCTATGCTGCTCACTTCAAGCTTTCCTCAGAATAATGTCCTAAATAAAATGGAAAAAAACAGGTTATGTCTCATGTGCCTTATTCGAATGCGATTGACAGTTTAATGTATGCCATGGTTTGTACGAGATTAGATATTTCACAAGCAGTCGATGTTGTGAGCAGATACATGTCAAACCCTGGTAAACAACATTGGAAATCGATGAAATGGCTACTTCGATACATTTGAGATACGAAATACTATGTCTTAACTTTTGAGAAGACAGGAGCAAAGTTAGTAGGGTATGTGGATTCAGATTACGCAGGTAGTGTGGATTCTAGAAAGTCAACTTCAGGATACTCGTTTGTACTAGCGGGTGGAGCAATCAGTTGGATGTCTAAACTTCAGTTTATGGTGGCTCTTTTCACGACCAAAGTAGAATATATGGCATTGACAGAAGCGTTTAAAGAAGACGTTTGACTCAGAGGCATGATAAACCAGTTAGGATTTCAGTAGGAGGCCATGCCGATTAACTGTGATAGCAAGAGTGCTATCAATTTGGCTAAAATTTTTGTTTATTACTCACGTACTAAATACATTGATGTTCATCACCATTTTATCGGACAAGTGCTTGAGGAAGGAGGTGTAACACTGGATAAGATTCATACCATTGTGAATCTAGCAGACATACTCATTAAGATTGTTCCTATAGAGAAGTTCAAATTCTGTGCAACTTCTATGAGCTTGGTGATGGCGTAAAAGGAAGATGGAGTATGCATAAGAAGCGTTAGTGAAGCTATTATGCGAGGCAGAGATAAGAAAAGGAAACAAGAAGCTACACGTTTAAAGATTGAATACATAATGGAGATTGTTAGTGATAGATGTTTTCAATCTGTTAGATTGGAGGCTTGATGACATTGAGTTTACTTTGATGTCATCAATTTTTTTTGGGATTTTCATCTCTGGTTGTTGGACAGTTTTGGTTGTTCCTCGATGTCATTGAAGGACCTTCGATGACATCGAAGGTTTTGCACAAATTTTCTGTAAAAACACAGATTTTGCGATTTTTGTTTCTTATTCCATTTTGGCTTCTTTCTAAACTTATATAAAGGGGTGTAAATGAGATTGAGAGGTATTCTAAAAAAGTTCTAAGTATTTCTAAAAGGGTTTTAAGGTTTTAAAGGGTGGAAAGAAGGTGAGGTTTGAGGATTGATCAAGCCAGGTAAGTCCTCCATCATTGTAATCTGTGCTTTCATGGTGGAATTTCTGTCGCTTTGTGTCGTGGTTTTTTCCCATAAGGGTTTTCCGTGTTAAATCTTTGTGTTCTTTTGTGTTTGCTTGGTGCTCTTGGATTTCTATCCTAGATCCATATTTATGTGATTCTGCAGCTCAAATCGCAACAATTTGTACGTGTCTGCTCCTTGTTTCCCGAACCTCTAGTGAGTTATACAGACAAAGTTAGAAAAGATCAAAACTTTGATGATTCCATCTTGGCAAGGGTTTTCTTAAATCTTTTGAGTTGTTAGATCTGTCATTGTACAGGCCGTTTATTCTTGTTTTTTTTTTTCCCTTTCAGTGTTGGATGACAACTTTACAATAGATGTGGCCTGAAATTTTTTGTGGTATCCATATATTCAGTTCCATATCAACAAATTTATAGGTTGTGCGCTCCCACCTTTCTGAAAAATAGAAGAAGAAGAAAATCCCACTTTTATGGTACTCAATATTTTTGGACTCAAACGTGACCAAGAACCCTTTTCGTTGCGTGTTTGTCAAACCATCAATTAAATCTATTGAACCCTTGTTGAATGATTCCACCCCAAATACTTTCCTAACTTGTAATTATTAAAATAGAAGGATTTGGCAACAATTTACCCCTAACACTTATAGTTTGGGTTTCTGGATTTTGTGTAGATGTCATGGTCTCGGCTGTTGATAAGTGTATTTTTCTTCTTCATAAGTAAACAGATGACCATCTAATTGAATTGGATTTCTAGTGATCTAGCTCATTTTGGTGGACAGTTTCAATCCAAACTCATCCAACCACCTGATCTGACATATTCTGGTATTAATGATGAATGGCCTAGATGGGTGGGCTCATAGGATTTGATGGTCTAAAAGATCCTGAAAAGTTCATACAAAACTGGAGATGGAGGGTCTACATTTAGAGGTCTTCTTAATCACCACGAGAGCTCTAATTTAGGGTTAGAGCCCGAATTACAATAAATTACTTTGATTGTCTAGAGCCGGCCGGATGGACAAAAGGTATATGCTGTCCGCTCTCTTTTTTCTCTTCCCAAGCTCTCAATTTAAGGATTTTTTTAGATAAATTGAACAAGGGATACATTCCTTTCCTATAAGTGAGTGAAAGAGAGGGTCTGAATAGTTATCTTATCTGATCGATCTCTTTTCAATGGTATCTTCTATTGTATTCAATTTCAAATTTTAAATTCAATCTCAAACCACAGAGAAAGTAGAAAGAAGAATTCAGAAGAAACGATGGGATACATCATAGTGGTCGAACTCAATTAATGTATGGGCCATTTAATGATGGGTTATTCCAACAATTTATTCAAGTGATCTTCATGGTTAGGCCTCCATTATAGGTCTGATATTCCAGTGATGTGGCAAGGGCCACTTTGCGGCAATGAGTAGTTTGGACAAGGGAAAATGCATAACCACATGGACAATAGAGAGAGGATGGGAGTACGAATTTTATCCCTACACATGGATTAGATCTCCTTCCCCAAACTCATTACAAATTTAAACTGAAGTTGAGATTGCAATGCCAGCATACTTTCCTAAATGAGATCTTCCCTAAAATCAATTACAAAGAACCATACAAGAAGTGATGATCTGAAAAGGATGGATGGCCGGTACAGGATCGACAAGACAGATATTTCCAGCGGCTGGCAGTGAGTAAGAAATCGACGCCGAAAGGAGGGATGCAGTAATGATCAATGATTGATCAATGATTCCACATTCAACTTGTGCAGTGATGAGACCATGGGCCAAAATTTGTAATCCACCTTGAACCTCAACCGCTATATAAGTGGAAATCGAGCTCCTATAAACGAAGAGGACTAGGCTAAAACTAATTATTTTCATGTATTTGGGTTGTATGGGCATGCTAGATCACAAATCAACCATGTATTTAGGCTAAAACTATTGCATGTAGCATGCGTCTAAAACCATGTCTTGCATTGAATATTATAATCACCATCCAAAATAGGTTATAACTAAAAAATTAGACTAATCCAACAATCCTAACCATCGGATTTGCGTACGTCTTCAGATGGAACCTTGATAAAGAATCAACTTATGACTTTAGATCATTCAATTGGTATGCTAACCCCTTAGATGTTGCTTCCTGTTGGATTATTGACATCATCCACAGTAGGTCAATAAATCCAACTGTTAACATTAGTTAATTAATTTGGGTTTTTGCCATGGACCATTCAAAAAGCAGCTAATTGGTCTGGCTCAAGTGCATCAGCTAAACTGTAGGAAGTATTGAATTTTCATTTGTGGTTCATTCACTATGTATCAATTACATTAGTTGAAAATATAAGCTTAGGTTGAGTCCTTACCTCAGTGGTAGACTAGGAGTTTCAACCCAATGTCTTGGGTTAAATAAATAATAATAATAATAATAATAATCATAAAAAAGAGAAATTCTGATCCCTTTACGTTCTCTTTTTGGATATATCCATCTGTTCGGTGGATTAGAGAAATTCTGCCCACAAAACGTAAATGAAAATCAGGAGTGTCTCTCATTTTCAAAATCTGATTCCTTCACATTCTCTTTTTGGATGCTAATGCATCATATCCAGGATGGATTTGCTGATTGCGGGAGAGTTGGGGGATACAGTTACATCCATCTTCTCTCCATATTCAGCTGAAAATTTGGGCCGGTGTGCCTTAAGACATGTAGTCACCACGAGAAGTGTGTATATTTCCCTCTGGCAGATGCATACCATCTGCCATAGAGATGGCAAGCAACGGAAGCGGATTGCCTGTGTTGGGCCCAAAGAGATTTGCATGACAAATCCACTCCATTCATCTGTTTTGCTAGACACAATAGGACAGGCAGATCCAACACTCATGCCGGCCATACCACACGAAACAGTGGGGATTGAACGCCCTGGGACCGGTGACAGAAGTTTTGTATCAGGATGATATTTGCGCCCACAGTTTATCTGAGTGGTAATATCCCATATAAACCGTTTGGATTGCATATAAACATCATAGTCAGCTCCAGCAGTGGAGATTTCGCTTCCCACTGTTTCGTTTGGTATGGCCCACTTGAGTTACGGAGCTTGCTGATTTTTAGAATCCTGTCATATTGTCGTCTTTCAAAACTGATGGAAAGAGTGAATTTGTAACGGACATTCCCACAGCCTTGTGCACTGTCATATCTCTGCACCCACGGTCACAGACAATGCGAGCACCGGGACATTTTTTTAAATTTAAATATGGCAAATCTCAAACACCTTCAAATAATGAATACAACACATCATTTCTTTTAAATTGGAAATTACATATCAAAATAGACACTGTAATAGCTTGGCTAAACTACACTGACTGGGAAAGATAATGTAATTTGTAATCATATCCTACTGACGGAGCCATAACAAGGTAATTTGTAAACATCCATCCCACTATGCTGTATTTAATTTATAACTATGGGATTATATGATCTTAGTTTGGGGATATGTAGTGGACTTCAAGCAAGACTGTGCGCATGTTGGGTCCACTGTTTAGTACATGATCGTTGATCTGATGGGCTCTTCTTTAGATTGGCCAAGGGCTGGAAACCTCATATTTTAAAAGATTCTAGCAATGTATTATCAGCTCTAATTATTATAGGCATTGTATCCTGAGCTTGTCTTATCAAGCGGCCGCTTGTGGATCACTTGACCGTCGCCCTGCTTGTCCTGATGAGTCCCAGACAACTACAAGTGTTGTCGTTGTTTGGCTTTCGATTTGTTTTGGTCACGTATGTCGGCATATCAAAACTAATTGTATGGCTCGATTCGAGCTGAATAATTTAACCCCAAGCGCTGAAATAGGCAGATACATCGGGCGCGATTGTATATGACCGAAACCTAAAAATATCGGTTGCCTACCCAACCACTAGCAAGATTGTGATAAAGTGATTAAGCAATAGTTGGAGGGTGGAGTTCTTCCTCAAAAGATGGGTTGCACCTTGCTCTCCATATGAAATGATTGTTTTTTAACTATTTGATTACAATCAGACAAATAAAATTTCAACATACATAAATAAAATTTAAATAAGAATAAAACACTAATCTCAACAGCAGTAGTATTGAGAAATTAATTCAAACTTTGTTCATAGGATAACCTTACACTAAAAATAAAGTTTTAGGTAGGACAGCCTGATTTTATGAACGTAGTAAGGATTAAGATCACAAACTAAGCAAGAGACAAGAGAAAGATATTTATTACAAGCATTTACCATACAAACATAAATAGATTACAAACATTCACCACATATACAAAAATGTAAACCATTCACCACAAACACCAGAAGTTAAAGTGGTTCGGTGTGTACACCAACTGTTCTCAAACAACCACACCTACTCTACTCTAATAAAACCAACCCACATGGTATTGACGTCCACTAAAAATCAAAGTTTTCATAGGTTCACCTTAAAACCTATATAGTTGTGTTTTTGGATGGGCTATCACAAACAAAGCCTCACGCTGAGATTTTCTGGCTATCTCAGTCAAAACCTGTAAGACCCGTACCATAGTCCGTACCATTCCTAGGCTTCCGCGGTCCTCTTGGTCGAATTCTGACAACTCTCGACCTGTATCCGACGTTTGCGCATGATCCTAAGCCAAGTCGTGCATACCGAACTCGGCATGATCCGAAACTTGTACCTTAGTGACCACGCCATCGCCGCGGTTCTAACCCGTGACTCGCTCACCGAACT
The DNA here is from genome assembly GCA_037074715.1 of Magnolia kwangsiensis. Lineage (NCBI taxonomy): Eukaryota > Viridiplantae > Streptophyta > Magnoliopsida > Magnoliales > Magnoliaceae > Magnolia > Magnolia kwangsiensis. Next base: position 66,096,489 of record CM073582.1, on the reverse strand, counting down.
GATACCCAGGCCAAGAGATGTGGGTTCGCGTTCATTCTGAAGAAACGCCGTGCGTTGTGAATTTCAAGAAAATCTCTACAAGATGTCCCATTAAATCAAGTCAAGTACACCACCTTACCTCAATGCCACCTCACCCTACAACAAGTACAAATGACCACTCCCTCTTTTTCCACAAGTCAACCCTCTTTCTCCCCTAGCCATCCCTCTTTTTATAAAAATTCAAACTCACCCATGCCTCCCCATCCTCTTTCCTTACAACCACCATTCCACCCACCTCTTTTATCCTTTATTTTTCTCTTTCTCTCAATTCTCAAACCTCCCAAGCAAAACCCCACAAACCTTTCCAACTATCCCAAATCAACGAGTGTGACCCACACTCTCAACTCTCATCCCCACCATCAAAAATCCATCATCCACCGTCAAAAGTTGGACATATGATCTAAGGAGGCTAACAAACCAAGAAGAAGGCCGATAGGTAGGTGATCTACCGTTGTGTTTGACTTTAAAGGCCCACTTGTTGTGAGACCCACATGATGTATGCATTATATATGGGAGGGCCCATAGTGCCGGAGTCCCTCCATCACCCGATCTCTCTCTCTCTGTCTCTCTCTTTCATTGTGTGTGATGATGTGATTGTGTGACCCACTCGGATGGACCCCACCTTGGTGTATATCTTATCCACACCCTTCAGCCATTTGGTGGCCCATCTGAGCAAGGCCCACCTCATATATGTGTTATACCCAAACCGGCCAGCGTCCAGGGACGCTGGACGTAGTCTAAGAACAAAAATATTAGCTTGATTTCAAGTTTTATGGGTGAACCACTCCTACAGGCCCCACCTTGATATATGTCTTTAATCCACGCCGTTTATCCCGTTCCTCGGCTCATTTTAGGCGTTGAGCCGAAAAATGACGCTAATCCGACTTTCTGGCCGGCTATAACATAGAGAATAATATTTTTTTTTACCATTGAAATACACCCTGATGTTTCTGTACATGAAAACCCATCGAATATTGACCTTGATGGGTTTGTATTGAGCCATAGAAACCAATGGCTGGGTTGGATTTTTCTGAGATGGGCCCCACCTAGGAAAAATATCAAGAAAACTCATTTTTTAAAAAAATAAAAAAATAAAAAAATAAGAAAAATTAGGCAGCAGCGCCTGTTACTGCCGCTGACACCAAAGGACGCAGCAGCGTCCTGCTGTTGTGTGGATGCCGGATGGGCAGGGACCATGGGTCACAGCCGTGGGCCCCACTATGATATGCGAGAACATCAACACCGTGCATTTTGATGGGCCCCCTTTTGGCTATGGGCCACCCCTAAAATCAGCCATATTTGGAACTCAGGTGGCCCACATCATAGGAAACAGTTGGATTGAACGTCTGCCATTGAAACCCTTTTTGGGATTTTAATGGTGGAGATCATTATCGCCACTTATATTTGGAATGTAGTTTAGATGACCTTTAAATATGATTTATTTTCTTTATGCTTAAATTGATCTTAAGCATATAGGTGAATAGTGTGGTTGGTAAGGCCCATTGGTGTGGCCCATGTAATGTGGGACACTTGCCATATAAGGGCCCATTTGATGTATTTGTGGCCCTTCCGTTGAGGCCATATTAATGTATTTGTAGCCCGTTGATTGATGCTTACATCCACATGTGTGGGGTCCCACCTCGATTCATGTGTTTAGCCGTCCATCTGGACGATTTATGTGGTGGACCTGCCTTTGATGTGTTTTGATCCAAGCTGATCACCCATTGGCGAGCTCTTCTTTAGGCTTGAGACAAAATGAAGCAGATTCAATTCTCTGGTGGGCCACGTGTGTGGACCCCACTCTGATGTAAGTGTTTTGTCCACATTATTCGTGGACCACACCATGATGTAAGTGTTGTATCCTCACCGTCCAATGCAAGGACGGTGGAATTCCACCATGACGTATGCGTTTCTCCACCCCGTCCATTCATTGGACGTGGCCCCACCATGGCAGTGTGTGAGGCCCACCTTGATTTAATGTATTGCATCCGCACCATCCAATCCATGGACGGTGGATGCGGATTGACTGGAGTGCCTCACACCAACTTGATAGCTAAGGTATTGACGTTAACAAGTTCCGTGGGGCCCACTTGAAATATGTGGTGTATTCCACGCCATCCACCTATTTTGCATCCATCTGCGAGACCTGCCGTGATGTATGTATCGTATATCTATGCCGTCCATCTAGTTTTCCAAGATCATTTTAAGATGGGCTCACCTTGATTGCATGTATTCTATAGCCATATCGTTGTCCATTTTGATGGACATATGACCTATCTTAATGTGTGTGTTTTAGCCACGTCCTCCTGTCCAGCTAGGACGTAGACCCCACCACTATGATGCATGTGGTTTATATCCATACCATCCGTCTATTTTGGTAGCGGATGGGGCCCACTATGTTGTACGTATTTCATCCATGCCGTCCACTTATGTGGCCCACCTTGATGAGTGTATAACAAGCAGACTATCCATCTATTAGGGCCCATTTGACATGTGTGCAGGGCCCACCTGTTATGTATATTAGACCCATGTGTAGGGCCCACCTATTGTGTATTTGAAGCCCATGGACGAGGCTCATTGCGATGTGTTTTTGACCCATATGATGAGGCCTATTGTGATGTGTTCGAGGCCCATGGACGAGGCCCATTGTGATGTATTTCTGGCCCATATGATGAGGCCTATTGTGATGTATTTGAGGCCTATGGACGAGGCCCATTGTGATGTATTTCTGGCCCATGTGATGAGGCCCATTGTGATGTGTTTCAGGCACATGTATGTGGCCCATTGCGATGTGTATGGTGATGAATATAAACAACCCATTGTGATATATTTTCGCCCCATATGATGAGGTCCATTGTGATGTATTCAAGGCCCATGGTTGAGGCCCAATGCGATATATGTATGACCCGTTACGTTGTATATGAATCCCTTGTATGGGCTACTCCTTGGGAGTAATGTTGGTTAAATATCCACATTGATGGGCAATGATGGTTGAAAGTCCTCATTATGACCTTTCCTTAGGCCTTTTGTTAGACTAATTATTGATATTGATTATTGATATTGGTTATCGATATCGATTATGAGTATGTGATAGCATAGCATCATGATACATGCCCATACGCATCATTTGCATGTTTGATATGAGATGTGATTGACCATTGCATATATCATTGAGCAGGTTGTTATGAGATTCCCTGATAAGTGGAGGTTATCTCACATGAGCACACGGTATATGCAGGATTGATGTATGATTGAATTGAATGACTCTTGTATCTTGCATTGTGATTACTATACGCCCTAGTGATATCAGGGTCGTAGTCTCCACAGACATATCATGGATGGCCAGATGGGACACCAAAAATCTGTTATTAGCATCGGGCTTCCATAGATGACCCTGGGTAAAAATCTCTAAACCCTCTTGGTATCAGAGGACGCCTCAACGTAGAGACCGAGTGGATATGTATGAGCACATGAGGTCTGTATACCAGTAGGCCGCGTCTCCCACTGTATCGTAGTTGGTTGGGAGGGGGTGTAGCCTTACTCGCCTGAGGGAGTAGGTATAGCTAGGCTGAATTTGACCAGCTTGTGAATAGGTCTGCTATCGACGTGCCGAGTAGATATTGGCTAACTACTAGCCAAGCAGATAGTGAGGTCTCTTTCACTTACCCAGTTGTGCGCTTGATGGGGTGGCAAGCTGGTGTAGGGTGTTTTAGACTTCGGTGATGATCCCAGAGATGAACCATATTGATATGTGTACTTATTGAGTAGGAGTTGTATACTCATTCATTAACTATCTACTCAGGCTGGTGGTGCGTAATTATATGTTGCATGTGCCTTTGTAATGACTAGGATTTCGGTTGGGGCGCACGACTAACTTGAGATCAGGAGTTTACTACATTGAGTCTAGCTATCTAAATTAGGTATGTGACTAGTTTGGATAGAGGTTCCTTGTGATGGACCCCATAGCCTACGATACTACGTACTATCATCTCGACTTCATACTCCAGCATGGTCATTCCATTCGCACCGCACCTTGCATTATATTCGCGGCATATGACATTTTGAGTTACTGTGTTTCTGCTTTTATACAATCTAGATACGACTGACTTTATTCGTGAACTCATCAGGAATTTATATATTGCATTGCATCTTCGGCATCTAATATTTTGGCTCTTTATGACTCCTCATTTACGTAGCTGATCTGTATTGCGTATTCTAATATTGATTGACTCATGAACTTGTCAGTATTTTCGCTTACTTTGATATTGTATGATTCATGATCTTACCAGTATTTTTGATATTGTATGATTATGACATTATATTAAATACTTGGCACTTACCTTGTACACACACTTACACTACTCTTTAAGCTTTCTATAAGCTTATGCATGATAGATGCGTGCAAGTGATGTTAGGTTGCAGCAGCGTGAAGCTTGGAGTATGTAGCTAACTTATGGGGCTTTGATTTCGACATATGTATTTCCCTTTCAGCAATGTATTTAAATGTTTATACTAGTGAATATGTGATGATGATGTAGCCTTTGTGATTTGGATAAACTTGTGGTTATGCCTCTTACGAGATAAATGAACGCTGGAAAATCCTTCTTATAGGATCCCAGGATCGGAACCTGGTATATGGGTGCTGGGAGCCAGGAATGGGGCACTACGGAGGCTGTCGACACCGGATTCGACAATCAGGATCCCTGTGAATCCGATTTCTGGGTTTGGGTTATGACAAAATCAGTACAAGAGATTTTCTGGATATTTCAAGAAACCTAAAAATAAAAGTAAAGAATGATACATATTTTCTTCTTTGAAGACATTTTTTATGTAGCCTATAGAACCGCTTCGTTTGATATAGAATGTTCAATGTCTAGTAATACAATCAAGAGTTCTAGGTTCTAAATTGATTTTAAATTAATTCAAACCTTAAGCCACTTGTTTGAATCCTTTAAATCTTAATAAGAAGAATGATTACTCTCTTTTCTAAAAAGTAGGATTCATAAACTAGAGATCAAAGAATCAAAACAAAAGCTATAAACAAAAATGTAAAATACTGTGCAATAGCTTGATGATAGTGGAGACTTCTTTATTTCTAAATGGAGGCTTTTCTTAGCTTGGATTGATAATTTCAGAATGAGAGAAGGCCTCTATTTATAGGCTAAAATTCTGTTAATTCGACTTGTCTAAGGTCTCCTTCAACTCTTCTAAGATCCAACTAAAATTTAAAATTTGGGCGCGATCGGATAAAACCGTTCTTTGACTGGTCGAAAGCCTTGCTCGACTAGTTGAGAGTACCAAAAATAGTTTGCTAGACTTCAAGTCGAGCACCCTTCGACTGGTCGAGCATCCTGCTCGATTGGTCGAGAAACCACCAGAAATATCCATTTTTTGGAGGTTGAATCTTGGACTGGTCGAACCAAAGCTTGGATTAGTCGAACCAAGGCTTAAACTGGTTGAACTAGAGCCTAATAAAAGTATAAAAACCTGTATAAGTTTAGCATTTGAAATAACCTAAGTCTAATTTCTTTCTAGGGTTATTTATACCTGAGAAAGTTGGACATTGAAGTGCATAGGATGAGTCTTCTACTTGGAGGTGAATCTTGATTTTCTACTAGAAAAGTAGTAGAACTTGAATACGCTTTAGCTTAAAGTATCCATAACTTGAACTTGTTCTTGCAATATCCAATCTTCAAGGTTTGTTCTTAAAGGTGAACTTTCCATGTTTCTTGAAGGTCCACTTGAAGGTCCATTTGAAGATCCATTTGAAGGTCCATTTGAAGGTCAATTTGAAGGTGAACTATCCATCACTTAAGATGTTTTGTCTCATCGAAATTTGACAAACAAAAGTGTGCACAACACTCACAATCTCTCCCATTGTCAAATTCATGACAAACCACTTAGTACATCAATCATAAAATAATGTAGCTGAAATTTCTTCCACTTTCTTCCACTGCTACTCTGTTACTCCCCCTCAATGAGAGTTACTCTTTGTATATTACCCGTATTAGAATGTATACATATACTCCCAATGCAATGCACGATTCCAACAAGCAACAAGTATCTTGACATTCATTAATCTAACAATCTACCATTCATCATCATACTAATTTGTCCCCCCCTTTTGCCACAAATTAACAAAGGAAAGTGTATCAAAGAAAATATATATAGATGACTGAATTATTAGAATAAGAACTAGATAAGTATAACTGAACTATGAGATAAGCATTATAATAAAGTTCAGCTTCAAAATGAAGGCATAAGAAGATTGTATGTTCTACGAATGTAATAGGTTATACATCCTAACAAAGTTAAAAGTTATACAACCCTAAAATGAAACAAGATCAAATCAGACTAATTAGAACCAGAGGAGGATGAAGGAGGTATCGACGGGTCAATCTGGTGTAGTCATTTAGTAATGCGATGGAAGTATTTACGCATATACTTCATTGAGGATCTATGACTTTCCGCCAAATTGTCCTGGGATACTTTTAATTCAATAACCTTCTGCTCTAATGATCAAAGCTGATTGTCAACCTGAGAAGGCTGAAAATTAAGATCAGCTTCCTCGTTTGATTCTATCTCTGCAAATATGTCATCCATAGTCGTGTTTATAGGCAATGGTGCTTCCTCTTCTTCTACATCATCCTCATTTCACTGACCGGGGAGGTACTCCAAGTTCATCTTATTAATATTTGTGTTATTAAAAGGTAGAATTGCCTCAGGAGCCTCAGTTGAAGGAATGACAATGTTGCAGTGGATAGCAAGAGTTGTCATAAGATAAGAAAATGGGATGAAACCATGACTCATATGAATGCGAAATTGAATGATTAAGTAACATATCAAGGAAGGGAGACAGATAGGTAAGCTAGCTGCAACGGCATGAAGAACACATGCCATGAAGGGAGTAAGTTTAGACTTATTTTCAAAGCAAGGATACACATTTGAAATAAAAAATGCGATGAAGTACTCTGAATCTAAGAATTATCTGGGTGGCACGAAGAGCATTACCAGAACTCCATTGGCATTAAACCGACAAAGTTTTTAGGAAATATTCCGATGCTCAGACTTGTACATTTTATTTGCAAGGGGAGGAATGGGTATGCCATTATCATTTACACTTACATCAAGTAATCCTGAGATCACGTGGCTGTCATCTACAAATGTCTCTTCTCTAAAGTTGATAGAAAGTGTAAGATTATCATGGGATAGTTCCCCTATGTAGGCATACATTCGTTGAGCGATGGAGCGGAAAGCCGTTCCACCCGAACCTAAAATGTTTTCCCAACCAACAGCAGACAAGATTGACAAGAGTTTGAAAGGAGCAATATGATTAAGATTGGTAGTCCTTTCTATGATTATATCTCTAGTGCGGAAATCTCATGCATGCTCCAAATCTTCTTCGGGAGTTCTCAGGGTTCTCACTCTACTGGAGTCATCCGGGAGGAGGAACCACTAGGGCCCTTGCGAGAAGCCTTCCTCTTGGACCGATGCTCCATGTAGAGTCACACAAGAAGATGTAAATGATGGGTTTGGATTAAATCAGAATTTTTTCTAAAAATCCTCTATAAAAGGGATGTAAATCTCAAATCAACTACAAAATGAAGATAAAGTAGCATACAAGAACCCAAATCTAGAAGGAAATAAAAAATAAAGCACTTACAAAGACTATATGAAGATGAGTTTTGGAATGGAGCCACGACTTGTCGAGGAAGAAGAGAGCAATGGGGTGAAAAATGGGTTTTTCCCTCTTTTAATAAGTCAGCCCACGGTCCACGACTGGTCGAGTGCTGTCCTCGACTCATCGAGTGGTCGATTGGTCGAGGACGTACTCGACCATCGAGCAATTGATTTTTTTTTCATTTTTATTATTTATTAAAAATATTTTGTAAGTTTTATTTATATACAAGCAAAATAATAACTAAACAACATGATTTAATTAGTTTGATATACACATACCAATATCATGTTTTAATTTAGAATATCTAATTCCTGTCAAGCAGTTTAGTCATAATGTCAACAAGTTGATTTTCAGTCTGGATATATTTCAATGAAATGCATTTATCCTCAACCAATTCTCGAATATAATGATATCTAAGGTCTATATGTTTTGTGTGAAAATGTTGAATAAGATTTTTTGAAATATTGATTGCATTAGAATTGTCGCAATACAAGATCATTGTATCTTGCGCAATTCCGTAATCAGCTAACATTCTTTTCATCTAAACCAGCTGGGTACATGCATTACCAGTTGCGATGTATTCCGCTTCAATGTAGATAATGATATAGAACTTTGTTTCTTGCTATGCCAGGAAACTAAACAATTTTCAACATAGAAATATCCACCATTAGTAGATTTTCTATCATCAATGTTTCCTATCCAGTCAGCATCGGTATATCCGGTAAGTTTTACATTTGTATTATGCGGATACCACAAACTGAAATTAACTATACTTACTACATATTTAAATATACGTTTAATAATAATAAGATGAGATTCTTTTAGATCAAATTGATATTTAGCACAGATTCCAACACAAAATGCAATGTCTGGTCTACTAGCAGTTAAGTATACGAGACTACCAATTATGCTTCGATATAAGTGAGAGTATCAAACTTTTTACCGTTCTCGAATTCAAATTTCTTTACCAAATTCAAAACATATTTGGTTTGAGAAATGAAAATACCATCTCCCTATTGTTTTACTTGTAAACCTAAAAAGTAATTCAATTCTCCAACCGTACTCATTTCAAATTTAGATTTCATAAACTTTGCAAACTCAATATACAAGTTAGTGCTTGTAGAACCATAGATAATATCATCATCGTAGATCTGTACAATCGGTATGTGTTAATTATATTTTTTAACCAAAAAAAGTTTTATCAACGCTACTCGTGATAAAGTTGTGACTGAGTAAGAACTTAGTCAATTTCTCATACTATGCCCTAAGAGCTTGTTTTAGACCATAAAGTGCATTTTAAAGACGATATACATGATCTAAGAGTTTAGGGTCTTCGAAACCCTTAGGTTGTTCAACATATACCTCTTCATATAAATCATCATTTAAAAATGTACTTTTAACATCCATTTGATATATTTTTTTTTAAAAATAAGTAATTGATATAAATAATTTGGTGGATTCAAGGTGAGCTACTGGTGCAAAGGTTTCATCATAATCGATTCTTTCTATCTGAATGTATCCTTGTACAACCAGCCTAGCCTTGTTTCTAACTATATTTTCCATTTCATCAGATTTGTTCTTAAAAATCCATTTGGTTCCAATTATATGTTTATCAGTTGGTCTTGGAATCAAATGCCAAACATCATTTCTTACAAATTGATTTAACTCTTCTTACATGGCTACTATCCAATTTTCATCGGCAATTGCTTCTTTTACATTAGTCGGTTCAATTTGAGAAGTGAAGCAGACATAATTACAAATATTCTCTAACTGTTTTCTTGTTCGTACACCAGTAAGAGGATTACTTAATGTCAGATTAGTAAGATGGTCTTTGACTGATCTTAGTTTAGTATTATCTGGATTAGATTAAGAGTCAGGTTTCTCAATAAAGTTGACTTCATCATCATCTAGACTTGACAAGGGTGTGATCAGGTGATCGTCAATTACAACATTAATGGATTCTTAGATCACCACTGTTCTTTTATTAAGAACACAATATGCTCGACTATTCAGATCATAACCCAAGAATATTCCGTCATCACTCTTAGCTTTAAACTTAAATTTTTCTAGTCACGTAATATGAAACACTTACTTCAAAAAATTCGAAAGTATTTAACAATTGGTTTCTTATTGAACCACAACTCATAGGCTGTTTTATCATTTAATTTTCTTACATGTACTCAATTTATAATGTAGCATGCGATATTAATAGTTTCAGCCCACAAGTTTTTTGGTAAATTCATGCTATTTAACATAACATTGGCCATCTCTTGTAGCACTCTATTTTTCCTTTCAACAACCCCATTCTGTTGAGGTATTTTAGAAGTAGAGAACTCATGTGATCTACCACGATCTATACAGAATTTCTCAAAATTGCTATTTTCGAATTCAGTACCATGATCACTTTTGATCTTGATTATATTTACTTCTTTTTATATTTGAATTCATTTCAGTATTCTTTTGACTTCATCAAGAGTCTTAGATTTCTCTCTCATGAAGGCTACCTAAGTAAATCTGGTAAAATCATCACCGATAACCAGAAAATACTTATTTCCATCTCTACTCTCCATTTTTGTTGGTCCAACTAAATCCATATAGAGAAGTTCAAGAGGTTTGGTTGTGGATAAGGAGTTCGCTTTCTTGTGGCTACTCCTTGTTTGTTTGCCAATTTGGCATGCACCACATATTTTATCAACCCTTTTAAATTTAGGTAGACCTCAAATAAGATCTATTTTTCTCAATCTATAAAGATTTTGGTAGTTAAAATGTCCAAGACGTTTATGCCATAATTCTGTTTCGTCTGTTTGGACCATGTAACAGGAAAAATTAGAAGAGCATGATTCATTGATAATATCACAATTTTCAGAAGTCCGACAACCATTTAATATCACACAACCTTTCTCATTTGTTCTCTCGCATTCGTGATTAGTAAATTTCACGCTGTGTTTATTATTACAGATTTAAGATATACTTAGAAGATTGTGTTTAAGTCCTTCATTACATAAAACATTTTCAAAAGGAGGAAGGTTAGAGAGTTGAACAGTACCTTGGCCTATAATTCTGCAATTGCTTCCATCACCAAAAGTAACCGAACTATCATTCATCTCTTGGAAGTTAGTGAATATCTCTTTGTCACCTGTCATATGTCTTGAACATCCACTGTCCAGGTACCATTTTGAATGACTAGAAGCTTTGAAGGCAGTGTAGGCAACAAGACAAGTAACTTTTGGAACCCATTTCATTATAGTTATGGGTTTAGGAGTTTCATTAGTTTTTCTCTGCTTATGAAAGTTGAAATTTCTCTGTCTATCAACTCCGATATCATTAGAGTTAGATTTAAGAAGCTCTTTGAGTAAGTCCATTATTTTTTCAACTAGAGGTTTATATCTTTGGTTTATATAGCTGATGTTATGAGAATTAATCTTAGAAGCTTGAAAGGATTTTTTATTTTTGAAATCGTTTTGGTTATAATTTCTCAAATTCTTACCTTTTAAGTTTGAGGATTCTTCTTTCACAAATATAGGAGATGCATTTTTATTTTTCATTGAACTATCTTTGATATAGCCCAGACCCAATTTATTGCCACATTTTCTGAATGCGGTTAATAATTTTTCCAGCTTAGGATCTCCATGGGCATATCTTCGAGTAATTCTTAGAACTCAAAAGAGAAGAAACTTCGAGTTTTAAATTCTCATTTTCAATTTTGAGTTTTTCTAATTCAACGATTTTGAAATTTAAATCAAGTTTTTACTTTTTCAAAACAATCAGAAAAATGAGATTTTTTCAAAATGTTATTTTCAAGTTCTTCTTTTAGTTTAAGATATTTTTTCTTTTGAATTTTTAGTTTGACAACTATTTTGCAACTTTCCCTGTATAAGGCATTGTAGGTGTCTTGAAGATCATCTTCATTTTCATTCTCAGGTTCACTCCTAGGTTTCTCATAATCAGATAAATTATAGCTATATAGGAGGTGACTCTGGCTATAGTCATCGAGGCTTTTACTTCATTTGAGATTTCTTATTCTAAATAATCTGACTCAGAGGAGAGACGGATGATTCATCCCAAGTAGCAATCATGCCCTTTCCTTTTGTTTTATCCCTTTTTGGGACATTTATTCACCAAATTCCTGTATTCATGGCAATTGAAACATTAACTGTCTTTTACAGATTTCTAAGTTTTAGGTTTTCCTTTTCTTTTATCAGAAGGTTTTTGAAAATCAGATCTTTTCTTATTTTTAAAAATTTTGTAAAACTTCTTAGTAAGTAAAGCTATATCATCTTCAATATTTTTGTCACACCCCAACTCGAAAACTGGGCTCACAAACTTTCTGATCTCAAATCCTGTGCCGACAACCTCCATAGTACCCCATTTTCGGCTCCCAGTGCCCATACACCAGATTCCGATCATGAGATCCTACAAGGAGGATTTTCAGTATAATTTTTTTTGTAAAGGAGCATAACCACAAGTGTACCCAAATCAAAAGAGCAACATCATCATCACATATCCACTAATATAAATTGTTGATTACAATGCTGAAAGGAAATACATGTATATAATAAAATATCCATAAAGCTCTGCCACAAACTCTTGCCTCAATTCTGCCGCGACCTAACGTCACCTGCATGCAACGGTCGTGCATAAGCTTATAGAAAGCTTAGGGGGTGGTGTACGTGTGTACGCAACATGTGCCAAGTATACAATATAAGTCCACAATTCATACAATTAAGAAATACTGGCAGTTCATGAGTCATACGATATCAGAGTAAGCAGAAATACTGACAAGTCCATGAGTCATACAAAATCTGAGTATGCAATGTCGATCAACTTTGCAATGTAGGGTTGTGGTAAACCAAATGCCATGTGCTGAGGATGTAATGCAATATGCGACGCGAAAGAAATGACCAAGCTAGAGCGTGGAGTTGGGATGATAGTACGTAGTATCGCGCTGTGGGGTCCATCACAAGGGACTTCTATCTAACTGTCCCATACCTGATTTGGATAGTTGGACACAATGTGGTAAACTCCTGGTCTCTGGTTAGTACCCAACCGAAATCATGACCATTGCGAGGGTACACATAACAAATTAGTTGTGCACCACTAGCCCGAGTGGATAGTGAATGAATGAGTAAAATGCTGAGTCTGCAACTCCTGTTTAGTAAGTCCACATATTAGTACCTTACCTCTCTGGATCATCACCGGGGTCTAGTACACTCTACGCCACATGCCGCCCCATCAAGCGTACAACTTGGTAAGTGGAAGAAACCTCACTATCCACTTACAAATATCGGCCCGGCTGGTTGATGGCGAACCCATTTACAAGCTGGTTAGACTCAGCCTAACATTGTCTCCTCTCTCAGGCGGGTAAGGCCACCTCCCTTCCAATTGAGCACGACATAGTGGGAGACAGGGCATACTAGTATACGACCCTCATGCGCTCATGTATTTCCACTTGGTCTAGACATTGGAGCGTCTTCTGTTACCAAGAGGGTTTAGAGAATTTCACCCATGGACATCTATAACACCCCATGTAGAAAAGATTTTGGTATCCCATCTGGCCATCCACGATATGCATGTGGAGGCTATGACCCTGATGTTGCTAGGGTGTATGGTGGTCATATCACAAAATGTGAGATGCATGGGTCATACCATGGAGTCATGTATCAAACCTGCGCATATCGCGCGCTCATGTGGGGTAACTCCGTTTCACAAGGAGTCCCATAGTAAACCAACTCAATGACATATGCTATGATCAATTACTCCTCATAACAAGTATACGTATGATGCATATGGGCATGTATCATGATGTAATAAAGTACATAGACATGATTATCAGATAGGGCAGACAAAAATAACCCACAATCGGCTCTCACCAGCATATCATATACTACGAGTATAAGTGGAAGATGTGCTTCTTGTACAACTATAGGAGCCTATGCGGTATGTATTATATTAGCCTCCCAAGGATCTACATGATCCATGACGGGGATGACGGGTCTAGTCCATATGTCGAGATAGGTTCTAAATAGTGCACATACCAAACCTGATACTACATATTCTTATATCTATGGCAAGGGGTGATGATGTACTAAGCAACAGATGACCTAGATGATACACTAATGTCAAGGATGGACCTTGCACTTGTTTCAACAAAGAGATGGATGGTGCGGAAGATATATAAATGTCATGAGGCCCTAGCAAATGAGGTATAAAGGTGGGATACACCTCTCGTGGTGAGTTAAGTGGGTATATAATAGGGTGAGTTCACAAGGTAAGCTAATAGGGTGAACAATTGAGCTTTCTCAACCTCTTATCATGAATAAACTGGGCTTCCTTATGTGGCTCGATACATACACAAAGTGGGCTTGGTGGAGTTCTTACATCTAGGACTATGTGTCCTTCCAAACGGATTGGGTGGCCCACTTAACACCTTAGTGGGCCTTGAGTATGGTTACTAAACTTGGGAAAGACATATATCTAGATGGGCCACATTACTATGGGAGGCCCGGTACGAACACAAGATGGGCTCCAAGGCTTGGGTGGTCCTACAGGGTATGGTGGAAAGCATCATTATCAAATGGGGGCCTAATGGATTGGGATAGCCTAATCAAGGAAAAGATGGGTAATATAATCATCAATGGGGGCCCAACGGTTTGGGTTAGCCCATTAAGGGGAGATGAGAATGGGCTTAACAACGGACCCTAGGGAGAGTTACAATGTGAACATTTAAGTATTATTGCTCTTACAACGTGGACATTAAACTATCATTGCTCCCAAGGTATGACCCATTTAATATCAACCAGGAACATGGATGAGCATCATAAACATCATTACATATATCCTAGTGGAATCACACATCACAATGAGCCTCATATACATCACCTTGGGCCTCACACAAGGGCTTGATATACATCGCATTGGGCGTCACTCATGGGCCTCATATAGATCACATTGGGCCTCATAATTGGGCCTCAAATACATCATAATGGGCCTCACTCATGGGCCGCATCACATGGGCCTAATACACATCATATTGGGCCGCATCACATAGGCCTAATACACATCACAATGGGCCACATCACATGGGCCTCAAATAAATCATAATGGGCCTTACCATATGGGCCACAAATACATCACATTAGGCCTCATAGGGCGGCCCATAATCTAGCAAAATAGATGGGCCAAAAGTACAACACATACCTCAAAGTGGGCTTGCAAGATGGGCTTTAAATATGTCATATGTGGGGTCCACGGGCTAGATAGCGTTGATAAAATACGTACATCATGTGGGGGCCATGAGGATGGACGATGTGAATATACAACACATCACAAGGTGGCCCCACCCGTCTAGAAATCAGATGGCCGGCGTGGCTGAAAACACATACATCATGTGATGGGACCCACCGTCCTGTAGTGTGGACGGTGTGGATACAGAATACATACATTAAGTGGGACCCACCCCCACACATGCAACATGTGTGGGGTGGGCCCCACATGCTGCCAAATGGGTGGATAGTTGTCACGCCCCAGACTCGGTAACCGGACCTCACAAGGAACCGGATGACCGGTTCTGGCCGCAACAGCCTCCATAGTACCCCATTCTCGGCTCCTGAGGCAGGTTCCGATCCTGGGATCCTACAAGGAGGATTTCCACAACAATAAAATCATTTCCAATACGAGCATACCCAAGATCACAGCAAGTAAATCTGAGAATAACAAAGGCACACATCACAAAATCCACTATGAATTTGAACTTTTACAAGCTTACATCAGGTCCAAAAGGACGTACATAAGATAACAGAAGAAAGAAGGAAGAGAATCTGCAACACTGGGTTCTCCGCTCGCACACCTATCCAAGCTCTGCTGCTAAGACACCAACTTACGATCTCCTGCACGCATCAATCGTGCATAAGCTTATAGAAAGATTAGAGGGTGGTGAAAGTGTGTGACAATGGTGCTCAGAAGAAGATAGAGAATGCAGAAGGGGGTCACTATCAATACTAATACCACGAGCCTTACCAAGGCTACCATGAACACAAAAAGATATACCAAGGCAGTATGATAATGCAGGAAGCCATACCAAGGCTATATAGTGTAATGCATAATGTAATGCAATGAGTACTGGGCGCATGCCAAGGCGATGCAACATGAGGCTTACACAGCCGATGTAAATGCAATAATGCTAAGTAATGCCAGTGCTCATATCCAATCCACATATTAATTACATTTCCATCATAAGGAAATCACCGGGGTCCATTACACTGCTGGATGACTGCCGCTCTACAGACCCCGCACAGTCAAACGAGCGTAAGAGACCTCACTACCAGCCTGTGGACAACCAATCACCAGCAAGGCCTGAAGGTAGCGGACCCATTCACGAGCTGGTCAAACTCAGCCTAGCAATGCCCTCTTACATCAGGCGAGTAAGGCCACACCCCTATCCAACCGACTACACGACAATGGGAGTCACGGCCTAACAGTATAAGGCCCTCGTGCGCTCATATATACCACCCGGTCACGGCGCTGGAGCAGATCCTTGGTACCATGGAAGTTTTGGGAATTTCACCCATGGGCATCCTATGCACCCGGTATGCTCAAGTAACATTTCCGGTATCCAATCATGGCCATCCACGATGTATCTGTGGAGGCTACAACCCTGATGAAGCAAGGGCGATAATGCTCATATGTTATGCAATGCTAGATGCATGAATCACGCAATCAACCATGCATCAATCCCAAGCATCCAACGTGCTCAAGAGGGGATACTACGTCCCTCGGGGAAAGTATCATGCAATGCCCAAGGACATAATATGACCACACACACATAGTGTCAACCAAGCATACAATGATGTACATGGGCCATGAAGATGGGTCTAGACACATTATGCAGCGATATACGAAGTAGTACACTCCTCCTATCCAAGAAGGGACCAAGACTAGGTACTTAGACAATATCCTTAAGGAATCCAACCTCTAGTGGGGGCCCATTTACCTGGGGTAGCCCACGAGACTAAGCATACAAACTATGTGTCTAAGTAATACAGAAGTGAGTCTAGCAAGAGTTAAGATGAGTATCTAATCACATTTAGATACAACCGAGCCTAAAGGGGTCCATAATGGGGATATTCAACCGCCATTCCCCAAAAAGGCATATCAACCATGAACTATATGGATAGAAGGCCCAAGGCCTACATTTAGATAAAAACACAGGTAACCACATACATATATATTTCTCATAATAGGCCATGAAAAAAGGATATAATACCACCTTTAACAACATGGGCCCCAAGAGGAAAATCAAGGCCCAAATGCTCAATTTCCAATAGCCATGGAATCCATGCATTAAGTTGGACTTGGTGGGCAGCCCGCGTACACAATATACGGCCTGAAAATAAGTTTAAGTTAGGAGGAAATGGGCCTAACTACATCAGCCCAAAAACTAGCAAATTAAGTGGGCAACCAAGGGCCCAATACTATCCTTATCTTAGCCCACAAGTCCATCAAAATGGTGGAAGTCGGTCTAATATATGGTTGGGCTAAGCTAGGACGTTCCAACCCACTCTGGGCTAATGGGATGCCCCAAAAATCCGATCTAAGATGGGGTCCTCATGTGATCACTAAAGGTGACCCAAAAGAATGCATTGATTAAGCCCAAAGATTATAAGAAAACATAAGCATGTAACACGTACACAAGTTCTCAATATGATGGGCCCCACAGCCAAACAAAGTTTTAACCATACAATTTTAATTTAAGGCCCTTTGATAAACTTTTGGCCAGTTTAACTTTCAAGACCCGCTAAGGTCCAGAAATCAGTTGACTATGTGGAAATAATCTCATGAAAGCCAACTATATTCGCTGGGGGACCCCACCAGATGGAGAGTGCGTATATATTATGAAAAGATCAAGTGAACCTGTTACTGGATTGTGAGTCCAGCAGTAACCCAAGACAGACAGTGCATCCATAATCGGGTGATCCAAGGCTTGGATGGCCTGGACTAAACATGCGTTAAGGTAGGTTCCATATACATACACATTAAGCTCTAAACAATGGCCTAGGGTCCATGGTGGGCCTTTAACCATCCATAAAGAAACCCATAGGCCTACCTTAGGATCACCTAGGAGGACGTTCAACCTCAACTGGCTTCCAAGAGGTAGCCCGCCACTACTCATATAATATAAGGTCTAAAGCCCACGTAATGCATGACTTAATGGGCCATACACCAAGCCCAACTTATAGGCCAGATAGTGGACCCTTAAGTAAGGTTTGGGCCCAACCACAAAGGTCATAATTCCACATATTGTGGTGGGCTTCATGGGCAGCCCAGTAATTCATTTACATGAGCAAGTTTTACATTTAACACAAGTGAGTTGGGCCTCACTTTTGGCCCAAGTACAAGGTCAATTTAGTAGGCAGCCAAGAGCCCAACTCCTTGCATATTATTGCCCTTAATCCCATCACAATAGATGGGAGAGCATAGGCCTAAGATCAATGGGCCTATCCAAAAGAATTAAGTCCATAAGGCCTACTTGTTAATACAAACATGCATATACTATATCACATAATGGGCCCCAAAGAAATGGCCCAAAACAAAACCCATCCAATTCACACATTATAGTGGACTTGAGGGCAGCCCATAAGTCCAAGAATACATAAGGGCGAGACCTATACCGATAGGGTGGGCCTTGCCTCATTAGACAAAGACTTAACAAGGCCCTCCACAATATACATTTATGTGGGCTTTGCAAGTCAGTCCACAATTAAACACTTCATGAGGGCATCAAGGCCCATTAATACACATGATCAGCTTATAGACAGCCCATTGGGCTCATAATTCAATAAGGTCAGCCCTTGCACAATCTTGGTGTAACGCCCGTGAAAAATCCGTACTTGGAATCGAGTACCGATTTGACCCGAAATCGCGTATAAATAATTTCCATGGAAACTAAACGTAAGTTAGCTAATGCAACGCTAGAGTAGCTGAAAAATAGTCCCTGATCACTTTAAATACGTTCTACAAGACCCAAATCGAGTAGAACAGACAACTCTACAATACTCTATAACCTTGGATCCAACTCTAAGCAGGTTTGTCCTCTGGACCATATGGAGCTTTTGTATTGGATTTAGACCGCGCGTCGAAGGTCTGATACCTCCTATCTTAGACCGTTAGAACCGCCCAGCTGGACTTGACAATCATCTCGAAAATCAAGTCAAACCGATAATCACAGAGTATTTCGTTGAAACTGGACTGAAGCGACCGCGAATAGGGACGAATTGGGAATTTCAAATTTAGATCTGGCACACGACTTGACGTGTCAGTATTAAGCGTTCTGACCGTCAGAATTCATCCAGATTACACCCTCGGATCAGGAAAAATATCTAATTATTGTCACGGAACTTTCAGTCCTGATCTATGTGCGGTGACCGCTGAACTGAAACTGGTCCGCCACGTGCGATCTGCGAACCCTGCCAGACTGAAAACTTAATACGAGGTACATCTGGTACCCATGAGCTTAAGTCTGATCGCAATCGACCAGGGGACCGCCAGAAATCAGTTTTTGGACCGAAACAGCCCCGAAATGGATAGGCAATAAGTAAACTTCGTCCCGGAGCCTATTTCGGGCGTTTCCAAGCTTATAAAAGGGGTTGAAACCCTCATTCCTTCCTTGCATACGAATTTCCCTAAACCCTAGAAAAGAGAGAGAGAGTTTGAGAGAAAGGGAAGAGGAGATTTTTCCCGCTTCCGAGCCGCCAACAGTTGCTGCATCAACGCTTCCTTCCAATCACCTGGCTGGTGATTTCTACACCTTTTCAGGTATAGAAAAACCCCAACAACTTGCTGATTTAGGGTTTATATAGATTCTGAACGTATTAGCTAACGTCTTCCATAAATCAGGATCTCCCACTGTCGTAGACGAAGCCTACACGCTCCGTTCAAATTCTCGCGACCGTAAGAGATTAGGTGAGGATTTTAGACGCTTTGATTGACGGTTTACAACGCTTTCAATGTCGTTTAATAGTAGATTATCGACGGCATCGCCGTTTGACATGTACAATATGCTCTCCGTTTCCTGTTTTTCAAACTAACGAAGAATATGAGATTTAGGGCATTTTAGGTATATGTAGGAAGTACGGTCTACATGCATAATTTGCTGACGTGATTGACATGATTTGTCGCCGCATTAGAGAGTTAGGAATGCCTGCATAATCAGTTTGGCGAAGAGATTCGCCAAGTTGCGCACTTTGGGTCGACATACTATATGTGGACTTAAGGGTGTAGTGTATGTGTTTGTATAAATGCTTGTATTAGTATGTATTGTATTGAATGATGTTATGTAGTAGTTTGAGATTGATTTCATGATTAATAAGCTGACCTAAATGATTTCCTATATGTTGACCTTATGCATGATTGCATCATATGCATAGAAATGATGCCTTAAGAATTGCCTAAGTTGAATATGCTTGGAAAGCATGCCTTGAAGATTTGCCTAAATTGAATGTTATAACATGTGCTAACATGCTCACATGATGTATTTCAATTCCAATACCTTTGTATCGTATTAATGAAATTCCATAGATGTGTGGGACTTGATTTAGTCCAGGCAGTCGGTAACCGAGCGAATTCGTGGCTGACTGGTCATAGCCACGAACGACGCGTCGATGAATGTGATTCGTGTTGAGAGTTGGCGGCAGTGGTTAGGCCACGCGAAGTGTTTTACGCACTTCATGTCGATCAATTCGAGATGCGATCGCGCTAGTCGAGCCCGTCAAGTAACCCGACTGGCCGATGTTTGTTCACCTTGTATGTATCATAACTGCTTGAACCTAGGGTACTGAACTTACCATTGTAAACCCTATTAACCGTGGTACCTTGATCCACGAAGACTCATGAGCCGGGCATGGTGGTATGGGACACCGTGGTCGAGCTGTCGGCCTACGCTGGGGCCACAAACCTCCCCGTAGTGACCAGTGAGCACCTAAACTCGTGAGCAGATTATGGTGGTATGGGACACTATATTCTAGCTGTCGGCCTACACTGATCAGGCGACGAGCCCTTTGTAGTGACCGCGAGCGTATTCTGAGTTCACGGGAGGCGACGACCCTTCCGTGCAGTAGAGTACAGTAGGCCTGTATTGATAAGGTGATGGGGGAGCGGTGCAACGAGTGCGAGCAACAGCCCTGGCAGCCCTTGCAGTGACCTACGAAATGTACATCGTATGAGATTACTAGGAGTGACGACCCTAGACAGGATCCGTGTTGGGATTGATACAAGGGAAGTACCTTAGTTTCCCAATCCTGCTGTTTGAATGGACTAATAACAACTGGGTAATCATATCACCATAGCATTGCATGTGCCTGGAAGATGTGGAGCACTCTAGGGAGTGTGGCATGCCGCGGTCGTAAGATGTTGCCGCATGAGGGTGATCGTCGGTGAGGGCATACATCATGTCATATCATCTTGCATTAAACAACAGTATTAGGTTTGTCTGATTTACTGCTTTACTATTATCGCGTGATTGAATTGTGAACATGCTAATCTTTGCTCTATGATTCCACTGAGTTGATCACTCATTCCCACGTTACGGGATGGTGTTTGCAACACCCACCAGACCCTGTTGTAGTTGCAGGTGACGACGAGATCCAGGACGTGGAGCCGGAGATTGACGAGGACCAGGATGAGTTCTCTTATATGCAGTACCACGACGGCTTCCCGTAGGTGACCTGGATCGAGGGGGACTTCAGTGGGACTATTTTGAACTTATTTTTTTTGTCTATTTACATGTATATGAGACTCAGAGATGTAGTCATACTTTGGAGACAGTTGAGAGTATTTTGTTTTTTTCCATACAGTGATATATATTGTTTAGTCTTCCGCTTGCTTTTATCACTGGATCTGAAGTATGAATTGCAGTTTTGGTATACTTTTACTCATGTGGATGCTTTAAATCAGACAACATTGAATCATAACCATTTTTGTTGCATAAGTGACGGTCTGGAACTCGGGAGTTGAGTTTATACACGACCCCCGATTTTCAGGGTGTTACACTTGGGCTTAAGAAAGAATCTCTCAGCCCATTGAGCCTATAAAACTATTAAAATTTCTGGTTAAGGCGAGCCCACAAAATCACCACAAAGGTGGGCCTCAAGGGGGCACTCATTAAACCCAAAATATCTAAGGAAGGAAAGAAAGGAGTGTGTGAAACACTCTCTCAAATCTGGTGTGCCACAATAGTACCTAAACAATCAACCATGTAGTAAATTTTGGGCCCCTTGCTAGAATTTCAGCCCACCCATTTCCTAGGCCTGGTGGAGTCCAGAAATTTATTTAATTTAGATGGGTTACTGACCCATGGTGATTCACATATATCATAGTGGGCCCCACCAGATAAGAAGGGAGATATACAACACTTACTTCAAGTGGGCCATGCCATTAGAATGCAGGCCCAGCAACCCAAGGTAAGGGTGTGCCTGGGTATTTGACCCAAAACTGGTCCAAATTGCAGGCCACACCACGGTCGGTACAGAGGCCCGATGGCCCTGAAATTTTATAGGGTGGTCCTTCCATGGGTATACCACACCCCCATAAAATTTTATAATTTTTGGACATCTAAAACTATTTTAATTAATTCAAATAAAACAATCTGTCCTGAATCTCGGACTGATCTGGACACCATATAATAGTGGGCCGGTCCAGCCACCACCATGGTGTGTACAGGTGTCCAATGGCTCCAAAATTTTACAGGTAGGTCCTGACATGAGTTTAACACATCTATGTAAAGTTTTATAATTTTTGGATACTTAAAAATATTTTAATAAATTTTAAGGATATAATCTGTCCAGGGTGAACTATTGCTGGAATGTAACTGTCCTGAATTTGGGTCATTCAATGGGTGGGTTCTGGGCCTCCAAAATTCCTGAAATTTGGACCCAAGGTCCCTCATCAAGCCTACAACAAGATTGGATCCAGAAATATGGCCCAACTTCTTAGAAAGTATTTTTAGAATTTTATTCTTTTTGGACTATGCTGCTGGACTGAACAGCAGAAATTTCTGGCAGTCCAGTATGTTGGCCCACCCTTTTGGATGCCCAAATGGGATCCCTTGGCCCTGAAATTATGTAGGTAGGTTCTACCATGGTTGGGACACCTTCCTACAAAAATTTAGAATTTTTTTAGAAAGTAAAAATATTTTATTTAACCCCTGCAATTTGTGTACAGATAACTATTCCTGAAGAAATCTACAGTAAAAAAAAAATATTGCTGGAAATGTAATTGTCCCTATGTTAGGGACCACATGGAGTTGGCCTGGAACCACCCAAACCCTTGAAAAATTGGAAAAAAGGTGTTCCTACATCTGGACAACAAGTGGGGTCCACTGGGGTGGTCCACTTATTCCAGAAACCCAGGTAAAAATGCTCATTTTCAACTTATAGTGTTGCTGAACTGTGCAGAAATTTCTGGACAGTTAGCCCACTTTGGCCCATCCCATGGGTCTCAATCATGAGGGAAATGATGTGGGCCCCATTCCACATCAAAGTGGGGTCCATGCACTGCAAAATCCTTAAGAAAATTTAGGAGAAAAGGGCATATAAACAGATCCAAACATTAGCTCAAAAGTCATGGTCCAACTGGGCCTGGAATTTGGACAGCAACATATGTTGTCCACATTTCAGCCCATATAAATTAATCAAAGGGTTTATGGCCCTGATTCAACATGTGGGGTCCACCTTGATGGGTTAACAAAATTTTAGACCCATGAGCTCACTCAGACCTCCATGAAAATGTCATTTTAGAGGTCACCCAAACCATGCATGCATGGTGGGCTTGGACATCTAGTCAAAGTGGGCTTGGACTTCCCATCTAGCTAAGGGTCTGAGATGTTGCTGACCTCTCCTTGGTGGGCCACACATCATCATAATACACAGGAGAAAAAAAAAAGGAGAGAGAAAAGGAGAAGGAAGAAGCAATCAGCCATTGGTGGAAGGTCCCACCACTAATGGACCTTCCACTCCACAATCTACACCATCCACCATGTATATACTTACATGCAAGCTATTATGTATCAAGATAATTTGCTGGAGGGTAGGGACACCCTCTCCACATGCATGCAAAGGCCTAGATGGCCTATGAGATGCAAGAATAAAGGAGAATGTATCATGGTGGGTCCATGGAGAATGACTCACCATGGAAGGGAATGAGTAGGATCTAGGCCCATGGCCTTCATCCTAGGAGCCATGTAGGACCTCCACCATGGATTGGTGGGTCCTACATGCTTCCATGCATGTAGCAAAAGGGAAGGGAGAAAGGAAAGAAGAAGGAGCACCCACCTAGATCAACCTTGAAATTTACATCACCATCATCTAGAGGCTTCAAGCAACATGGATCAATGGTTAAGATCAAATGAGAAGGGGTAGATGAGGAGGTATTTTAGGGAGAAGGGGCTGGAATGGAGGGAAGATGGGCTGGAGAAATGGAGGGGAGTTGCTAGGGAAGAAGAGAAGAGAGAGAGAAATGAGAGGGAAAGAGAGATAGTAATGATTTATTTGTAAGAAAAGAAATGATTACCTTAGGGAGGAGAAACCAAAGTTGCTAGGGGTAGGGTAGGTCTCTTGGTAGTGTTTGTGGTTGGTAGTGTTAGTTATGGATCTTTGTGTAGTGTGTGGGTAGTGTACCTTGGAACTTGTGCCAAGGGAGGTGGTGGTCCACACATGCATTCCACCTAAGTGGGCCACATAATCAATGGTCATATAATGAAATGTACACAACTTTTGATCTACATATCGGATGGACGCACAAGACGCGGCGTTGGAACCGCGGTGACGATGCGGTCGCAATGGTATAGGTTTCAACTCGATCCGAGTCGGGTCTACATGACCGGACTCAAGGATGACCGCAACACTATCTGAGGGTCGCGGGTCACCGAAATTCAACCGATAGGACCCCGAGACCACAAGAAATGAAATGCACACTTACACACACACATGCACACATGCGAACTCGGGTCGGGTCTCACAATAGTGGGGATTTAAACCCATCCATCACGGCCGGGGTCCACGCGTCCCAAAACAGAAGGGCGGTATGGACATACAGATACATCATGGTACGTCCCACAACACCGTGGACGGACGGTGTAGATACAAAATACATATATTTAGGTGGGCCCCACCCCTCACACGTGCAGCACGTGTGGGGTGGGCCCTACGTACAAAATAGATGGACAACTCGAATATAAAACACATACATAGAGGTGCTCCCACTGTCCAATCCCCTGAACGGACGGCTTGGATATAAAATACATGCATGCAAGGTCGGCCCCACTCCCACACGTGCAGTACGTGTGAGGTGGACCCCACATACAAAAAATGGATGGGTGGTATGGATGGTTTGGAATAACACATGCCTCATGATCAAACCCAGGTCTGCTGACGTCAAACAACAGCTATATATCTAGGGCCCACTGTCCAGTAGGCTGGACGGTGTGGATACAACACTACATCATGGTGGGCCCCACTTGCTACCAGGTGGACGGACGGTTTGAATATAACATATACCCTATGATCGGTCCCACAGAACTTGCTGACGTCATATAGCAGCTAATAGCTGGTGTGAGGTACTCCAGCCAATCTGCTTCCATCCCAGGTCCCACGTGTAGGGTGGGTCCCACACAGATGGACGACTGGGATATATAACACACTCATCATGGTGGGCCTTAAAATTTGTTGATGTTATACAGTAGCTATATTGCTGGTGTGAGGTATACCAGCCAATCCGATTCCATCGTCCAGAATTTGGAAGATGTGACAGCTGGTGGGTCCCACCATCCTACCCATCTGGATGGTGTGGACTCCACACACATCACGATGCAAGCCCCACTGCCCACGTGGACGGTGGGTGAGATACACACATCAAAGGGGACCCACCGTTCCTAGATGGTGCGGACGGTGTGGATCAAAGCATACATTATAGTGGGCTTCCACCATCCATAACTGGATGGTGGATGGGAGGGATGCAATGCATACATCTGGTGGGTCCATATGCGTGGCCTACTAGCTTGTATCAAGTTGATATTTTAGTTTTCCCTTCATCTAGGCCTGTCTAGATGGACAGGCAGTAATGCAGGCCCAATTCAAGGGCGGCATGGATAAAATACATGCATCATGGTGGGCCATACAATCAGGGGGAGAGAGAGAGAGAGAGAGAGAGAGAGAGAGAGAGAGAGAGAGAGAGAGAGAGAGAGAGAGAGAGAGAGAGAGAGAGAGACGTGTGTGTAAGGGAGGAGCTCCGCCACTATGAGCTCCTCTCGGTTTACAATGCATACATCAAATGGGTCCCACCACAAGTAGGCTCTCAAATAGAAATCAAGGGTGGATGTAACACCCCGAATTTTGGCTAATCTGGGATTAGGCGTCCTTAGGCAATGGGTTAACTAAAACACCTGAGAAATCGCTTAGAACCCAATTCCATAGCCAAAGAAATCACGTAGGGTTAATTCCTTTGAAAAATAAGTGTAAGTTAGTTAGCGCGACACTGGAGTAGCTGGGAAATAGTCCCTGATCACTTTAAATACGTTCTACAAGACCCAAATCGAGTAGAACCAATGACTCTATAATACTCTATAACCTCGGACCAAACTCTAAGCAGGTTTGTTCTCTGGACCACTTTAAATCTTTGTATTGGATCTAGACCGCACGTCGAAAGTCCGATACCTCCTATCTTAGACCGTTAGAACCGCCTAGCTGGACTTGACACTCATTCTGAAAATCAAGTCAAACCGATAATCACAGGCTATTTCATTGAGCCCGGACCGAAGAGAGTGCGAATAGGGACATAGTTGGAATTTCAAATTCAAATCTGGCACACGACTTGACGCGTCAGTATTGAGCGTTCTGACCGTTAGAATTCATCCAGATTACACCCTTGGATCAGGAGAAATTTCTATTTTATATCATGAGACTTTCAGCCCTAATCTACGTGCGGTGACCGCTTGACTGAAACTGGCCCGCCACGTGCGATCTGCGAACCCTGCCGGACTGAAAACTTAATACATGCTAGATCTGGTACGCATGAGCTTAAGTCCGATCGCATTCGACCAGGGGACCACCAGAAAATATCTTTTGAACCGAAACAGCCCCGAATTGGATATGCACTAAGTAAACTTCGTTCCGGAGCCTGTTTTCGGCGTTTTTAAGCTTATAAAAGGGGTTGAAACCCTCATTCCTCTCTCCCATCCGAAATTGCAAAAATTCCTAGATTGAGGGAGAGAAAAGGTGAGAGTTTGTGAGAGAGAGTAGGAGAGAATTTCTTACTGCTCGTGCCACCTGCTGCAAGTGCCTAAGCAATGCACTCCAATCACTTTCCCGGCGATTCCAACGCACTTCTAGGTGAGGAAAACCTTCAACACTTGCTGATTTAAGCTTCCGTCAATTCCATTAGCGATGTAGCTTATGTAGCTTGTGTATTAGGTTCCCTATTCGCCGTAGACGAAGCGTATACGCTCCGTTCGAATTTGCACATCCATAAGAGACAAGGTGCGGATTTTAGACGCTTTGATTGACTGTTTCCAAAGCTTTCAATGTCGTTTAATCGTAGATTCTTGACGGCAACGCCGTTTGACATGTACAACATGCTGTCCGTTTCCTGTTTCGTAAACCAACGAAGAATATGAGATTTATGACATTTTAGTCATTTGTAGGAAGTACTGTTTTCATGCATATTTTGCTGATGTGATTGACATGGCTTCTCGTCGCATTAGGATATTAGGAATGTGTGCATAATTAGTTTGGCGAAGAGATTCGCCTAAATGCGCACGTCGGGTCGACATACTATATGTAGACTTAAGTGTGTAGTGTAAGTGTTTGTATAAATGCTTGTATTAGTATGTATTGAATTAAATGGTGTTATGGATTAGTTTGAGATTGATTTCTCAATTAATATGCTGATGTGAATGATTCCCTACATGTTGACTATATGCATGATTTCATAATATGCATGAAATATATGTGCTTGGAAGATTTGCTTAAGTTGTATGTTATAACATGTGTTAACATGCTCACATAGTTGTATTTCATTTCCATTACCCTTACACAATTGCTGATGTGGATTCATGAATGATTGTTTGGGACTATACCTAGTCCAGGCAGTCGGTAACCGAGCGACTTCGTGGTTGATTTATCTTCGCCACGAACGACGCGTCGATGAACGCGAGCTGTGTTCTGAAGTTGGCGGTAGTGGTTAGGCCACACGAAGTGTTTTACGCACTTCATGTCGTTCAACTTGAGATGCGATCGTGCTAGTCGAGCCCGTCAAGTAACCCGACTGGCCATTGTATGTTCACCCTGCATGAGTCATAACTGCTTGAATCTAGGGTACTGAACTTACCATTGTAAGCCCTTTTAACCATGGTACCTTGATCCACGAAGACTCATGAGCCGGGCATGGTGGTATGGGACACCGTGGTCGAGCTTTCGGCCTACGCTGGGGCCACAAACCTCCCCGTAGTGACCAGTGAGCACCTAGACTCGTGAGCAGATTATGGTGGTATGGGACACTATATTCTTGCTGTCGGCCTACATTGATAAGGTGATGGGGGAGCGGTGCAACGAGTGCGAGCAACAGCCCTGACAGCCCTTTGTAGTAACCGCGAGCGTATTCTGAGTCTACGGGAGGCGACGACCCTTCAGTAGCAGTAGAGTACAGTAGGCCTGTATTGATAAGGTGATGGGGGAGCGGAGCAACGAGTGCGTGCAACAGCCCTGGCAGCCCTTGCAGCGACCTACAAAATATACATCGTATGAGATTACTAGGAGTGACGACCCTAGACAGGATCTGTGTTGGGATTGATATAAGAGAAGTACCTTAGTTTCCCAATCCTGCTGTTTGAATGGACTAATAACAACTTAAAAATCATATCACCATAACATTGCATGTGCCTGGAAGATTTGGAACACTCTAGGGAGTGTAGCATGCCGCGGTCGTAAGATGTTGCCGTATGAGGGAGATCGTCGGTGAGGGCATACATCACGTCATGTCATATTGCATTAACAACAGTATTAGGATTGTTTAATTTACTGCTTTACTATTATCGCATGATTGATTTGATAACATGCTAATCTTTGCTCTCTTATCCCACTGAGTTGATCACTCACTCCCACGTTACGGGATGGTGTTTCCGGACACCCACCAGTCCCTATTGTGATTACGGATGATGGCGCGGCCTGCAAGGTGGAGCTGGATTTGATGATGATGAGGAGGATCTCTCCTTTATGCGTGATCTGATTGACGGGATTACAGGGAGGTTGATTAGATACATTGACACTTGTCATTTTATATTTTTAGCGCCCTCATGTATATTCATTTTGTTTACTTTTGAAGTATACATGTATGTGTATAACCTGGTAATATATTCACACTCTGGAGACATACAACATTTTATATATGTTATACATACTATTACAGTCTTCTGCTTGCAAATTTAACTATCTCTGGAGTATGATATGCTGTTTTGGCTTAATCTCACTCATGTTTAATACATTATCACAGACAACATTCAATCATACATATCTATGTTGCATAAATAACGTTTTGGAACTCGGGAGTTGGGTTTTTGCTCGACCCCCCGATTTTCGGGATGTTACAGTGGAATTTCCAAGATCACCCACCGATTTCACTCCTCTCTCTCTCACTCTGTTCTTCTTCTTCTTCTTGTTTTTTTTTTTTTTTTTCCTTCTGTGTTTCCAAGTCCTTTCTTGTATAATTTGATGTTTGATTTAGAGGTGAGCTTTGTCTAATTTGATATTTGATTTTAGGGGTGAGCTTCTAATACCACCTCTAGGCAAAAGTAGGGTGCATGTGATGTATGCTCGGCATCTAAGAGCTAACCTCTAGAATTTCACATTGAGTTTTTATTTTCTCTTTTTCTTTAGTATGTTTTTTTTTTCCCTGAGTTCCCAAATCTTGATTATTATGAATATTATATTTTAATCTTGAATGTTGTCTGTTATCTTTATTATTATTACTATTTAAATAGTCAAATTGGGATGAGAAACCTTTTTCCTCCCCCATCTTGAAAAAATCAAAGAAGACAATTGAGAAGGGTTCATTAGAATTGGATAGGTGTGTCAATTGTATTTTGGTCATCTTCATCTCATTAATCCCATCACATCACAACAATGCCTAGGTGTAAAGCCAATGTAATATTATTATCTTTAATTTTCAATGTCTTACTTACAAAGCAAAAGAAAAAAAAAAATCATTTTACTAAGGGTGTGTTTGATTGCACCAAATATCATGGAATTTCATGATTCTTTTATTAATCAATCTAATTTCATGCAAAACTTTATGATATTTATTCCCTAAAGGGAAAATCATACTAGTCAAAATCAAAGCATAACCTAGAAAACTGGGTGACTGATAATTGATGAAGCTTTCAGTGCTCTCTCAAAACACCATAATCTTTTATATATTCTTTTCCAATAAAAAAGGTTAGGGTGCCATTTATTCTCCCATAACTAGAGTTGGGCAAAATTCGACCTGGTCCGATCCGAATTGAAGGCCATGATCGGGTTGGATCGAGTAGGCCTGCTCAGATCAGACTGTGCATCGAGTCGAGTTCGGATCAATGGCCAATCCGGACCAATCCAATCTGATTCAATTAGATCCGATCCGCACAATGTTCATTCAACATTGTTTCCTGTAATGTTGTCCACTTGAGATTGGGATATACCTCATTTTTAGTTTAACACCATAAAATGATCTAGAAAAATAGATGGACGGCATGGATGAAATAAATACATCATGGTGGGGGTCCACAGAGCACTAAGCACCAGCCATTGGCTGGTGACGAGGGGAGTGACCAATCGGTACTCATGGCTCGAGGTGCATTGAGCATCGAGCTTGCCAGACTGCCACAAACAGGGAAATGGTTCAATATAGTCAAGCTCATGGGAACTTCCTGTGAGGTCCAGTTGTGTGGGCCCCACCATGATGCGTGTCTAACATCAACACCGTTCATTTGATGGGTCCCCTTTAAATTATGGGATATCCCAAAAATCAGCCATATACAGAACTCAGGTGGGCCATACCATCTAAAATCATGTGAAGACATTCCTAAAGCATATAGAACACTTGGTGGGGCCCACATAAAATTGGATGCATCTGAAACTTGGTATGACCCCTCATTCAAGTGGGACACACATAATGGATGGCCTGAATTTGTGAACCACACCACGGTGGGCCCAAAAAATATTATGTATGTTTTAATGGGAGGGTAACTCATAACCCCTCTCAACTTTTGAATGAAAAGCGGGCTGGCGGGTGTACCATGGTTGTGTATTAACATCAACAAGTAATGTAGGTCCCATCATGAGGTATGTGTTATATTCAAACCATTTATCTATTTGGCGGGCTTGTCTTAAGGCCTTATCCAAAAAATAAGATAGACCACACTGTAAAAAAAGTAAAAATAAAATAGAAGATTCGATTTGAATCATATTTAACTCAATCCGACTCGGTTTTCCTGACCAAGTCAGACTCGGATCGGGTCAGGCCAGCAGTGCAACGAATGGGATCGAGTCCGAGGACACGGACTTGGTCCCGGATCGAATCGAGTTTGAGTCATGCATTGAAAGTTTCGAACCGAGTTGAGTTGGACCCAATCCGGTCTGACTCGACTCGATGCCCACCTCTACCCATAACATAGCCTCGAAGCTAGAGTTCTCATAACACTAGTTCTCTTCAACAATGACAAATAAACAACAACATTTTACAATATACATAAGATGTAAAGAATAGAGTTGAATTTCTAAGGAATTTGGGGATAGATGCGTTGGGAAAGTGAATAGTGCCTTGATGTGCCCATTTTCCATATGCTATTATAACTTTATACTTAAAAAGAAGAATTTATAAGAGAATAAGAGAATGCTGAAATTTTTGTTGTATTGTTTCTTCATACTACAAAATAAATTACACATGTATATTTATAGAATTATAGATACATTTTTCTTAAATACTTACCAATTAAGATATATTGATAGTTAAGCAATTTTTTATCATCTTTTCTTAAAAATAAATAAAAGCTTCTTAATGTGTGCACCAAATATCAAGAGACATGTACTTTTTCAAGTCGGTTACAAATTTCTAAGCATGAATACACGCTTGTGCAAGACTCTTGTTATTCTTTTGATACATCTATTGAAGCAAATCTATGTATTCTATAAACTACATTTATTGGAACACATACATGTATTTCACAAAGTGTATATATTAGAACACATATACGTATTCCCATAAAGTGTATTAATTTAACATTCCCTAAAAGTAGGCTCACAGCCAATCTGACTGTTGATATGATAGATCCCAAAACAGATGGGAGAAGCACAAGATCTTGGTCATACAATGGGCCAATGTAAGGGTTAGGATCTTCCAATTTGAATATCTTTACTCGCACCTGTACACAGGGTGTATCAAACCCTATTCATGTCTCCACGCATCAGGACCCGATATATCTTCTGAATATATTTTTGCTTACCAACTTATTAAAATGTCCACTTTCTCATTTTTATCCATGTTCAAAAGCTTATCGATATCGGGGAAGTAGGCCCGCTTAACTTCGCTTGGCCAGTCTACCAGTTTCAAATTCAAATAAGATTATCTATCCAGTACAAAGGTCTTTCATATAATATTCTGAATCCCCCACTGGATCAATTCAATAGATGCAGACCCATGTACTATAACATACACCTTTCAAACTATTTTCCTTGATGTGCCCCACCTGTTTCATGAATGGACCTGAATTTTGAGCCCATGCCTAAATTTTAGGGTTTCATGGAATGGTTTGAATAGATTTCATATTCAATAATCAATGTTTCTCTCCCAGCTGCTTCTTCCAGTGGGGCCCGCTTGAATAATGAGTTAACCTAATTTTTCTGTCCTATGCCTAGCATTGAATGGCAGTAATGGTTGGGGTAGATTTTATGTATACATTGTAATGGACCCATGACAAACAAACCGGAAGCAGATGGGCTGGTGTGTAGCCGCCGGAGGTACGTGTCCATGGGAAGACAAGCACTTACGCTCCTCGAGCTCCGAGTTGTACGAACGGTTCGCAGGTGATCAAAGTTACATCGCCCCCACATTAATATACTTATTATATTTATATCGCTTATTTATTTTTAAATATTATTTTAGAGCATTATCCCAAAAAAAAAAAAAGAATCATATCCTAAGGATCATCTAGATAGCAGCTCGTGGGTGAGGGCCTGACCATGAGGCCCACCTTGATGTACATGTTATATATCCATGCCGTTTATCTGTATTTTCAGATCATTTAGGTCACGGTCCCAAAAATGAGGCAGATCCAAATCTAACTGGATCACATCGTTGGGATTGAATTCCCACCGTCAAAAACTTCTTGTGGCCCATAAAAGTTTCGGATCAAGATGAAATTTGTGTTTTAATTTCATCCACATCTGCGTGACCATATCAACAGGTTGGATGGCAAATAAACATTACGTAGACCCTAGGAAGTTTTAAATGGTGGGCGTTCAATCACCACTGTTTGTCTATAAGTCCATCCGAGATTTGGATCTATCTCATTTTTTAGAATACATCCTAAAAGGATATGTCAAAACAGATGGACGACGTGGATATACAACACACACATTGAGGTAGGCCCCACGGCCTGGTCCTCATCCACTACATTGTTAGCCCTGCCTCACCAAATCCAAGCCCCTGTTGATGATCCTAACCGTTGATGTATAGAGTTGAATAAGGGCCATTGAAGATAAATTTTTCTCTCTTGCTATAAATTCTTCCGTTAAGAACGACGGTCACAGTCCTCACCTTTGTTTGAGAACCTGTCAGTCCGGGCTCAGCCCATTTAAGATTACATGGACATCTTGTCATGTGTCATGCATGAGAGGGCGTACTTCTTCTGTTTTATTTTTATTTTTATTTATTTTATTTTATTTATTTACACACGCACACACATGTTTACATACGAGCACACACCCCACACACGCACGCGTGGGATTTTCACCACCGTGGCAGATTGGCTGGTGTAGCTACGTGCCGTGGGAAGACGAGCATTGACACTCCTCAGGCTCTAAGTTATACGAAAGGTTCAAAGGAGATCAAAGTTACATGGCACATGGTTATTTATTTCTTATACATGCCCCATTCAGCTAATTTTAAAAATTATTTTAGAGCATTATTAAAAAAATGAATCACACCCAAAAAGTATCTAGACTGCACCATAGATAGCTGCGGAGATCATAATTTTCCTGGTTAAACAGTTCATAAGGCTGCCATAATATTTATTTTCCTACCAATCTATTCACGAAGCCACAAAGACAAATAAAAAGAAAAAATAAATTTAATATTTATCCAAAACTTCTGTACTCAAAATAAATTTCAATGATAGGCATTCAATCCTCCGTTGCGTTTTATGATGTGGTCCACTTGATAGTTAGATGTGTCTTCTTTTTCAGCACCAAACGCATAAACAACTTAGATATAACAGATACCCGGATCTTGTTTGTCGATACACCCGCTATGTGGCCAGTGAGAGGTGCACCAGCATCCGCTTACTGAAAAATGAGAAATCTCAAACTGTACGACTACTGTATGGCCAATAACCTTTTTATGCCCACTTGTTTTTTAGCTTCCAAGAATAGTCCCCAGCCGTACCGCCCCATTTCTCAGGTCGAAAATGCCCCTGCTTTCCTCCCTAAGGCGGAGCGCCTGGTGCTCGAAGACGAGCGCTTGCGCTCCTCGAACTCCGAGCTGTACGAACGGTTCAAAAGATATCAAGGTTACATGGCCCTCCAGCTATGTATTTATTATATCCACAACTATTATCCATATTTTGAGGTCATTTCAGGGAATTATCAAAAAAAAAAAAAAAAAAAACATTAACAAAGATCAACTGGACCACACCACAACGAGCAGCGGTAAAATTTTTATCGTTAGAAATTTTGTACGGCCCACCATAACATATATTTTCTATCCAATCTATTTATAAGGTCACAAAGACATGGATGAAGAGGAAAAACAAATTTCATAATGATTCAAAACTTCCGTTACCCATGAAAGGATTTCAATGGTAGACGTTTAATCCTCTCCTACTTTTATGGCATGGTCCACTTGATAGTTAGACCTGACTTATTTTTTATCTCAAGCTTTAATACGAGTTTGCTAAATAGATGAACGGTTTGGATATAACACATACATCATAATGGGACCCATAAACAGTGATAGGATTACAATAAGAAAAAAACCAGCATGACCCAAACCTGGTCGACCCGACTCACTGTCCCACTGGCTTGACCCCAACTCGCTGTTCCACCTTTGTATTTTTTTTACGAGGAGAACTTTTTCTTTCATACATTTTTCTCTAATATATATTTATATAAATATGTATATATAAGCATATAAAATTAATTTTCTCTCTTTTTATTCATTTCGTTCTTTATTCATTTAATAAACATCTCTTAAACCAGAATGGGTTACTTGACGTACCATATAGGATTTAGGGGTAGGAGATGCTACTTTAGCTAACCAACTTACTTATTTTCCAAGATTCCATCAGTCGATGGTCGAAAATTCATTTCATTCACTTCATGGCTAATTTCAATCAGTTCGTGGTCAATTTCATTCATTTCATTTCACATTCAAATCCATGCATTTCATGGTCAATTCCCTTCACTTTTACGGTCAATTTGCTTCACTTCACGATCAAGTCCCTTCACTTCACGGTCATTTCCACACATTTCACGGTTAATTCGCTTCACGGTCATTTCCATGCATTTCACGGTCATTCCCGGCGATTCCATGTTGATTCACGGTCATTTCCACGCATTTCACGGTCATTTCCATGCACTTCACGGTCATTCCTGGTGATTCCGTGTTGATTCATAGTCATTTCTACGCATTTCACGGTCAATTCCCTTCGCTTCACGGTCATTTCCACGCATCTCACGGTTAATTCGCTTCACATCACGGTCATTTCCATGCATTTCACGGTCATTCTCGGCAATTCAGTGTTGATTCATAGTCATTTCCACGCATTTCATGGTCATTCCCAGTGATTCCGTGTTGATTCACGGTCATTTCCACGCATTTCATCGTCAATTCCCTTCACTTCATGGTCATTTCCACGCATTTCACGGTCAATTCGCTTCACTTCACGGTCATTTCCATGCATTTCATGGTCATTCTCGACGATTCCGTGTTGATTCACGGTCATTTCCATGCATTTCACGGTCAATTCCCTTCACTTGATGGTCATTTCCACGCATTTCACGATCAATTCGCTTCACTTCACGGTCATTTCCATGCATTTCACAGTCATTCTTGGCGATTCCGTGTTGATTCACGGTCATTTCCATGCATTTCACAATCAATTCCCTTCACCTCATGGTCAATTCGCTTCACTTCACGGTCATTTCCATGCATCATTCCCGGCGATTCCGTGTTGATTCACGGCCATTTCCATGCATTTCACGGTCAATTCTCTTCACTTCACGGTCATTTCCACGCATTTCACGGTCATTCTCGGTGATTCCATGTTGATTCACGGTCATTTCCATGCATTTCACGGTCAATTCCCTTCACTTCACGATCAAATCCACGCATTTCATGGTCAATTCGCTTCACTTCACAGTCATTTCCATGCATTTCATGGTCATTCCTGACGATACCGTGTTGATTGATGGTCATTTCCACGCATTTCATGGTCATTTCCACACATCGTCAGGAATGACAGTGAAATGCATGGAAATGACCGTGAAGTGAAGGGAATTGACC
Organism: Magnolia kwangsiensis; assembly: GCA_037074715.1. Taxonomy (NCBI): domain Eukaryota; kingdom Viridiplantae; phylum Streptophyta; class Magnoliopsida; order Magnoliales; family Magnoliaceae; genus Magnolia; species Magnolia kwangsiensis. The sequence goes on along the minus strand of CM073582.1, from coordinate 66,059,972 downwards.
GTGAAATGCATGGAAATGACCGTGAAGTGAAGCGAATTGACCGTAAAATGCATGGAAATGACCGCGCAGTAAAGGGAATTGTAACATCCTGGATTTTCACTGTTTTGGATTTCTAAAAATTCCTTGATTTTTTTTAATTAACTTATATTATCACTTACTGACCATTAGCACTCGATGTTAGCTTATACACGGGTGAACTAGTCTGGTCATGATGAGACCGTGTGCAGGCCATCAAGTCAGATGAACGGTTTGTACTCGGCGATAGCTTGTGCAGGCCGTACAGCGGCCGAGGAAGGTCAGAAAAATCTAAAATTTTGTAAAACCATAGACCCACTGGACTTGTGGTCCATCGCGGACCACGAACCCAGTAGATGCCCCGAAATTAATTATCCACGACATCCTAGCGGCACTTGCAAGGTGCAACTCACCCCAGAATATTGGACTCAGAATCTTGCACTCTTAAATGAAATTGAGATATAAGACATTTTAGTCGTCAAGTTTTTTCTAAATTTATGGTGAGGGTTTAAAATATTTTTCCACACTCGCCCATAAAATCTGGGACCCGATCGTGAAACGGTAACCGTTGATCACAATTCAGACCATTGCGGTAAAACCTCGCATCCGTTTACTCTCAAATTTTGCATTGTCCTTCATTAGGCCATGAAACACCTGTCCTATAAATTTCGTGACCAGTGACCCATCAGAGCAACCCCGTTACTCTTTTAGCCTAAAACTGACAATTTAGAGTAAGCATGACTAAATCTCTACTTTCACTAGTTATAAATAGGCCACACTATGAACATAGCTAATCCAAACCCTAATCATTGCCCACGAGAAATCTCAATATGTAATTCATTCCAAAAATTCCTTGATTTTCTAAACAAGCTCTACACCGCTCGTTGGTGGGCCACTAGTTACAAAACTATAGAATAATGTCCGTATCACTAGGCTTGACGTCCATCGTGAAAGTGCACCTACTAAGTGCCCTGATTTGTCAATTACATTGTGAGTTGAGTCAGTCGGACAACAGCGCTTAACAGGAAGATCAAGTCAAGTGTCTGCCTCAACTGGATGTGTGGAAGCTCGCCATAGGTAAATCATAGCCTCACATCCCATGTCTCAAAAAATCAGGTGATTAAAACCTTTAAAATAAGCAAAACATCTTAAGATTTTTGGGTTAAGAAAACTTTGTACCAAATAAGAAAATCTTTAAGTTTTTCTTACTCTGTCGATTATATCGATTCCCTTTTCAATATGATCGACCAGCTCTGTTGATGTCCTCGGCATATCAATCGATACAATCGAGTGAGGATAAAAAGCGTCCAGCAATCAAACAATCATCTGGACGATTTATCGATATATTGACTTGTGAGTCGATATCATCGATATTCGAATATCGATCCTATCGGAAGGGGATCGATAATATCGACAGACTATTTTCCGGCGCCCCTGTTTTTCTAAAGAAAACTAACATAAGCTTCGATATATCATTGACTTTCTGATTCAATCTGAACTCAAATATCGATCATATCGGAAGTCAGTCGATCATATCGATTATGGGCGCATGTTTTCTCCAACATGAATTTCAAGTTATTTTTAATGTTGATCGGGGTGCCAGTCGATAAATCGATATTCATATATCGATCATATCGAGACCTGGTCGATTGGATCGAGTCCGGACACAGATCGTCCAGCAAGCTTATAGGTAAATCTTTACGATTTATCGATCCCATCAACATTGTCTCCGATATCATCGATATACAAATTTCGATGACATCGACTGATCCCCGATCATATCTGTAGAACCTGAAATTCTTCAAGGCTTCTCTCTTGTTTTCTCCTGTCGATAGATCGATCCATATCTCGATGGAATCGGAGTTCGAAATTCGATAACATCGATATTTGTCTCGATCCCATCGACTAGTTGGCGAAAGGTTTCCAAAAGTGAAATGACAATTGAGTTTGTATCATTGAGAGGTCTGTTGATACAATCGAGAGTAAACGCTCGATCATATCGATGACTGCTCGATGATATCGAACTCTGTCATAAATATGACCGTTTATATCCGTTGGAACCTTTTGCCTATATATAGAGAGATTAGTCTTTATTGCTGATAGAGAAAGTAGAGAGTGCTTTAGAGTGTTTTAAATTTCATATCCTTTATCATAAGCCCTTTCTCTCAGGAAGTTCATCCTCCAATCCACCCTCATCATTGATATTTCATAGAGTGGATTGGGGAATGAACTTCCGCATTCAAGGATCCTCCAGCTACTACCTTAATGGAAAATCGTTAAGCTGGGTTGCCTTGAATGCATAGATGATTGGAACCACTCTATCTTCCTTATAAGAAAATCTTTAGAGAGTGGTACTCCATCATAACCTTGACCCAACCTAAAGCCTAGTATAGGTACATCTTTATGTTGCGGATCAAGGGAGCTGAAGACTCTTCATCGACAAGAAGGAGATCTTCATCATTGCGCTTAAAGGGACTCATCAACTTATCTGTAAGTACTCAGAGTCCATAGGACATCTATGATCATTCCTTTTTAGGATTGGGTCGTAGGTGTTGCTCACCATTTGAAGTCCTCAAAGGAGGCCTCCGATGGGAGTGTACTTGCGTGGGTGCGTTGTGTGGACCCTTGTTCTGTGGAGAGCATAAACATCTGGGTGCGTTGTGTTGACCCTTGCTCTGTGTGGGCATAAACATCTGCGTGCGTTGTGTGGACCCTTGCTCTGTGTGGGCATAAACATCTGGTTAGGAGTGCACCAGCAAAACTCCAGAGTTTGAGGTGAACTGAGTAGAAACCTCTGTAAAGGTTGAAGGTGAACCTGATTTAAAATCTTAGGTTTGAGGTGAACCATGGGAAACCTCCTTAGTGAAATCCGGTCACTCAAGGGTTGAGTGTGGAAGCCGGTAGTGGACTAGACAAGTAATTGAACCACTATAAAATGACTGTGTTTGAGATTGATATTGTCTTTCATTTATGTGATTGCTTTATATGCTTTTGTATATGATTATCTGAAATCACATCTTGTACACACACAGTCATATCCATCACAATATGATTCATAAAGTTGTTTATCTTACAAGTAGTTTGTGATTGGATCCTCTATCAGGCTGGAAGCCAGTAGAGTTAATTTTTGAGTAATCCTAATCTGTACTCTGTGATAGGATTAGCGTGATAGGATTGAAATATAACTTATAAATGTTTAAAAAGTCCTATTCACCCCCCTCTAGGACATATTGATATATTCCTACTTCAACTTAAGCGGTCTTCACCACTATTTCACATCGTAGGAGTCGGACTTGAGTACTGCCCAGAACCGCTTAACTTGTGCCAAAGGACGAGTGCATGAGATGCGCGAGTATCCTAAAGCAAGGAGTTGGAACTTAAGTGAATTGAGTCATACACACTTATGCAAAGTTGAGAACTTCGGACTGTCAGTTTACGACCAAACTTCGCATGTGGATTATTGATATTTCCTTGCTCATATCCATATAGTCGCGGCCTCGATCGACCGTCGGTGACCGTTGAACAGACTTCTAATCATATTTATTAATCGATGCATCCAAATGACGGGCCGATCATGTCCATATATAGATCATCATTAGGGCTAACTATCCTACAGTGTATATCAATATGTACATCCCATAGTGGGCCCTAGAGCTCAGAAAGACTCTCTCATAGGTCTAATATAGTAATAACCCAACACTTGGGGCCATTTCTACCAAATTTGGCATTATAAAAGGGCCTCATTTGGGCACCCCCTCTTCCCATACGATTTTTTCCTAGAAGAGAGAGAAGAGAGTAAGGGGAGAAGAGAAGGAGAAGAAAGAGAAAGGAAGAAGAGAGTGAAGGAGGGTGTTGTTGGTGGTAGGGCCTAAGGAAGCTTAACCTTGCAACTCTCTACCTCTTCTCCAAGGAAATCCCTACACGCCAACTACAAGGATCGTTTCGTTGATTGTCTAGGTAAGATCCATGTAACACCTCGGAAAAATTCGTACAGAGATCCGAGTATCAACTCGATCAGAAATCACTTAGGATTAATTCCTTTAGAAATTAAGCGCGAGTTAACTAGCGCTATGCTAGTTTAGTTGTGAAATTGTCCCTGATCGCTTTAAATACGTTCTGCAAGACCCAAAACTTGTAGAAGCAATGACGCTATAATACCCTGAAACCTAGGATCAAACTCTAAATCAGTTTGCCCTCAGGAACCCTTTGAAACTTTATATTGGATCTAAACCACGCGTCGAGAGTCCGATATCTACAATCTTAGACCATTAGGACCGCTTAGCTGGACTTGACAATCATTTCGAAAATCAAGCCCAACCGATGTTCTGAGGCTATTTCATTGAGCCTGTAGCAAGGAGTGTGAGAAAGAGTGAAATTCATAAAAATTTAAATGTCATTTAAATGAATCTGGCACGTTTCGCTTGCGGGTTCAGTATAAGCATTCAGACCGTCGGAATCTGATCCAAATACACCCTCGGATCAGGGAACATTTCTTACTCAGGTCAGTGTACTTGGAATCCTCGATCTAATCTCCGTGACCGCTGAACTGAAACTGGACCGCCACGTGAGATCTGGGAACACTACCGGACTGAAAACTTAATGTGATTAACATCCAGTATCCATGAGCTTAAGTCCAACCGCATTCGGCCAGGGGACCTCCCGAAATGCTCTTTTGGATTGGGAAAGACCTGATTTGGTTATAACCCAAGTATACCTTGGTCCTAAGTCTAAATAGGTGAGTTTCTAACCTATTTAAGGGCTTTAAACCCTCTCATATCTCTCCCATCCAAATTTATAAGAAACCCTAGAAAGAGAAGAGAGAGAAAGAGAGAGATTGTGAGAGAAACTTCCTGCCTCTTGCTTCAGCTTCTACACGTGTTTAATCACCGCATTCAAATCACTTTCTCGGTGATTCTAACCCATTTCTAGGTAAGAAAACCCTAACCTCTACCTATTTTAAGGATTTCATAGATACAATTAGCGAAGTAGCTGATTCATCTTGTGGTATAGGTCGTCATATCGCCGTTGACGAAGCGTAGACTTTCTATTCGAATCAATACGCGTCTACGACGAAAGGTGAAGATTTTAGATGCCTAGATTGACTGTTTTCAAAGCTTTCAATGTCGTTTAATAGTAGATTATCGACAAGAATGTTGACATGTAGAACATGTTGTCCGTTTTTCATTTCGACTGCGTACGGAAAATATGAGATTTAAGGTATTTTAGGTATTTGTAGGAATTATTGTATACGTCTGTATTCTGAAAAAATGATTGTCATGTTTATTTGTCGTGTTATGATATTAGATACGCGTGTATGATCTATTTGGTAAAGAGATTCGCCTTAATGCACGCTTTGGGTCGACATACACTACGTGGACAAAAGTGTGTAGACTAAGTGTTTGTATAAATGTTTGTATTAGTATGTATTGAGTAAATGTTGTTGTAGATTAGTCTTGAGATTGAATTCTCAATTAATATGATGATGTACATGATTTTCCTCCATGTTGTGATATTGAATTGATTTCCTTATATATATGGACTACATGTGTTTGGCTGATTCGCTTACGTTGTATGTTATCACATGTTGTTAACATGCTTGGATTGTTGTATTTCATTTCTGTTACTCTTACATGATCACTGTTGTAGAATTACAAGTGCTTGGGGCTATATCCTAGTCTAGGCAGTCGGTAATAGATTCAAACTCGTGGTTGGCTTCTATTTACCACGAAAGACGCATCGATGAACGCGAGTCGTGTTTTGGGTTGGCGGCAGTGGTTAGGCCACATGAGGTGTTTTATGCACTTCACGTCGTTCAGCTTGAGGTGCGCTCGTACTAGTCGAGCTCGTCAAGTAACCCGACTGACCGTTGATTGTTCACCTTGTATGAGTCATAACTGCTTGAACCTAGGGTACTGAACATACTGATGGAAACCCTGATAACCATGGTACCTTGATCCATAAAGACTCATGAGCCGGGCATGGTGGTATGGGACACCGTGGTCGAGCTTTCGGCCTACGCTGGGGCCATAAACCTTCCCGTAGTGACCAGTGAGCACCTTAGACTCGTGAGCCGATTGTGGTGGTATGGGATACTATATTCGTGCTATCGGCCTACACTGATTGGTGACGAGCCCTTTGTCGTGACCTCGAGCGTATTCTGAGTTTACGTGAGGCGACGACTCTTCCATAGCAACGAGAGTACACTAGGCCTGTATTAATAAGGTGATGGGGGAGCGGTGCAACGAGTGTAAGCAACAGTCCTAATAGCCCTTGCAGCGACCTATAAATATAACATCGTATGAGATTACTCGGAGTGACGACCCTAGACAGGATCTGTGTTGGGATTGATATAAGGAAGGTACCTTAGTTTCCCAATACTGCTGTATGAAAGGACTAATAATAACTTGGTAATCATATCCACATAGCACTGCATATGCCTGGAAGATGTGGACCACTGAGGGAAGAAAGTATGCTGCGGACGTAAGATGGTGTCGCATGAGGGAGTATGTCGGTGAGGGCATCCATCATGTCATTTCATTCTTGCATTAACAACAGTATCTAGGAATGTCTGATTGCTTGCTTTACTATTATTGCGTGATTGATTTGATAACATGCTAATCTTTGCTCTATGATTCCACTGAGTTGATCACTCACTCCCATGTTACGGGACGGTGTTTGCAACACCCACCAGACTCTGTCTTAGATGTAGGTTGTGAGGAGATTCAGGAGCCGGAGCCGGACTTCTACGAGGACTAGTACAAGTTCTCGTATATGCAGTTCTACGACGGCTTTGCGTAGTTGGCCTGGATCGGCGGGACTTACTAGTTGGACCATATGACATTTTGATTTTTGGTTTATTATATGTATTTGTGACTCAGAGATGTATTCATACTTTGGAGACAGTTCGAGATTACTTTGTTTTTCATACAGTGATATATATACTCTTTCAGTCTTTCGCTTGCGTTTTATCACTGGATCTGGAGTATGAATTGCAGTTTTGGTATAATCTTACTCATGTAAATGCTCTAACTCAGACAACATTGAATCATAATCATAATTGTTGCATAAGTGATGGTCTGAAACTCGGGTTTTTACACGACCCCCAATTTTTAGGGTGTTACAAGTTGGTATCAGAACATGATTTATGGACACGCAATGTATGCTGTCGCCCCTTTTACTTGGGTGGGTGTGAGAAAAATATAAAAATACTCTTAGGGTCCCAGTCTTGCCAATTGGCGAAGTTCACACAAATCGATCGTTTTGATTGAGTCCTTGTGCATCCGTGGTCTCATGAAATGACCCCGGACCACTTCTAGATCGTGTGTGGATGGGTCTAGACCTCTCTGGACCCAATCCCAGCTGTTAAAAATCACTAAATGTGAATATGCAGCTGTTGACACCCGGAATGACCTGAAATAGTGCGAAACGGAGTCATGAGCCAACCCAGGCTTATATAGGATGATCCAGGGTGGGACCCACATATTTTTGGGCACCCCAGGGTAGGAGGGCCTCGCCAAAATGGCGAGGCATCACCGATCAACACAGTGACCGGCGAGGACCTCTCCAAGTCGGCTAGGCCTCGCCGTACAGTGGGCCCCACTCGGACCGGACATCTGGCCGACGCAGTTTAGGGATTAGGGTACCCCCTAGGTGTGGGCCGTCCCTTAAAACACCTCCAAACACCTACCTCCTTCACAAAAATCCTTCCCAAGCTCTCCCTTCTCCACGTTTTTACTGTTCTCCATCTCAAATCCCATTTCAAATCACCCCAATCCCATTTTTTGCTACAACCGACGTCTCTCCATCATCCACAGCCGTACGCACCTCCTTCACTCTCCATTTTCATCCGTTGGAGCTCTCCCATCCTTCATTTGAGGCTAGAAATCGTGTAAGCCTCCATCCCAACCCATTTCACTCCTTTCTCTTTACAAACCCAACATTTGGGGGCCTTTTTTGCTCCTTTATAGGGCCTAGATTCGTACCAACCCACTAGGTCAGCCATTTCTCCCCATTTCTTCCATTTTTCATGGTTTTTTTAGAGGCTATTTTAGCCTTTTTTTCTTTTTCCACCATCCTCTCTCTCATGGGAAAGAGGAAGACCACCGCTGACGAAGCTCGGCCTAGTCGCCCTTCGCCTTTAAGGAAGCCAAGAGGTGGCGCCTCTAGTTCAAGCACCGCCGCAAGTCCAAGTATCGCTCGTGAGTTTCAAACGAAGCGGGGTCTCGATCCCCGATCTCCTGCTGGAAGGACTTGGTTGGTGCAACAACCCCATGGAGTTTATGAGGGTCGACGGGTCCTTTTTGAAGCTCAGGTAGATGGGCGACTCTTTGGAGAATATCAGTTGTTCGAGCTCCTGGAATAAGCAAAGTGGGGTCCGCTGTTTGATGCTAGACAACGCGCCAATTCAACCACGGTCCAGGCCTTCTTTGCCAACATTCATGAGGCTACACTGGAGCCCTTACAGTTTCGGGTCTTATGTGGAGTAGATCTGTGGGCTGCAGTTGATGTCAGGTTGATATCTCAGCTTCTGAATGTGCCCCTTGGCGAGGTGCATCCAAGCGCTAAGAATCTAAATAGCATGCGTGAAAGGGATCGTCGCGCACGTGCCTTGTGTGGCCGACAGGTTGAGTGGCAGCCGAATCAGAGTCTTCTTGCGTCCCATATATCAGACGACTTCCGTTTCCTCCACCACATTTTCACATTCAACGGCTACCCCAGGTGGAGTAACCGCAGTGAATGTACGCGCCTCATGGTGGACTTCTTGTATCTGGTGGGGCAGAGAGCAAACCTGTGCATGCCTTCGTTCGTGTTGCGACAGATGGTTCAGGTTGTTTGGTCAAGGAGGAGGACTGAGTCTCTCCCATACGGCCGACTCATATGCAGGATTATGCACGAGTTTGGTTATGGCCTTGGTGGGGAGATGCCGGTGCCAGTTCATCATATTAATGAAGCTACCCTCAATCAGATGGAAATCGGGCCACGACAACCCCAAGCTCGACTTGAGGAGAGCGAAGATGAGACTGAAAGCGAAGAAGAAGAGAGTGAAGAAGAAGCCGAGGCCGAGATCCGAGAAGAGGAACAAGAAGAGGAAGAACCAGAGGCCCTGAGCACAGATGCCCTCCTGTGGTGTCTGGGCAGGCTTCTGGTCAGGCTCCATGGGATACTCGCATAGCTCACCTGGAGGAGGATCATGCTGCCCTAGTCAGGGCCAGGTTGCATTACGACAGGACATCACAGACCTGCGGGGTTTTGTGAAGAGCAAGTTCAAGACGGTGACCTGCACCTTGAAATCTATCCTATGTTGCCTGCAGGATAAGGGTGCCCCTCCTCCATCGCCAGACTCGGACGAGTGATTTGCTTTCAGACGTTTGTTGGTCGTAGTCAGTTTGTTTCCTGCTTTTTGTGTGTGAGCCTGAGAAGGCTTAGTAGTTAGCTTATGTTGCAGTTGTAGCTTTGACTACCTTAGTTTCCCATGTGTTTCTTGTCATAATGCATGTAAGGATATATCTCTTGTATTGTGATGAATTTTAATTTAATGAAATGCATGAAGTTTCTTCGACTTGTTATGTGAATGATTATGTGGTGGTGTATATGTGCTATTGTTGAAACTGACTGGGTTGCACCCTATTTTGAATATAGGGAATGCCGCCTAAGACTACTCGGAGCATGGCACGACTTATACTGGGTGAGCCTATGGATCGGGTTCCTCCCTAGAGTGATGATCATACGGACCCTGTTGTGGGACCGATTCCTGAGACTGCACCTGAGTCTCAGCATTCTGTAGGTCCTACAGTCGGACCACCACCTTTCATACCGCCAGTTAGAGAGCAGTATCGTGCGTCTTTCTCGAAGCAGTATGTGCCTCAGCCTGCTCCACCTCCTGATAGGTTTGAGCAGTTGATGATCATGATGCACCAGCAGCATCAGCAGCTTTTGTCTACGATTGCAGGGGCCTTAGCCCAGGGTGGGAGTGTGACTCCACCTGTGCCACCTGTGCACCCAGCTGAGGATGCTTGGACTTCGACTCAGGATGAGGATATGACTCATCCTGCACATCTGCTTACCCTACGGGGAACACTGCTGATACACGGGGCCTACTTGAGCGATTCCAGCACTTGCAGCCTTCTACTTTTACGGGTTCTCACAGACCCAAGGAGGCCGAGTATTGGCTCGACTGTATCTCGAAGATACTGAGGATGCTGTACTGCTCGGAGTCTGAGCAGGTTGAGTTGGCCACGTTCATGTTCGAGCGAGAGGCCAGTTTGTGGTGGGATAGCGTATTGCGGACGGTTGCTGTCGGCTATATCTGGACTTGGGCAGCGTTCGAGTTCCGATTCCATGAGAAATACTATCCCCAGACCTACCGGCAAGAGAGGGAGAATGAGTTTTTACGCCTCAGGCAGGGAGGCATGTCAGTCACAGAGTATGAGCATCGGTTTACAGAGTTGGGCAGATACGTCCCGACGATACTTGCTGACTAGCAGATGCGCATACGGTGATTTTTTGAGCATTTATGACCTGACATTCGGTCGAAGATGTGCTGTGTTAGTATACCCTCCTATGCAGAGCTAATACATATGTCTATGAGGGCAGAGCAGGATGTTGATCGACTGACATGATCTCATGGCCCTGTGGTTGCTAGGCCACGACTGGATACGCAGGACAGGTCATTTCTTGGCAAGAGGCCTCGCATCGACCCTCCTCCTAGGGCTACAACGCCAGTACTTCCGATGAGGTGCCTTGGTGTGACATGTGCTTACTGTGGGAGACCGGGCCACACTGCAGAGAGCTGCTTTGCTCCGATGACGGATAACGGGTTTTCACCACCGCAGAAGATCTACCGTCCTCGCCCTCCGGCATTATCTGCTCCACCCTTACGGTCGGCTCCTGCGCATCCTTCTTTCAGGCCTCCAATGCCTCAGTTTCGGCCGCCTCAACGGCCCATGGTACTGCGGCCGAATCGTCCACAGCAGGCTCGAGTACATGCATTGACAGCAGAGGCATCCAAGACAGAGACTGTCCAGCACTTGGCCTTTGAGGTCACAGCCCACATTGGAGGTACTCCTATACTTGTGATGGTGGATACAGGATCCACGATTTCATTGATATCACATTCCGTAGTCAAGCGCCTTGGGCTACCGACTATTCAGATGGATGAGGTGCGAGTTTTTACAGCACACGGGACCTTTTCTGATGCCACCATGATGTGTGAGGGTTGTTTGGTGGATTTAGGGGGCAAGACGATGGCTCTTGACCTTGTTGTCGACCCCTCTCTCTATTATCTCGACATAATTCTTGGCATGGATTGGCTGACAGCAGGAAGAGCTGAGATTGACTGCGAGACCCGTATAGTGATAGTCTACGAGCCGGAGGGCACGTCCTTTTCATTTCCAGTGCAGGTTAATCTCTCCTTCGGAATACTTAGCTACGCTTCCTTATTGTGGGACGTTGATGCCCCGACACTTGAGCACATGCGAGTAGTCCGTGATTATGGGGATCTGTTCAGGAAGATTCCTGGTTTGCCACCTCAGCGAGAGATCGATTTTACTATCGACCTTGTACCTGGTTCGACGCCCGTCTCACTGCCGACGTATCGCATGACACCGTGTGAGATGTAGGAGTTGAGGAAACAGGTTGTTGATTTGTTGGAGGTTGAATTTATAAGACCGAGTGTGTCTCCTTGGGGAGCACCTGTACTATTTGTGACGAAGAAGGATGGTTCGCTGCGATTGTGTATTGATTATCGCAGGTTGAATCAGATTACGGTGAAGAATAGATATCCCTTGCCCAGGATAGATGACTTGTTTGATCAGTTGAGAGGGGCATAGTACTTCTCGAAGATTGATCTGCAGTCAGGGTATCACCAGTTGCACATCAGGGATGAGGACGTGCAGAAAATAGCTTTGGCCACTACGAGTTCCTCGTGATGTCGTTCGGTCTTATGAACGCACCAGCCATGTTTATGGATCTGATAAACAGGGTATTTCGGCCTTTCCTCTATCGATTCGTCATCGTGTTTATAGACGACATTTTGGTATAATTCAGGAGTCGAGAGGAACATGAGGACCACTTGTGATTGGTCCTGGATACATTGAGACAACACTAGTTGTTCGCACAGTATAAAAAGTGCGACTTCTGGAAGGAGGAAGTCAAGTTCCTGGGACATGTGGTATCCAAGGATGGGATGGCGGTGGACCTTGCTAAGGTAGCCGCGGTGCAGGACTGGAAGTAGCCTAGTTCAGTCACTGAGGTGAGGAGTTTCTTAGGTTTGGCAGGCTACTATCGACGTCTCATTCGAGATTTTTCGAAGATCGCCAGACCTCTATCTCAGTTGACATGGAAAGATGTGAAGTTCGCCTGGAATGAAAAGGCAGAGACAGCTTTTCAGGAGCTGAAGGATAGGCTTACGTCCGCCCTTGTGCTAGTATTGCAAGAGAAAGGGGTTAAATACACGATATATACTTACGCGTCTAGTGTTGGTCTGGGTTGTGTTCTTATGCAGAAGGATAGGGTAATTTCGTATGCCTCGAGACAATTAAGGAAGCACGAGGAGAATTACCCTACACACAACCTTGAGTTGGCAGCCGTTATTTTCGCATTGAAGCTCTGGAGACATTACCTCTACGGAGAGGAGTTCGAGCTTTTTTGCAACCACAAGTGCCTCAAGTACATATTCACGCAGCGGGACCTGAATATGAGGCAGCGGCGATGGATGGAGACTTTGAAGGACTTTAAGTTCGAAGTATCTTACCATCCTAGCAAGGCGAACCTTGTGGCTGATGCGTTGAGCCGCAAGAAGGTGATAGAGTTTGCGGCTCCGTTGATGGTTGCCGAGTGGGACATGGTTGAGTTTTTACGAGACTTTGAGCAGAAACTTACCGTGGAGGAGCCATTTGAGTTCATCGCACATGTTTAGGTGCGATCTTTTATCGATGACAGAGTCATCGCGGCGCAGGGGGATGATGCACGTCTAACTGAGCTTCGAGATCAGGCCACTGATGTTGCAGACGCCAAGTGGCGAGTTGGAACGGATGGGGGCTTACGTTATCGTGGCCGCCTATGCGTCCCAGATATCCCCGACTTGAGATGAGAGATTCTCGAGGCTACGCACAGTTCTAGACTTGCGATGCATCCGGGAAGCACCAAGATGTATTGTGACGTGAAGAGAACATATTGGTGTGATGGTATGAAGACCCACATCGTAGAGTTCGTGTCCCGTTGTCTCACTTGCCAGCAGGTGAAGGCAGAACATCGCCGACCTCCTAGTCTCCTTCAGCCTATGCCCATAGCTGAGTGGAAGTGGGACTTTATTTCCATGGATTTCATTTCAGGACTGCCGAAGATGAGGAAGGGACACGATTCTATTTGGGTGATCGTCGACCGTCTGACGAAGTCGGCGCACTTCCTACCGATCAGAGTCACGAACTCTGCAGACGAGTTAGCCAGGCTGTATATCAGAGAGATAGTATGTCTGCATGGAGTTCCCTTAGAGATCGTGTTGGACAGAGACACGCGCTTTATTTCTATTTTCTGGACTCGCATCTAAAAAGTTATGGGTGTGAAGTTGAAGTTCAGTACTGCTTTTCACCCACAGACGGATGGACAGACAGATCGGGTGAACCAGATTTTAGAGGACATGCTGCGGGATTGCGTATTGGATTTCAAAGACAGTTGGGATGATTGCCTTCCATATGCGAAGTTCGCATACAACAACAGTTTTTAGACGAGTATCGGTATGGTACCTTACGAGGCCTTGTATGGGCGACCTTGCTGAGCACCGCATTGCTAGGCAGAGGTCAGTGAGCGCAGATTGATTGGCCCAGAGATAGTGCAGGTGACCTCAGAGAAGATTGATATCATCAGACGTCGGCTTCTTACAGCGCAGAGCAGACAGAAGAGTTATGCCGATATGAGACGGCGCCCGCTAGAGTTCGCGGTTGGAGATCACGTGTTTTTGAGAGTTTTTCCTATGAAGGGTGTCCTTCGGTTCGGGAAGAAGGGGAAGCTAGTACGGCGATTCATTGGCCCATTCCAGATTCTTGATCGTGTGGGTGCAATGGCTTATCTTTTGACTTTGCCTACGCCTCTCGCGAGTGTACACAACGTATTTCATGTTTCTATGCTGAAGAAATATGTTCCTGATCCTTCCTATATCATTAGATGGGAGCAGGTGCAGTTAGGTGAGGATGTTACATATATACTGCGACCGGCGCGTATACTGGGCAGGAAGGAGCAGGTACTGCGTAGCAAGGTCATCCCCCTTGTGAAGGTGCTGTGGACGCATCACTCTGAAGAAGAGGCTACATGGGAGACAAGCCGAGATCAGAAAGAACTACCCACAGCTTCTCGAAGAGTACGAAAAGGTACAAATTTTGAGGATGAAATTTATTGTTAAGGGGGGTAGATTGTAATGCCTCGGAAAAATTCGTATAGAGATTCGAGTATCAACTCGATCAGAAATCACTTAGGATTAATTCCTTTAGAAATTAAGCGCGAGTTAACTAGCGCTATGCTAGTTTAGTTGTGAAATTGTCCCTGATCGCTTTAAATACGTTCTGTAAGACCCAAAACTTGTAGAAGCAATGACGCTATAATACCCTGAAACCTAGGATCAAACTCTAAACTAGTTTGCCCTCAGGAACCCTTTGAAACTTTATATTGGATCTAGACCGTGCATCGAGTGTCCGATATCTACAATCTCAGACCATTAGGACCGCTTAGCTGGACTTGACAATCATGTCGAAAATCAAGCCCAACCGATGTTCTGAGGCTATTTCATTGAGCGTAGAGCAAGGAGTGTGAGAAAGAGTGAAATTCATAAAAATTTAAATGTCATTTAAATGAATCTGACACGTTTCGCTTGCGGGTTCAGTATAAGTATTCAGACCGTCGAAATCTAACCTAAATACACCCTCGGATCAGGGAACATTTCTTACTCAGGTCAGTGTACTTGGAATCCTCGATCGAATCTCCGTAATCGCTAAACTGAAACTGGGCCGCCACGTGCGATCCGAGAATACTACCGGACTGAAAACTTAATGTGATCAACATCCAGTATCCATGAGCTTAAGTCCGACCGCATTCGGCCAGGGGACCTCCTGAAATGCTCTTTTGGATCGGGAAAGACTTGATTTGGTTATAATCCAAGTATACCTTAGTCCCAAGTCTAAATAGGTGAGTTTCTAACCTATTTAAGGGCTTTAAACCCTCTCATATCTCTCCCAACCGAATTTGCAAGAAACCCTAGAAAGAGGAGAGAGAAAGAGAGAGATTGTGAGAGAGTTGTGAGAGAAACTTCCTGCTTCTTGCTCCAGCTTCTACACGTGTTTAATCACAGCATTCAAATCACTTTCCCGGTGATTCCAACTCATTTCTAGGTAGGAAAATCCTAAGCTCTACCTGTTTTAGGGATTTCATAGATACAATTAGCGAAGTAGCTAGGGGTGCACATTTAACCGTTGGATCCGTGGAACCGGACCAAAACCGTTGAATCGGTCCGGTTTGGTCCGGTTCTAGGATGCTAATGGTCCGGTTCCAGTTCCAAAATCTCTGAAACCGTTATTTACGGATCGGTTCTGGTTTAGGGCCCTGTAAAACTGATCCGAACCGTTGAACCGAACTGTAGAACCGCCCCGTTGATCCGAGTCGTGCCATGAACCGTAGATCCATAGTTTTTGAAGAAGTATGTTAACTTCTAGGATTTATGGTACAACACACCAGCACACAAGCCACTTAAAGTTTACAAGATCCACCAGAATGTTGGTCCAAGACAAGAAAATCCCATAGACACCCTAGAACTCAAAGATGACCATTGACATCAAATTAAGGTTGAAGAATTGTCTGACCATACCAGTTGGGTTCAGATACAAAAGGAAATCAGCTGATTCACCTGATTTCAATTAAAGTCCGACCATACCTGATGGGGTCAATTGATAGATACAAAAGAAAATCAGTTGATCCACCTGATTTCAAAATCAAATTCATTATTGAACAATTTCTTTTCCCAAACTGATTTCTGACAGGTCAATTACTTGATTCTGTCTGGTTTTGTACTCATTCGATTATTTGACTGCTTGTGTGCCATTCAATTATAACACGTGTTATGTTTAGATATCAAGTAGGAACTGAAATTAATGAACAGGTTCATGTAAGCCTACAACATAGACGGATTTTAACAATGGTTTTCTTGTGTCAGTACTGATTAATATACAAAGAGTAAGCTTTTTGGGTAACAGAGTATCTATTAGTAATTGTTACTCTGTTTCTAAGATGTTACTCCACTTTCTCTTGATTATATAGACGATGAAATGAGCAAATGGACAAGTCAGTATACTCCTAATTGTATGGTTCCAAGGCCTTAATAATATTATTAAAAAATACAATTGGGCTGGGCTTTAAAAAGCCCAGAACCGTGGAACCGATCTGGAACCGAACCGATTTTCACGGTCCGGTTCCGGTTCGGTTCTACGGTACTAACGGTCCGGTTCCGGTTCCAAAAATCCTAAAATCGTAGGGAACGGTTTGGTTCCAGTTTCACCCCAAAACGGGACCGAACCGAACCGTGTGCACCCTTAGAAGTAGTTGATTCATCTTGTGGTATAGGTCGTCATATCGCCGTTGACGAAGTGTAGACTTTCTATTCGAATCAATACGCATCTACGACGAAAGGTGAGGATTTTAGATGCTTAGATTGACTGTTTTCAAAGCTTTTAATGTCGTTTAATAGTAGATTATCGACAAGAACGCTGTTTGACATGTAGAACATGCTGTCCGTATTCCATTTCGACTGCGTACGAAAAATATGAGATTTAGGGTATTTTAGGTATTTGTAGAAATTACTGTATATGTCTGTATTCTGCAAAAATGATTGTCATGTTTATTTATCGTGTTATGATATTAGATACGCGTGTATGATCTGTTTGGTAAAGAGATTCGCCCTAATACACGCTTTGGGTCGACATACGCTATGTGGACAAAAGTGTGTAGACTAAGTGTTTGTATAAATATTTGTATTAGTATGTATTGAGTAAATGTTGTTGTAGATTAGTCTTGAGATTGAATTCTCAATTAATATGATAATGTACATGATTTTCCTCCATGTTGTGATATTAAATTGATTTCCTTATATATATGGAATACATGTGTTTGGCTAATTTGCTTACGTTGTATGTCATCACATGTTGTTAACATGCTTGGATTGTTGTATTTCATTTTTGTTACTCTTACATGATCAATGTTGTAGAATTACAAGTGCTTGGGGCTATATCCTAGTCCAGGCAGTCGGTAATAGATTCAAACTCGTGGTTGGCTTCTATTTGCCACAAAGGACGCGTCGATGAACGCGAGTCGTGTTTTGGGTTGGCGGCAGTGGTTAGGCCACACGAGGTGTTTTATGCACTTCATGTCGTTCAGCTTGAGGTGCGCTCGTACTAGTCGAGCTCGTCAAGTAACCCGACTGACCATTGATTGTTCACCTTGTATGAGTCATAACTGCTTGAACCTAGGGTACTGAACTTACCGGTGGAAACCCTGATAACCATGGAACCTTGATCCATAAAGACTCATGAGCCGGGCATGGTGGTATGGGACACCGTGGTCAAGCTGTCAGCCTACGCTGGGGCCACAAATCTCCTCATAGTGACCAGTGAGCACCTTAGACTCGTGAGCCGATTGTAGTGGTATGGGACACTATATTAGTGCTATCGGCCTACACTGATTGGTGACGAGCCCTTTGTAGTGACCTCGAGCGTATTCTGAGTCTACATGAGGCGACGATCCTTTTGTAGCAACGAGAATACACTAGGACTGTATTGATAAGGTAATGGGGGAGCGGTGCAACGAGTGTGAGAAACAACCCTGATAGCCCTTACAGCGACCTATAAATATAACATCGTATGAGATTACTAGGAGTGACGACCCTAGACAGGATCTGTGTTGGGATTGATATAAGGAAAGTACCTTAGTTTTCCAATACTGCTGTATGAAAGGACTAATAACAACTTGGTAATCATATCCATATCGCACTGCATGTGCCTGGAAGATGTGGAGCACTGAGGGAAGAAAGCATGCCGCGGACATAAGATGGTGTCGTATGAGGAAATATGTCGGTGAGGGCATCCATCATGTCATTTCATTCTTGCATTAACAATAGTATCTAGGAATGTCTGATTGCTTACTTTACTATTATCGCGTGATTGATTTGATAACATGCTAATCTTTGATTTATGATTCCAATGAGTTGATCACTCACTCTCACGTTACGGGACGGTGTTTGCAACACCTACCAGTCTCTGTCTTAGATGCAGGTTGTGAGGAGATTCAGAAGCCGGAGCCGAACTTCTACGAGGACCAGGACGAGTTCTCGTATATGCAGTTCTACGACGGCTTTGCGTAGGTGGCCTGGATAGGCAGGACTTGCTAGTTGGACCATATGACATTTTGATTTTTGATTTATTATATGTATTTGTGACTCAGAGATGTATTCATACTTTGGAGACAGTTCGAGATTACTTTATTTTTCATACAGTGATATATATACTCTTTCAGTCTTCCGCTTGTGTTTTATCACTGGATCTGGAGTATGAATTGCAGTTTTGGTATAATCTTACTCATGTAAATGCTCTAACTCAGACAACATTGAATCATAATCATAATTGTTGCATAAGTGATAGTCTGGAATTCGGGAGTCGAGTTTCTACATGACCCCCGATTTTCAGGATGTTACAATCTCTCATCCATTTTCTTGAAACCCTTGTGTTGAGAAAGGATTTGCATGAATTTCTGACATGCAAGAGCTTGTTTTAGGGATTCCGGCCGATCGACCCCAAAGCCCACATTCATAGGTCGATTTTCGAAGCTCCAACAATCTATAGGTGCGAACTATTATTCTTAGGTGACCTAGCACCAATTTTAGTATGAGTTTAATGATTTTGATTGCTTGGATGCTATATTTGAAGAATTTAGAGAAACCCTAGGAATTGTATGTTTGTTCGAATGGTATGGAATTACATTTTTGGTTCTGATATGATGTTGTTCTTGCCTCTTACATGATTTGGTGTATGGATGATTACATGCTCATGACTTGTTTGATTTTTCCATATGGTTGCTTCATGGTATGGTTGATGCATTACTCTTGTGTACATGATTTCGTAGATGATGGAGGTACTTAACTTCCTCACAAACCCACACCACTCACACGCACCTTGTTTCATGATAATGATTGCTTGCTTGGTAGGAATATCCGATTTATATGGTTGAGATGCATGAGAACATGATATTGTTATGCTAGTTGATAACCTGGATAGTTGACATGTTATGAATCATCATCAAACCCTTGGGTTGGTCAGGAAATGAGGAGAGACGGTAGTCCCATTGGTAGGGCTACCCTGAGGCTAAACCCCTGGATTTGGTCGGGTGCGTATGAGCGGCAGTAGTTCGACTATATGAGTCTCTTGCACCCGATGTTGTTCGTCACGTACCCGCCTGACTTGTGCGGTCTAGTCTATTTACTGACCAATCTTGATTGTTAACCTTAGTTGCTCACATATATATGGAATCTGAAAACCCTACAACCGTTGTAGCCTATCGATAACCACTTGAAGTCGATCCACTGCCTCGTGAGCCAGACATGGTGGAATAGGACATTGTGTCTGAGCTGTTGGCCTATGCTGGGGTGATGAACCTCCCTGTAATGACCACGAGCGATCCCAGTTCTCAGCACTCCCCATGTGCTTAAAGTCAAGGATAGGGAACCCGACAGGATTATGGATCATGGTGCCCTGGCCTCACGCATTGAGAGGCCTTAGTACCGCAACCAGTTGAGAGCATTGATATGTGAGGTGTATCAGATTCCCCAACCTGCTAGATGAATAAACTTAATTAAGAACCCGATTAACATTATCATTGCATTGCATTAGCTAGGTTGGCGACTCGGCAGTCGAGGTCGCTTTGAGGGAGTATTGATATACGCGATCGTTAGACGGAGTTGCTCAAGAGAGCGTTGTGGTGAGGGCATACATCATATCATCCACCATGCATGTGTATTAATAAGATTAGTTAGGTATTTATGAATGATTATTTTTTATTAAATTCATAATATAACTGATGCTTGTTAGAACTTAAGACTAATAGCACCCACTGAGTTGATCACTCACTCTCACTTTAGGACAGTGTTTTAAAACACCAATCAGACTCTTTAGTAGTTGCAGGTGACGTTGAGTACGACGAGCCTTGTGGCGCGAGCTTGGATGAGAAAGACGAGTTGTCCTATTTTCAGTTGATGGGTGGTTCGCTGCAGAGTTCGCGAGTAGACTTGGATCGTTGAGTGTTGAACTCAACTAATCATTCCTTTTAGATATATTTTTGTGATTTTGTTGGGCAACGCTTGGTGTGACCCTTGTATATTTTGGACCTGTATATATGTACTTGATCTCTTTCATTTCAGCGGACATGTGTGGTTGCGCTTCATGTTCCAGGAAATTCCAGGTTGCGTATTTAAACCTGATTAATCGTACTTTAATAAGAAAAGCGCTTATAAGTGATACTCGAGAACTTGGGAGTCGAGTTTATGCACGACCCTTGATTTTCAGGGCATTACAGGAATTAACTGTGAAATGTGTGGAAATGACTGTGAATCAATACAGAATCGCCGGGAATGATAGTAAAATGCGTGGAAATGATCGTGAAGTGAAGCGAATTAACTGTGAAGTGAAGGGAATTGCCCGTGAAATGCATGAAAATGATCGCGAATCAACACAGAATTGTCGGGAATGACTGTGAAATGCATGGGCATGACTGTGAAGTGAAGCAAATTGATCGTGAAATGCGTGGAAATAACCGTGAAGTGAAGGGAATTGACTGTGAAATGAGTGGAAATGACCGTGAATCAACACGGAATCATTGAGAATGACCGTGAAATGCATGGAAATGACCATGAAGTGAAGCGAATTGACTGTAAAATGCGTGGAAATGATGCCAAAAATGACCGTGAAATGCATGAAAATGACTGTGAAGTAAAGCGAATTGACTGTGAAATGCATGGAAATGACCATGAATCAACATGGAATCGCTGGGAATGACCGTGAAATGCATGGAAATGATCGTGAAGTGAAGCGAATTGATCGTGAAATGCGTGGAAATGACTGTGAAGTAAAGGGAATTGACCATGAAATGCATGGAAATGACCGTGAATCAACACGGAATCGCTGAGAATGACCGTGAAATGCATGGAAATGACCATGAAGTGAAGCGAATTGACTGTGAAGTGAAGGGAATTGACCATGAATTGCATGAAATTGACAGTGAAGTGAAGCGAATTGACCGTGAAATGAATGAAATTGATCATGAAGTGAAGCGAATTGACCGTGAAAGTGAAGGGAATTGACCGTGAAATGAAATGAATGAAATTGACCACGAAACAATTGAAATTGGCCACGAAGTGAATGAAATGAATTTTCAACCATCGATTTGATGGAATCTTGAAAAGTAAGTAGGTTGGTTAGCTAAAGTAGCATCTCCTACCCTTAAATCTTATATGGTACGTCAAATAACGCATTCTAGTTTAAGAGATATGTTTATTAAATGAATAAAGAATGAAATGAATAAAAAGAGAGATTTTTTTTTTATATGCTTATATATACATATTTATATAAATATGTATTAGAAAAATATGTGGGAGAGAAAAAGTTCTCCTTATAAAAAAAAGGTAAAAAAGTGAAACAGCGAGTTGGGGTCGACTGGGTTCAGACCCAATTGACCGGGTCATTAGGACAGTGACTCGGGGCCGATTGGGTTTGAACTCGGACGACCCCGACTCGCTATCCACCCTTTTACAATTGGGCAGAAATATTTTTGACATGAGAAATAGGGCCGTACAGTTGGGGCTTATTGTTGAGAGGTAAAATGGGAGTGGGCTTCAAAAGGTTGATGGCCATATATGGGTCGTACGCTTGGAAAATACTCCTGAAAGACCAAGCTCATCTTTGCGATGGGAGAGGCAGATAGTAAGGTCTCTTCCACTTACCTTATTGCGGGCGATGGGGCGGCAATCTGGTTTGGAGTGTAATAGACCTCGGTGATTTTTCAGAGAGGAACCGTACTGATATGTGGACTTATTGAGTAGGAGTTGCATACTCATTCATTCATTCATTCACTATCCACTTGGGTTGATGGTGCGCAACTAATTGTTGTGTACCTTCCTTATGGCAAGAATTTCGGTTGGGCGCGCAACTAACCTGAGATCAGGAGTTTACCACGTTGAGTCTGACTATCCAAATTTAGGTATGGGACTGGTTTGGATAGAAGTCTCTTGTGGTGGACCCCGTAGCCTGCGATACTACGTACTATCATCCTGACTTCACACTCCAGCATGATCATTTCATTCGCATCGCATATTTTATTACATTCGCAGGCATATGACATTTTAAGTTGTAATGTTTCTGTACTTATATGGCCTAGACAGACTCAGTAGGATTTGTATATTACATTGCATCCTCGGCATATGATATTTGACTCTTTATGACTCCTTATTGCATAGCTGTTCTGTATTGTGTATTCTGATATTGATTGACTTATGAACTTGTCCATACTTCCGCTTACTCTGTTATCCTATGATTCATGATCTTATCAGTGTTTCTGCTTATTCAGATATTGTATGGTTTATGGATTACTAATTTTCTGGTATATTATGATTATGGCATTGTATTGAATACTTGATACTTACCTTGTGCACACACTTACACCACTCTCTAAGCTTTCTATAAACTTATGCACGATAGATGCGTGCAGGTGATGTTAGGTTGCAGCAGTGTTGAGCTTAGAGTGTGTAGTGGTCTTTTGGAGCTTGATTTTCTATTTATATATTTTCCTTTCAGTGTTGTACTCAAATGATTATATTAGTGGATATGTGATGATGATGTTGCCTTTGTGAATTGGGTAATCTTGTGGTGATGTTTATTACTAGTTAAATGTAAAAAAAAAAATAAAAAAAATCCTCTTCTTAGGATCCCAGGATCGGAATCTGGCATATGAATGTTAGGAGTCGAGAATGGGGTACTACGGAGGCTGTCGGCACCGGATTCGGTTATCGGGATTCCTGTGAATCCGATTTTCGGGTTTGGGGCATGAAAGGTAATAAACCCAAACACTGAAAATTTACCTTGGCTTAGGTGAAATTCATGTTCAAAAATATACAAAACTGTCCCACCGACAAGTCCTTGTTTGAAGTTGTATATGGACGAGTAGCTAAGCATAGTCTTGACTTGGTTCCATTGCCCAAGCTGCCAGGTGTTAGTGTTGCTGTAGAAATATAGTAGATCGAATCATAAGTATACATGTTGATGTTCAGGCTAAGTTGCATACATCCAACGATAAGTACAAGGAAAGTGTTGACACACATCAACACCTGAATGTGTTTAATGTGGGCGATAACTTTATGGTTTACTTGCACAAGGAGATATTTTTGACAAAGACGTACAACAAGTTAAAAAAATAAGAATATTAAACCGGTGCCTACACTCTGTAAGATCAATGATAACACCTATGTTGTTGATATTCTTGAAGATATGGAGATCCCACACACATTCAATGTAGTGGACCTGTATGAGTATTATGAACCGGAGTCGAATGACAAATCGAGGATGATTTTTTTTTTTACTATTATGTGAAAGGGATCTAATATAGGACATGGAACAAGCACATTCCTTTCACAAATGGACTAAAAAAAAGTCCAAAAGGAAATCAATAAAATTCCAACATAATTCGATCAATCGAAGTCGATTGAGCAGACTAATCAAGTCGATTGATCAATCGATGGAAATTCGGATTTATGTGAAAGCTTGTTGGACAACTTTTTGCTTAGATCGATTGATTGACCGATCGAAACAAATACAATTTTATGGGATTTAGTCACTATATGTTTTTGGGTCATTCTAATCGATCGATTGATTATCCAATCAACTTAATGCAAAAATTTACACATTTTTCAATTTTTGTTTCCTTATTAGTTAGGTTTTTTCTAATTGCATCTTAGGGTTTGTTTAAGTGTATTTAAGCATGTAAACTCTTTATATATATATATATATATATATGATAAAAATTCTCAAATTTTTTTTTATTTCTATTGTGGATTCAAGAAATTTCTCTTGTGGATTCAAAAAAACTTTATGAATTCATTATCGTTCAAGGAAAACGATGATTGTCCCTGTCATGCCCTTCCTTGTATCAAGTTTGATCATCATTCAAGGGCTTTGAAGTACAAGAAATTGGCCTTATACCGACGAACTTGATTTCGTCAGTAAATATGACTTTTCCCGATGAAATTATATTTCGTCAACAAAAGATTCTTGCCACGACAAACTATGATCCCACCACCATTTACAACGACAACCTGGAAACTTTTCCCGACGATATTTAGTATTGTTGGTGAAAACGACGATACATAATATTTCCCAATGATTATTTCGTTGGTAAATTTAATTTTTCCCAATGAACCAAATGGTTCATTGGCAAAAGGTCCATTGGTGTCCTTTTCGGTGACGGAGAGGCTATTTTTACCGACGTTACACAATATCGTTGGTAAAGGAACTTTGCCCGATGAAATCATATTTCGTAGGCACAAGATTCCCGCCACGACCAAATATGTTCCCGCCATGACCAAATATTTTCTCGACGATTATTTTGTCAGTAAATGTATTTTTTCCCGACGAACTATTTGGTTCGTTGGCAAAAGATCCCTTGGTGTCCTTTCTGATGACGGAGAGGCTATTTTTGCCGACATTATACAATATCGTTGGTAAAGGAATTTTTATTGACGAATCGCATCGTCGGTAAAGGAGCTTGGACAAAATGAACTATGGACATATTATTTCATTTTGTATGGTTGATCAGGGATGTTGAGTTATAATTTTTGTTTTTGGTGTATCTAATAAGTATATTTAAAAACATATGTACGGAGTGGATGGGGTTGATAGAGCACGGGTGGGCCTAAATATTTATGAAGCCTTTTACCAATGAATTATGAAAAGTATTACTGACGAAAATTTTCGTCGGTAATAATGATATATTTTAACTCGAACCGACTCCAGCGCCCATCTCTCACTCTCTCTCAATCTCTCGACTGCTGCCTCTCTCTGTCTTTCAATCTCTCAACCCTCTACCGTTGGCTCTCTCTCTCTCTCTCTCTCTCTCTCTCTCTCTCTCTAACAGCCCACGCATCATCTCTCTCTTTGACTCTCAATCTCTTGACCCTTAACCATGAGGCAGCCGGTTCCACTTCGGCCCTAGCTAGTTGCGACAATGACCCGCCCTCTCGAATCGTCTCAGGTATTTCTCTCTATCTAGTCACATCTCTTTGATGCTGAAGATAATTGGGGATTTTTTTCTTTTGTTTTGTAATTTTTGAATCCATAGGTAGGGTTGTGCAATGGTGAATGTAATTGGGGATATTTGAATCCCTAATTAGGGATTTGCAAATTTCAATCTGTAATTAGTATTATAGGATGCAGATTAGATATTCAAAATTGAAAATCGTTTGGATGCCTGTAAATGGTTTAAGCTGTAAATGATTTACAGCTTGTCTGTTTGGTTTTAAGCTGGCGTTTAGATAGCTTGTAAATGGTTTATATCCTTTCTATCTCTAAAAGCTTAAGTGATTAGAGAATGGTGCTTTGTTGTATGGTTTCATCCTTAGTTGTATACAGCTCCTTAATTGTGAGGCTCACAGTGATGTATGTGCCTTAAATCCACATCATCCAATGGTATTGAAAGGTATATTAGGGCATGATCTAAAAAACAAAGCATATCCAAATCTTATCTGTACCATACCACATAAACAGTAGTGATTGAATCCCACCATTAAAAACTTCATTGGGCCACTAGAATGTTTATTTGCCATTCAACTTGTTGATAAGTTCACAAATATCTGGATGAAGAGACCAAATAAATATCAGCTTGATCCAAAACTTCATGGCCCATAAGAAGTTTTTAATGGTCGGTTACCACTGTTTTCTGCATTATGGTCTAGATGTGGATTGTAGCACTCTCGAGGTGCAGTCATGTTTCTGAAAATTGGTAAATCTGGAAGTAAAAATTGAGGCAAATCAAAATCTCAGGTGGACCACATGACTGGAAACAGTGGCGATAAATGCCCACCATTAAAAACTTCTTGGGAAGGAAAAGTTTTGAATCAAGATGAGAAATTGGAGCCGTCCATCAGAGATCTCTAAAATGTGCTCCACTCACTGACACGAGGGGCCCCTCATTGAATCACAACCATTGGGCAAATTGCCAATCATCCATTTAGAGTGCCCCCCATTTGGACCATTAAGATTGTCCTGTTGTTAAGATTTTAAGGTAATGATCATCTCGAATGTAGCCCACTAATAAATGGGTAGTATAGACAAAATGTAGGCATTGTGCCCCAACTTTTGATTGTCTGTGATTCTCAATAATCTTTCTTATTAGGTGATTATGTGTTGATTGTATTGAAAAAGGTCCAATCATGTGTGCCTCATATTTCTTCCCCTAGGCTTCTCAAGATATGATAAATCGCATTCTATGGTTAAGTGCTTTAAACAAATGCAACATTTTAATGGCTTTATGATTTAAGGACATGTTGGAGTACATTATAAAATAAATCTAACTCTTTTTTTAACAAGCATTGACTATGGTTCCTGTTCATTAATTTGCACAATGGTTAGGAATGTAACCAATTAATCATTCATTGTAGGAATTTCTCTTATTACTTTTTGCTTAAATGAGTTTCCTTTATATGGGAATTCATGTATGGATATGAAAGCAATTAATCATTCATTGTGGGAATTCCTCTTGTTGCATTTTGCTTAAAATGAGTTTCCCTTCTTTGGGAATTCTTGTATGGATGTGAAAATTTCAATTCATGTGTAACTCTTAACTACAGTAGTATAATTTTTGTTGTCAATAGGTAACACATCAAGGAGCTAACATGTTTGGATTTGTTTGCAGTCAATCCATGCTTTGAAGCCCATAAGTAGATTGTGTTAGTAATATTTCTACATTTTTACAAGTTCTCTTTTTGTTATGACACAACCAAATCTAATTTGGAGCTCCTTACCATCCAATCTTTGAGCATATTTTTCCTTGACAATTGATGTTTACAAGTTCTCTTTTTGTTATGACGCAACCAAATCTAATTTGGAGCTCCTTACCATCCAATCTTTAACCATATTTTCCCTTGACAATTGATGTTTAAATTATTATTGTGACTTGTTAGTGTATAGTTGTGACTTGTGATTGTGATTTGTAAGTTAGATAATTAGTTACCCGTTTGAGAATTTTTATGTGGCCATACATAGATATGGTGTGTTTTTGGTGGCATAGAAATCGCTCAAATTGTTCCATTTTAGACAGTTCAAGGTTAGATGGATTGTATGCTTTCGTATAATTGATTTAAATGTTCATGCTTAATCCGCAGTCTATCTCCTCGTTTCTCTTTGGATATGTTTCTTCTGTTTCATATCTAATGACAAATATCTTTATATTGCTTTAGATATTTGACATCGGAATGTAACGTAAGATCAACTTATCTGGAGAGGCATGAGGAGATGCTGTCGAATTTTTAGCGTGGACATTTAAATGGGAATATGAAAGTATTATAATCTATCCAACCTTTGATGGATAATTAATTTAGAATTTAATTATTATTTGTAAGTTAGATAATTAGTTACTTGTTTGAGCGGGGATCACTGGAAGGTGGGAACTGCTGTTATGACCGTGATGAAGCTGTCCCGTGTTTATGTATTAGCTCAAAATTCATGGAGTAGACCTGGATGTGCATCGGACCTATATGGATGTGGAGCGGGGGTCCCTGGAAGGCGGGAACCGCTGATATTTATTTTTTCCCTTCATCAATATCTGTGTGATCTTGTGAATAGGTTGGATGATAAATAAATATCACTACAGGCCCTAGAAAGGTTTCAATGATCGGAATCATTATACCCACTGTTTCTTGTGGTATGGTCCACCTGAGTTTTGAATATAATTCAATTTTGGTCTCAACCCCTTAAATGATCTGGAAAAGCAGATGGACGGTGTAGATAAACTACATATATTTACAGTGGGCCCAACTGAGCGTACTGAGTAACTCAGGACACAATCAGATTTCAGGTGTAACAAGCTTAGTGGGTTAGGCCTTGACTGTGGGACTCAACTCGATCTATGTGTTATACATCTACGTCATCCATCTGCATTTGCAATAGCTCATTTTAGAGGATGTCCCAAATTGAGGCACATCCAAAGATCAAGTGTGGATCACACCATAGGAAAACAATGGTGATTGAATGCCCAGCATTAAAAACTTCGTCGGGCCCGAATCCGAATCCCTAAACCCTAAGCCTAAACCTAAACCTAAACTTGAAAACCTAAACCTAAACCCGATCTCGAACCCGAACTCGAATCCGAATCCCTAAACCCTAAGCCTAAACCTAAACCTAAACCTATTCTCAAATCCCTAAACCTAAACCTACACTTAAACCTAATCCTATAACCTAAACCTAAACCTAAACCTAATGTCAAATCCCTAAACCTAAACCTAAACCTAAAATTAAACTTATTCTCAAATTGCTAAACCTAAACGTAAACCTATAACCTAAACTTAAACTTATTCTCAAATCGCTAAACCTATAACCTAAACTTAAACTTATTCTCAAATCGCTAAACCTAAAACCTAAACCTATAACCTAAACCTAAACCTAAACCTAAACTTAGTTCACATAACCCTAAACCTAAACCTATTCTTAAATCCCTGAACCTAAACCTATAACCTACACCTACACCTACACCTAAACTTAATTCACTTAACTTAAACCTACACCTAAACCCAAACCTAAACCTAAACCTAAACTCGAAAACCTAAACCTAAACCTGATTCCGAACCCGAACCTAAACTCGAATTCCTAAACCTAAATCTAAATCGAAACTCAAATCCCTAAACCTGAACCTACACCTAATCCTAATCTCAACTCCCTAACCTAAACCTAAACTTAAACTTGAAAACCTAAACTTAAACCTGATCCCGAACCCGAACCCGAATCCGAATACCTAAACCCTAAGCCTAAACCTAAACCTAAACCTATTCTCAAATCCTATACCTAAACCTACACCTAAACCTAAACCTATAACCTAAACCTAAACCTAAACTCGAAAACCTAAACCTAAACCCGATCCCGAACCCGAACCTGAACCTGAACCCGAATTCCTAAACCTAAACCTAATCTCAAATCCCTAAACCTAAACCTACACCTAAACCTAAACCTATAACCCTAACCTAAAACTAAACCTAAACCTAAACCTATTCTCAAATCCCTAAACCTAAACCTAAACCTATTCTTAAAACTCTAAACCTAAACCTAAACCTATAACCTAAACCTAAACCTAAACTTAATTCAATTAACCCTAAACCTAAACCTATTCTCAAAACCCCAAACCTAAACCTATATATAACCTTAACCTAAACCTAAACATAAACTTAATTCACTTAACTTAAACCTACACCTAAACCCAAACCTATAACCCTAACCTAAACCTAAACCTAAACTTGAAAACCTAAACCTAAACTCGATCCCAATCTCGCACCTGAACCCGAACCCAGATTCCTAAACCTAAACCTAAACCGAAACTCAAATCCTTAAACCTAAACCTACACTTAATCCTAATCTCAACTCCCTAACCTAAACCTAAACCTAAACTTGAAAATCAAAACCTAAACTCGATCCCGAACTCGAACCCAAACTCGAACCCGAATCTGAATTTCTAAACCCTAAGCTTAAACCTAAACCTAAACCTATTCTCAAATCCCTAAACCTAAACTTACACCTAAACCTAAAACTATAACTTAAACCTAAACCTAAACTCAAAAACCTAAACCTAAACCCGATCCCGAACC
Source organism: Magnolia kwangsiensis (assembly GCA_037074715.1). Taxonomy (NCBI): domain Eukaryota; kingdom Viridiplantae; phylum Streptophyta; class Magnoliopsida; order Magnoliales; family Magnoliaceae; genus Magnolia; species Magnolia kwangsiensis. The sequence continues at coordinate 66,030,040 of CM073582.1, read as the reverse complement.
CAAATTCCTAAACCTAAACCTAAACCTAATCTCAAATCCCTAAACCTAAACCTACACCTAAACCTAAACCTAAACCTATAACCCTAACCTAAACCTATTCTTAAATTCCTAAACCTAAACCTATAACGTAAACCTAAACCTAAACCTAAACTTAATTCACTTATCCCTAAACCTAAACCTATTCTCAAATCCCTAAACCTAAACTTACACATAATCCTAAACGTATGTAAGACCCCTATCCTAGACCGTACCGTTCCATAGGCTTCCGCGGTCATCCTGATCGAATTCCGACGACTCATGATCTGTTACCGATATTTACGCGTGATCCCGAGTCTTGTCCCATATATCTAAGTCGACTCAACCCAAAACTTATACCCTTGCGACCGCATCATCGCCACAGTTCCGACGCCGCGTATTACATGCCAAGGCGATACCTGGTCTAGGAGATGTGGGCCCGCGTTCAGTTCGAGAAAAATGCCACACATTACAAATACCAAGAGAATCCCAACAATATATCAATCAATCAAGTACATGTCACATTACCCAAAAAGTAACCTAAAGTCAACTCTCCCTCTCCCCTACCCATCCCTCTTTTACAAATTTTCAACCCAACCAATACCTCACTTTACAACAACCACTCCACCCATCCATATCATCCTATCCTCTCTCTCTCTCTCTCTCTCTCTCTCTCTCTCTCTCTCTCTTTCTCTCTCTCATTCCTCAAAACCTCCCAAGCACCACACATCCAAGCCCTCCCTTCCCCAAAGCCAAGTGTGGCCCACCTTCCTACCTCCCATCCTCACCCTCCAAAGACAATCTCATCCGTTGAATCGTATCCTTTGGAGCTCGAAAAACCAAAAAGGCTAGAAGATTTACAACGGTGGGTGTTTTTCTAAGGTTTAATTTGTGTGATTATGATAGTTTGAGGGCTCGCATATGCGGGACACATTATGGTGTATGCATTGTATTAAGGGGCCCATAGTGGTAGGGCCCTTCTCATCCGTCTCTCTCTCTCTCTAGTTTTATTTTTTTGATGATGGTAATGATATGTGGCGTGGAACCCACCATGACTGTCCATGCGAAATCCACAACGTCGACTAGGCCATGTGGCCATGTGATGTATGTGCTTTACCCATGCTGACCATCAGCCGTGGGGCCCACCTTGTGGCCGTGCTGCGTCCAGTACATGGACTCCCCCTTATGCTACCCAACGTCCAGAGCCTGGATGTTTTTTTTTTTTAAGAAGAATCTGTATATATAAATTTTTTAATAATAAATAATACCATATAATATAATATACATATATTATATGTATATAATCGATGGGTTCCACATGTGTAGACCCACTTAACCCTTGTATCCTATCCGGGTAGTGGCCATCTTGTTGTACGTGAGAACTCTCACCGTCCAGATCTAGATGTGTGAGAGCCATTGTGATGTCTACATTTTATGCACGTTGTCCGTGCCTCTGATGGACGTGGGACCCACCCACACGTGCTACATGTGTGGGGTGGGGGCCCACCTTGATGACATGTATTTTATCCCACGCTGTTCATCTATACATCCAAACCATTCATTTGAGCTGGCTAGCAGCTGCAGCTGCTGTGCAGCGTCAGCAAGGTTTGTGGGTCCCATCTTGATTGTATGGGTATCATCCACACCGTTCGTCCATCGTTGGACCCATCTTGAATGTATGTGCCTTGCATCCACCGTCAGTCCAGTACGTTCAGAAGATCTGGACGCTGGACTAGATGGTGTGATATTATATTATAAATATTGTATATGTAGTACATTATATTATAAATATTATATAAATATTATGTAATATATATATATATATATATATATATATATATATATATATATATATATATATATATATATATTAATAATACTTTTTTTTAAAAAAAACATTATGGTGGGCCACTCCCATGTGGGTCCCATGTGAATCAACATCGTCCAGATGAATTTGGACAGTGGATCTGGCTCCCCTTATATATATAATATTATTTAAGTATATAATATATTGTATTATATAATATAATATAATATGGTGGGCCCCACGTGGGACCCACTAGATGTGTGTATATGTATACTACGGTGGGGCCACATCCACGTGGAGGCCTACCTTATTGCGAGCCGTCCATCCATTGACGTGTTGGGCCACGCTCTTGGACCCCACCATGATGCGTGTATAGTATCCATACCGTCCACCTATCTGGCATGCCAAGCATGCCCCCACCATGATGGATGTTTTCCATCCAAACCGTTCATTCATTTGGTGGATAGCCACATGCGTGGACCCCACCATGATGTATGTGCTTTATCCATGCCGCCCATTAGTGGGCCCCATGACGTTAACAGTCCTGTGGGGGCCCGCTGTTATATGTGTTGCATCTAAACCACCCATCCATTTGGCAAGTCTGTCTCAAGGATTGAGACTAAAAATAAGGCAGATCTAGTTATTAAGTGGGCCACACTACAGAAAGCAGTGGGTTTGAACATCTACCACTGAAATCCCATTTTGGGTTATAGAAGTTTTGAATTAATATGATATTTGTTCCTTCCCCCTATCTAGGTTTTTGTGACCTTGGGAACAGATTGAATGGAGAATATGGTGGGTCCTACCTTGATGTAATTATGGCCCACCCATGGGGCTCACCCGGATGTAGTTGTGGCCCATTGATACGACCCACTTGTAGTTGGTGTGGCCCATTGGTGCGATCTGTATATGTGGTCTACCTTGATGTATTGGTGGCTCATCTGCTATGGCCCACCTTGATGCAATTGTGGCCCACTTGATGAGTATGAAGCCCATTAGTGTGGCCCATTGATGTAGCCCACTTTAATGTACTTTGTGGCCCATCCGTCAAGCCCACTTTGATGTCTTTTGTGGCCCATTTGTCAGGCCCACTTTGATGTACTTTGTGGCCCATTTTTCGGGCCCACTTTGATGTATTTTGTGGCCCATTTGTCGAGCCCACTTTGATGTCTTTTGTGGCCCATTTGTCAGGCCCACTTTGATGTATTTTGTGGCCCATTTGTTGGGCCCACTTTGATGTATTTTGTGGCCCATTTGTCGGGCCCACTTTGATGTATTTTGTGGCCCATTCGAGGTGTCCACCTTGATATACTTGTGACCTATCTATGAGGCCTACCTTGATATATTTATGGGGCTCATTAGTACGGCCCAATGATGCGGCCCAGTTGTTGTACATGAGGCCCATTGGTGTGGCCCATTAACACGGCCCAACTTGATATGACGAGGCCCATGTGTAGAGCTCACCTGTTATTTATATTAGGCCCATGTGCACGGCCTGTCTGTTATGATTTTATGGCCCTTTTGGCGTAGCCTATTAAGTTGTATTCTAAGTCCATATGATGCAACATACTTGATGTATTCAAGGCCCAGATGCGTGGCCCATTTGATGCATAATGGACTCATGTATAGGGCCCACTTGTGGTGTATATGAGGACCATAAGTGAGGCCATTGTGATGTGTTCGAGGTCCATGTGATGTGGCCCATTTGATGTATATTAGGCCCTTGTGTGAGGCCGTGGGCCCATTATGTGTTTGGTTATATGTAGACCACTCCTTGGGAGCAATGTTGGTTAAATGTCCACATCGATGGGCAATGATGGTTGGATGTCCATATTGTGACCTTCCCTTAAGCCTGGTTAGGCCCATTCTCATCATTCTCCAGTGGGTTAACCCAAACGAATGAGCCCCATTGATAATACTTGGACCATCATCGGCCATCCATCTATGAACCCTGCCTTACGTTGATTATCGATTACCGATTCTGATTTGTCGTGGCCGATTGCCGATTATCGATCGAAGCCGATTACCGATTCTGATTTGATGTGGTCGATTGCCGATTATTGATCGTAGTTAATTATCGATCAAGGCCGATTATCGTGACTGATTGTCGATTTTGATTATCGTGGCCGATTGTCGATTTTGATTGTCAGTGCCCAATGTGATGTATATGCGGCC